>CM075960.1:211230640-211760089 GCA_038048745.1 Coluber constrictor foxii
GGAGGGAGGAAGGAAGGAAGGCGGGCAGAAAGAAAATAGAAAAGAAGAATGGAGGGAGGGAGAAGAGTTGGAAGGGGTGGGTGGGAAGGAAGGAAGGAAGGAAGGAGAGACAGAGGGGAAAGGAGGGAAGAAGGAAGGAAGGATTTATTTTAGCTCAAGTGCTGGTTAGCCCCTGCTAGTAGTTCAATAAGAATCAACAGAATTCAGGGGAAGTTGGAACTTAGTTCACTTGTGACTACGTAAGGATCCTAGGCTAATTCCTCTTTTGACTCCGCCCCCAGTCTCTGCCACCCTTCTCCCACATCACCTCCCTCATGTGGTATCTTGTATGGTACCCCAGTCTTTTCCACTTAGGTACACTCCCCCCCCCAAACATGAGATCCACAGGGGCGTGTGTGTGTGTGTCACTGCCAAGATTGTTGCCTCGACAAAAGCAGGCAAGGATCTACTCTTTTGATGTGTACTTTGTCTTTTTTTTTTTTTTTGCCACACACAAATTCTACGGCAGACACCCCTAGTTAATTCCACAACTTTTGTGGTCTCCTCCCCTGGGCAGGAGACAACTGGCAAAGGCAACGAACACCGGTCTGAACCTCAAACATCAGCAAACAACCTAAAAAAGTTTACAACGGGTTCCAACTCAAACTGTGAAAGGGAGGAGAGTGTGGAAGAAACAGATCGAAGACCACAGGAAAAACAGGAACGAAATACAGATAAAACTTCAAAGGCAGCATCACGTAAGTTGGAGGTGCTACGTCGGAAGTACGGAACGACAGAAAGGTAGTGTGGGAAGCAGCTCGGACCCAGATGTGCAACAGGAGTTTTGAGGCCTTCTAGAACCCATATTTCTCCACCTTGGCCACTGGGAGACGTAGGAACTACAAATTCCCAGAATTCCCCAGCCAGCTTTGAAGCAATTCGGGTGTAGGGCAAAGCTGTCCAATCGCGGCAAACTTTAAAACTTGTGAACTTCAGCTCCCAGGATCCCACGCTCGCTTAGGGAATTCTGGGAGATGGCTGGCTGGGGAATTCTGGGAGTTGAAGTCCACAAATGTTAAAGCTGCCAAAATTGGACACCCTTGGTCTAGATCTCCTGCTTGAGCACTAGGTTGGACAAGAAGACTTCCGAGGAACTTTCTAACTCTTGTTATTCTTTTGTTCTGTAGAGGCAGTCCTCGACTTATGACCAGAATGGACGTCACTAAGCGAGAAACCTGTTAAGTGAGTTTTGTCCCACTTTACGATTTTTCTTGCCACATTTTTTTTAAAAAATTTTCTTGAAAATTATTTTAAAAATACAGAAAAAAAGTATAACAGTATGGATAGAATTGCAGAGAGTAATATTTATTTATTTATTTATTTATTATTTATTTATTGAATTTCTATACCGCCCTTCTCCCAAAGGACTCAGGGCGGTGAACAGATTAAGATTTCATATACATATAAATATATTTTATAAACAGTAAATAATAAATTAAGTCAACTTGGTGTATCTACTAAGACCTTGGCATAGAATTTTGATGTTTATGCTAGCCCTGCTTGTTGAAATAGAAAGGTCATATATATTTTTCATAATACATATAGATTTTTAAAGTGTCAATTTTCGCCTAGGGAAAGTACAAACCTCCATTAACCAACTCATCAAAGAAAGAAAAGTTTATCAGTAGAAAGAATTCTCAACTGCCATACAATGCTCCTATAAATATTTACCCACGTTCACATTAAAGTTAATATTTTCATTCTTCTTAAGATTTCTTTTTTTGCAGCCAAGCATACCACTTAACCCAGCTTCTCTATGACCCTGATTCTTGTCTATCTCGCAAAAGTCCATGATCTTTGCAGTTAACGTAGCCTCCGATGGAATATTTTTGGATTTCCATTCTTGCGCAAACGAGATCCTGGCTGCAATGATGATGTGGAGAGCGAGATACCGATTAGATCTGTTTAAGTTCTCTGGTTTCATGCCTAGTAAAAACGTTTCCGGGTTCAAATCTGTCCTACATCCTATGATTTCTAAAATCCATTTTTGAATTCTAGCCCAATATTCCACATTTCTTAAGGGAATCTCTGCACTTGTTCGATTAATAATACGGTTGTTAAGTGGATCTTTGCTGGTCAGAAGGTCACCAGAAGATTTGGGCTCACGTGATCAAAAGGGGACTCTGCAACCGTCATAAATACGAGTCAGTTGTCAAGCGTCTGAATTTTGATCATGTGACCATGGGGATGCTGCAACGGTCGTTAAGTGTGAAAAATGGTTCCTTTTTTCACTGCCGTTGTAACCTTGGCCACTAAACGAACTGTTGTAAGTCGAGGAGTCCCTGTACTTGTGGAGTTCCAACCCCCAGAATCCCATGCTGCCTGGGGAATTCTGGGAGTAGAAGTCCACACGCCTTAAAATGTGGCCAAGGTCGGACAGCGGGTGTCCCGTTCAAGCAGGTGGATGGACGAGAAGACCTCCGAGCTCCCTTCCAATTTTATCACTCTGCGTTCAACAAGGTTGCATAGGCCAAATTCACAAATTTCCCAAAAGTGTCCGTTAACTACAATCCAAATAAGAAACGACAACTGGCAGGTTTCGAGTCAATCCTAATCCACAACCATCCACGATTTAGAAACGGAGTAAATAAACGGAGCCGTGGTTTACGAGCCGTCCATTCAACCAAGGAGCTCACCGATAGTCCGGCCACATGACTTTCCATGATTAAACTCCAAATGCCACTGATTTTCTTTCCCCTTGTTCTAAGAGGCCTCCATTCAGAGCCTCGTCTGGCAGGGACTTTTGCATCCGAGAGCAGCCCGCTGCAAACCCACCAACGCACCCGGCAACCGAGAAGGACTGCAAAGCCCATCTGTTCTGTTGTTCAAAGCAACGGCCAGCGAGCTGCGATTGAAACGGAGGCTGCTCCAATGCGGTCATGAATTATCTCTTGGGTTCTTCAAAGTCCTGGCTCTTGTCCCAGGCACATCTGTGCAACAACCCTGGTTATGGTGCATTTAATTTTCTTTTTTTCTTTCCTCCTCCTCCTCTCACCCCCCCCCCTCACCCCGCATTATGGCTGCTCTGCTTTTAACAGCATATTCTGATTTGTTACAAGCGACTCGGAATCCAGAGGGGAATGAGGAGATGAGGACGTTTTTCCGGTTGCTGTAGGAACAGCAAGCCAGGATTCAGAAGAGAGTATCTGGCATCCCGGGTGCGCCGTCGTTGCCCAGAATTGCCCATTTTCATTGTCAGTTGCCATGCGGAGATGCATCTCCCAGGAAACATGATCGGTTTCCTTGCATCTTGCGAAGATTCCCCAGCACCAGGGTTATCTGTTGAAGTAGCAAAGAGAAGGAAGCTGAGGGGTCCTTGGTGCTCTCTGAGAGTGCTGGTTTTCCTACAGGTGCTCTGTTACCCAATCAGCTAAGTGGCATTGATGGTGTTACCTAGTAGGGTAATGAAATGCCACCAAGCTCAGAGACCGCTAAGGACCCCACAGTCATCATCATCAGTCTTCCTCCTCCACCTCCTCTTCCTCTTCCTCTCCACATCCCCACTCGCTTCCAGCACTGATGACGTTACCTAGCAGGATAATGAAACACCACCAAGCTCAGAAATCCCCCAAGGATCACAGAGTTGTCATCCTCATCCTCTCTGCAAACTCACCATGGCCAATTGGCCCCAGTCAACTCACCATGGCCAATTCACCATGGCCAACTCACTATGGCCAACTGGCCCTAGCCAACTCACCTTGGCCAATTCATCATGGCCAACTGGCCCCAGTCAACTCACCATGGCCAATTCACCATGGCCAACTCACTATGGCCAACTGGCCCTAGCCAACTCACCTTGGCCAATTCATCATGGCCAACTGGCCCCAGCCAACACTTCATGGCCAATTCATCATGGCCAACTGGCCCCAGTCAACTCACCATGGCCAATTAGCCCCAGCCAACTGACCATGGATAACTCACTATGGCCAACTGGCCCCAGCCAACTCACCATGGACAACTAGCTCCGGACAACTCACCATGGCCAACTGGCCCCAGCCAACTCACCATGGACAACTAGCCCCAGCCAACTCACCATGGCCAATTAGCCCCAACCAACTCACCACGGTCAACTGGTCCCAGCCAACTCACCACAGCAAACTGGCCCCAGCCAACTCACCATGGCCAACTCACCACAGCACAAGAATTACACTAATATCAAGGAAATAGTGGAATACAATAATTAAAGAAAGGATGCCAAAGGAGGGGCAGAATGAAAGATGAATGACAAAAATTAAAATATTTATTTATTTTAAATAAGTAAACTGAATTGTTAAATTGCCCTGCGGCGAGTTGACCATGGTGAATTGGCCACTGCATCCTGGCCATGGCGAGCTGCCCCGTTCTGTCATTTGGCACCCCAGGACAAGACAGGACAGGAAGCATCTACCATTGTGCAACTTTCTGAGACCTTCAGAAGAAAGGGCCCCCAAAGGTGGATACATAATCCATCAAATCAGCTGGAAAAATGGGGTGGCTGGTCGGTGTTCAGCCGAGGACCTGCGTGGTGAGAATCCGGGCCCTGCAGGCAGCTGATCTCAACGGATGCGGTGAAGAATGGCCACCTCCGGTCAAATGTGCTGCGGCACTTCTTGCAAACCGATTGCCGAGGCTGCTGTGCGCACTGTCGGGGAATTGTAGGTGCGCCCGCTTTTCCTGTGAGAACGCCCACTCACACGTGCACATGGCAACACCGGCTTTTCAACACGCTTGCATTGCATGCTGCTTGCCACCGGGTGAGGCAAGAGGACTCCGGTGCCTTCCCCCAAAATTCCTCTTGCAGATCGGTTTGGTAAGGAAGTCGGTACTCCTCCTCCTCCTCCTCCTCCTCCTCCCCTTCTTCCTCCTCCTTCTCCCTGCAAACCCCCCCCTCCCTTCTAGCACTGATAACGTTTCCTAATTTGAAAGCCACCAAGCTGAGAGTGACCCCACCGTCTTCCTCCCCCTCCTCTTCCTCTTCCTCCTCTCTGCATTCCTCCCACCCTTCTGCCAACGTTACCTAGTTTGGGTCACACAAGAAACGTCTACAAGAAAAACACCAAGTTCAGAGAGACCAAAGATCCCACAGATCCCCCCCCCTTATTCTTCCTCTTCCTCCTCCCCTCTGCAAACCCCCCACCCCTCCCTTCTAGCACTGATTCTAGCATTCTTCTAGCACTGTTTCCTAGTTTGGGTCATGGAACCTCTGCAGGAAAAGCACCAAGTTGAGAGAGACCCCACGGTCCCCCTCCTCACCCCTTCCTTCACCACCTCCTCCTCCTCCTCCTTCACTCTCCCTTCTAGCACCGATATTGTTACCAAGTTTGGGTCAGGAAACCTCTGCAAGAAAACCACCGAGTTGAGAACCAAGGATCTCACAATTCTCCTCCTCCTCTTCTCTGCAACCCCCCTCTCCCTTCCTTTCTAGCATTGACACCGTTACCTGGTTTGGGTCCTGAGACGTCCGCTAGAAAATCACCAAACTCAGAAAGCACCAAAGACCGTGCTCTCCTCCTCTTCCTCCCTTTCAAATCCCCTCTCCTTTCTAGTAGCAATAACATTACCTGGTTGAGTAATGAAATCCCTGCAAAAAAAACCCCGCCAAGCTGAAAGAGAGCCCCAAAGACCTTCCTCCTCCTCCTCCTCCTCCTCCCACCCTCCTCCTCCTCTTCCTCCTCCTCCTCTCTGCAACCCCCCTCTCCCTTCCTTTCTAGCATTGATAAGGTTACCTGGTTTGGATCCTGAAACATCTGCAAAAAAAAACCACCAAGCTGAGAGAGTACCAAGGACCCCACGGTCCTCCTCCTCTTAGCTCCCCTCCCTCCTCCTCTTCCTCCTCCTCCTCTCTGCAACCCCCCCCCCTCTCCCTTGTAGCACTGCTCATGTTACCTGGTTTGGATAATGAAACACCAGCAAGAAAACCACCAAGCTGAGAGAGCCCCAAGGACCCCCGACGTGGAGAAACGCCGGCCAGCGTCCTCCGCCAGAAGCGGTGGCCGCTCTTCTGCTCAACCCTCCTGCAGGAAGACTCGCTCGCAGAGCCTCTTCGCAGCCAAGGACGCCCCCAAATGCTACAGGAGCCTCCAAGTCCTTCTACAGCATTCCTCGTGCCCAAGCAAAGCGCCAGGGCGGGTGGGGGTGGGAGGGCAGAGCCAGGCACAGAATCTGCCGTTCAATCTGCCCGCTTGATAGAAATGTTGGAGAAAGCAGACGGCAGGGGGCAAAGAAGCAGTTTGGCACCTGCACGTCTAACCCTTTTTCTCTATCCTGGAACCTCCTCTGTTGGCAAGTCAGGCTATAATAAAAACCACGATGCCGCCCACAGAATTATGCAAGGCCCGGCAGCTTGCAATGATCTAAATTTGGCTGGTTGCAGAAAAAGCAAACCTTGGACCCGGTTAGTCCTTAAGATGATCAGGATGTTCCAGATGACGTAAAAAATCTAGAATAGAATAGAATAGAATAGAATAGAATAGAATAGAATAGAATAGAATAGAATAGAATAGAATAGAATAGAATAGAATAGAATAGAATAGAATAGAATAGAATAGAATAGAATAGAATAGAATAGAGAAAATATGGAATGGAATGGAATTGAAGGGAAGGGAAGAGAAGAGAAGAGAACAGGACAGAACAGAACAGAACAGGACAGAACAGGACAGGACAGGACAGGACAGGACAGGACAGGACAGAACAGGGAAAATATGGAATGGAATGGAATGGAATGGAATGGAATGGAATGGAATGGAATGGAATAGAATAGAATGGAATAGAATAGAATAGAATAGAATAGAATAGAATAGAATAGAATAGAATAGAATAGAATAGAATAGAACAGAACAGAACAGAACAGAACAGAACAGAACAGAACAGAACAGAACAGAACAGAGAAAATATGGAAGGGAAGGGAACGGGAACGGGAACAGAACAGAACAGAACAGAACAGAACAGAACAGAACAGAACAGAACAGAACAGAATAGAATAGAGAAAATATGGAATGGAATGGAATGGAATGGAATGGAATGGAATAGAATAGAATAGAATAGAATAGAATAGAATAGAATAGAATAGAATAGAATAGAGAAAATATGGAAGGGAGGGAAGGGAATAGAATAGAATAGAGTAGAGTAGAACAGAATAGAATAGAATAGAATAGAATAGGAGAAAATATGGAACGGAAGAGAACAGAACAGAATGTGGAAGGGACCTTGGAGGTCTTCTAGTCCACCCTCTACCCTTCTACTCATGGTAGCTATACCATTTCAGACCAGTGACTATCTAATCTCTTCTTAAAAACCTCCAGTGATGAAGCACCCACGATTTCTGGAGGCAAGTTGTTCCACCGGTTAATTGCTTCCTCACCGCTAGGAAGTTTCTCCTTCATTCCAGGTTGCTTCTCTCCCTGATCAGTTTCCAACCGTTGACCATAGCAAATGGCTTCCATTTCTCTTGTTTTTGTTTTAAGCAAAGGTGGGAGAGGAATTTTCCCTGCTTTTAAACCTTCACATTTTTCCCGATATGGGAACAAAACAAAAAGTTAAGTCTGCTTTTAAACCTGAACACGCCGCACAAAACTGAAGACTGTACACCTCCTTGGACTACAACATACCAGAATAAGCCTTGGGCCGAGAAAGGCCGGTCCATCCTAACAGGTAGCTTAAGTCTTAAGAGCCTGGATAGCTCAGCAGACTAAAAGCATTGTGATTAACACCAGCTGCCTGCAATTACTGTAAATTCGAACCTCACCAGGCTCAAGGTTGACTCAGCCTTCCATCTTTTCTAAGGTGGGTAAATTGAGGACCCAGTTTGTGGGGGCAATAAGCTGACTTTGTATAAATATATAAAAGTATGAAGGCTATTGCTTAACGCATTGTAAATCGCCCTGTGTCTCCGGAGAAGGGCAGCATAGAAATCAAATTAAAAAAAGGAAGGAAGGAAGGAAGGAAGGAAGGAAGGAAGGAAGGAAGGAAGGAAGGAAGGAAGGAAGGAAGGAAGAAAGGAAAGAAAGGAAAGAAAGAAAGAGGAAGGAAGGAAGGAAGGAAGGAAGGAAGGAAGGAAGGAAGGAAGGAAGGAAGGAAGGAAGGAAAGAAGGAAAGAAGGAAAGAAAGAAAGAAGAAAGAAAGAAAGAAGAACATTCAGCTGCCTGCAATTACTGTAAATTCGAACCTCACCAGGCTCAAGGTTGACTCAGCCTTCCATCTTTTCTAAGGTGGGTAAATTGAGGACCCAGTTTGTGGGGGCAATAAGCTGACTTTGTATCAAAAACTATACAAAAGTATGAAGGCTATTGCTTAACGCATTGTAAATCGCCCTGTGTCTCCGGAGAAGGGCAGCATAGAAATCAAATTAAAAAAAGGAAGGAAGGAAGGAAGGAAGGAAGGAAGGAAGGAAGGAAGGAAGGAAGGAAGGAAGGAAGGAAGGAAGGAAGGAAGGAAGGAAGGAAAGAAAGAGGAGGGAGGGAAGGAAGGAAGGAAGGAAGGAAGGAAGGAAGGAAGGAAGGAAGGAAGGAAGGAAGGAAGGAAGGAAGGAAGGAAGGAAGGAAGGAAGGAAGGAAGGAAGGAAGGAAATTCAGCTGCCTGCAATTACTGTAAGTTCAAATCTCCCCAGGCTCAAGGTTGACTCAGCCTTCCATCCTTTCTAAGGTAGGTCAATTGAGGACCCAGTTTGTGGGGGCAATAAGCTGACTTTGTATAAATATACAAAAGGATGAAGGCTATTGCTTAACGCATTGTAAGCCACCCTGAGTCTCCGGAGAAGGGCGGCATATAAATCAAATTAAAAAAGAAAAGTCTATGACAAAACAATGCCGAATTGTTTTTCTAAACCTCAGCTCAGTAGATGTCATTTCAGTCTTCCTCATCACAGCAACTGATCTTGGAGGTCATCTATTCCATCCTCCTGCCAAGCTGGAAGCCCTGTATAATCACATTTTAGGCAAATGGTTGTCCAGTCTCTTCTTAAAAGCCTCCAGTGTTGGAGCGGCCACAGCCTCTGGTGGCAAGCTGTTCCACTGATTAATTCACAGAACAAGAGAGTTGGAAGGGACCTCCGAGGTCTTCTAGTCCAACCCCCTTCTCAAGCAGGAGATCCTTTTTCAGACAAACGGAAGGGAAAGGATCCAATGTCTTCTTTGGAAAAACCCCCAATGTTGGAGACCCCGCAGGATCAGGAGAGAAGGGTGCTCCAGCCCCACCAGCCTCTCACCCAGCGCAAGACCACCTCTGCTTGCCAGGACCGTCCCCTGCTCTTTGCCATGGCAACCCCCTGCCTAGGCCGAGACCTCTCCCGCTTCAAGCAGCCCCCACTTTCCTTCCTCCGCAAAGCCTCCCCTCCTTTTCCACCCCAAACCTGCAATTACGCCTCACCCTTGGCATCCCTTGGCCGGGCTGTGCCATTACCTTAACAATGGGCAAGATGGTCAAATGGCCACACGCAGCTTCCTAAATAATAGCTCTCCCTCTCTCCCCCCCCCCTTCTTTCTTTCTTTCTTTCTTTCTTTCTTTCTTTCTTTTTTCCTCTCCCTCCTTTCTCTCTCCTCACTTTTTTCTTTCTCCTCTTTTTTCTTTCCCTTCTTTTTCTCTTTTTTTCCTTTCTTTCCTCTTTTTTTTCCCCTCTCCTCTCCCTCCCTTTCTCTCTCTCTTTTCTCTCCTCTCCCTACTCTCTCCTCTCTCCTCCCTCTCCCTTTTTCTCTCCCCCTTTCTTTTCTTTCTTTCTTTTTCTCTTTGCTTTCTCTATTTTTCTTTCTCTCCCTTCTCTCCCCTTCCTCCTTCTCTCTCCTCTCCTCTTTCTCTCTCCTTTTTTCCTCTCTCCTTCTTTCTTTTTCTCTTTCCTCTTCTCTCCCCTTTCTTTTTCTTTCTCTTCTCCTTTCTTTCTCTTTCTCTCCTCTGTCCGTTATTTTTCTCCCTCTCTTCTTTCTCTTCTCCCTCCCTCTTTCTCTTCTTTTTTTCTCTCCTTTCCCTACTCTCTCCTCCCTCTCTCCCCCTTTCTTTTCTTTTCTTTCTTTTTCTCTTTCCTTTCTCTTTTTTCTTTCTCTCCCTTCTCTCCCCTTCCTCCTTCTCTCTCTCCTCTTTCTCTCTCTCCTTTTTTCCTCTCTCCTTCTTTCTTTTTCTCTTTCCTCTTCTCTCCCCTCCCTCTTTCTCTCTCTCCCCTCTCTCTTTCTTGCTCTCTCCCTCTCCCTCCCACTCTCTGTGTCCTCTTTCTCTCCCCACCTTCTCTTTCCTCTCTCCTCCCTCCCTCTCTTTCTCTCTCAGCAGCTCAGAAAACCGGCATCCGGCACTCGCACAAAAGCCGAAGCCCAGGGAGCCGTAACACACAAGCCCTGGGCCACGACCGATGCTATTCTGGAGATCCGGTTGCTTCCACGCCAGAGCCAAAAGCAGCAACTCTGAGTCACAACTCTGAGCCCAGGGTGTGTGTGTGCGTGTGTGTGTTTAAATGCAGGGTGGCTTTGGCCAAGCAACAGCTTAGCAGCCAGATTTGCTCGCTTGGATGGATGTTGAGCCCGAAAAAGGCCAGCCGGTCAGCTTCCGGCTACCGATAGATAGATAGATAGATAGATAGATAGATAGATAGATAGATAGATAGATAGATAGATAGATAGATAGATAGATAGATAGATAGATAGATAGATAGATAGATAGATAGATAGATAGATAGAGATAGATAGATAGATAGATAGATAGATAGATAGATAGATAGATAGATAGATAGATAGATAGATAGATAGATATCTGTTTTCTGAGGTTTTCGGGGGTATTTGTATGTAGGTCTTTGGTTATTCGGGTCTTCTCCCGCGTAAAATTGGAAGTGTCTTGGCGACGTTTCGATGAAGTCTCATTTGTCATCTTCAGGCTGGTGTTCTCGGCTTCGTGCGAAGCCGAGAACACCAGCCTGAAGATGACGAATGAGACTTCGTCGAAACGTCGCCAAGACACTTCCAATTTTACGCGGGAGAAGACCCGAATAACCAAAGACTTACATATATATATATATATATATGCACACACACCCAGTATCCTTTTTCTACCGCCTCCAGAAATCTAGAAAAGCCTTAAAGCAGGGAGTCATCGACTTACGACCAAAAATCAGGCTGGAGTTAAGTCGTTAAGTTATGGAAGCCACCTATCTGGGGTTTTTTTTCCAAGCCGTTGTTAAGTGAACCCACTTTTTTTCAATGGATGCTGATACTGTTACCTAATCAGGTAATGAAACATATTGCAGGAAAATCACCAAGGACCCGACAGACTTGTTCCTCTCCTCCTCCCCACCCTTCCCCCCTCCTCCTCTGCACAAACCCCACTCCCTTCTAGCCCTGATGATGTTACTTAGTCTGGTAATGAAACGTCTGCAAGAAATTGGGACAAATATAAAACATAATATAAAAACACCGCTAAAGACGAAGCTGACTTGGGCATCACCTCTATTCCTACGCTCTGCATTCTGTTAGCCTCCCTTCACTGATCAGGAAAGTAATGAATATTATTATTTTATCCAGTTGGCAAGGTCACCTCAAGGTGATAAATGAGTCAGCTTGGTCTCGTCCTTCCGCTTTAGCTGACGGTTGAGGCAGAAATGGATCATGGCCTCCTAAAATTGCTTAATCTTCTTTTTTACCTTCAAGCTTCGCCTATAATATTTCTGTTTTATTTAATATGTTTTATTTAGTATGTATTTATTATACTTAGATTATGTAGATGATATCTGCTGAAAAAAAAAAACCTCTGCATTGGCGACAGGAAGGGCATCCGGCCAGTCAACCCCCGGCTCCATTTGTTGCCCAGACTTCACCCCGCAAGGGGTTATGGGGTCATTAAAAAGAAGCTGATTTAATATGTATTTGCTAAGAATTTTTCATGGCTCTTTCGAGGTGGATTTGTATGAGCAGAAGCCATTAAATATTCTATCTAGTAGATCTCCAAGCTTTGGGTTACTACAGGAGAAATTCAGGTAGTCCTCGACTTATGACCATAATTGAGCCCAAAATTTATGTTGCTAAGTGAGAAATTCGTTAATTGCGTTTGGCTTCATTTTACGACTTTTCTTGCCACGTTCGTTGAGTGAATCATCACTGCAGCTGTTAACTTAGTCACAGGGTTGTTAAGTGAATCTGGGATTAATCCCCACTGACTTTGATTGACAGGAGGTTGCCCCCGGACACTGCAGCAGTGGTGGGATTAAAATGTTTTACTACCAGTTCTGTGGGTGTGGCTTGGTGGGCGTGGCATGGCTTGGGTGGATGTGGCTTGGTGGGTGTGGCATGGCTTGGTGGGCATGACAGGGGAAGGCTAATGTAAAATCTCCATTCCCATCCCACTCCAGGGGAAGGATACTGCAAAATCCCCATTTCCTCCCGATCAGCTGGGACTCAGGGGGGCAGAGAATAGATAGGGGCGGGGCCAATCAGAGGTGGTATTTACCGGTTCTCCGAACTACTCAAAATTCCCGCTACTGGTTCTCTAGAACTGATCAGAACCTGCTGAAACCCACCTCTGAACCGCGTGTCAGCACTTCAAGCTGCATTTTTTCTAGTGCTGACATAAAAAAGGAGAAGCGGAGGTATCTGGCAAGGGATGTTTGACTTTTCACCTAGTTATTTTCCCTGGAGATAATATCCCCTAGGAGATGGGATGGGAGGGGGGAAATTCCTTTGAGCTGGAGCAGTAGATAAGGGGTAGAGTGACTTGGAAGATGGCTAATGAGTGCAGAGGAGTGGGGGAGGAAAGGGAGGGTTTTTGGGTCGGAAGTCAGTGTTGGCTATGATGAGTCGGTGTTAGAATGTCGTGCTTAATAAAGGAGAGTTTTTTCATCAAAGACTTTGTTTGAAATGCAATTTATTTGAGACGACCTCAAAAATTGACACCGCGACTGTCATAAATACAAGACAGTGCTCAAGTATCCGAATGTAAATCACGTCAATGCTGCAGCTGGCCTGACCGAAGCCATTTTGTCTGCTTCGGTGTTGCCACATTGGAGCTGAGGGTCAGGGAGGGGGGGATTTGAGAGAGAGGGAATTTTATAGCCAAAACAAAATACTTTCTCTTGGGAACCAAGGATAGTCTCGCACCTGGTCGGAAGGAGGCGGAGTGATGACACCCGGTTGTCGGACTGCAGGGCGATCGGACCGTGTGACGGATTGTTTTGAGAAAGTAGAAAATCTTTTACTTTTTATGAGGTGAAAACAGCGGGAGTCTTCAGAGTCGGTTTTCACCAGATATGTGCCAATATGATATTTCCAATAAAAGTAATCTTTGAGGATAAAATATTTCCCCTAAAGGAGAAATGGGAAAAAATCTTAAGGGAGGAGACAGATGGATTTTTCTTCCAAGAATGAGAACCCAAATCCCACCAGCCCAGGGGTGAAATCCAACAGGTTCTGTCAGGTTCTGTCGAACCCGTAGCGGAAATTTTGAGCAGTTCAGAGAACTGGCAAATACCACCTCTGGCTGGCCCCAGAGTGGGGAGGGAATGAGGATTTTGCAGTATCCTTCCCCTGCCACGCCCACAAAGCCACGCCCACAAAGCCGCACCACACCACGCCCACAAAGCCACGCCCACAGAACCGGTAGTAAACAAATTTGGATTTTACCACACCACCAGCCCCTTTTTGCAAAAAGGTACACAGGCTCTGCCATTTGTCCTATCATTACTGTCAGTCCTCATCTTCCGTTAATTGTGGGAATTGCCGGACCAGACTAGATAAGGTTCAACGGCATTCAAAGAAGGATCGGACTTTGCCTACTTGTGCCTATGTAAAGATTCCAGGCTAATTCCCCACTTGACTCCTCCCCTAGCTTAGCTCTCGCTCTTCAATACAGGTAGTCCTCGATTTACAACACTTCATTTAGTGACCGTTCAAAGTTACGGCACTGAAAAAAGTGACGTATGACCATTTTTCACACTGACAGTTGTTGCAGCATCCCTTTGGTCACGTGATTAAAATCCAGATGCTTGGGAACGGACTCATATTTATTTATTTATTTTAAATTTGATTTATATGCCGCCCTTCTCCGGAGACTCAGGGCAGACTTACAATGTGTTAAGCAATAGCCTTCGTACTTTTGTATATTTATACAAAGTCAGCTTCTTGCCCCCACAAACTGGGTCCTCAATTTACCCACCTTAGAAAGGATGGAAGGCTGAGTCAACCTTGAGCCAGGTGAGATTCGAACTTACAGTAATTGCAGACAGCTGGTGTTAATCACAATGTTTTTAGTCTGCTGAGCTACCAGGCTCCTTATTTATGGCGGGTTGCAGTATTCCGGAGTCACATGATCCCGTTTTGCGACCTTCTGACAAGCAAAGTCAATGGGGAAGCCAGGCTCATTTAACAACCGGTGTTTCTAACTTAACAGCTGCAGTGATTCACTTTACAACGGGGGCAAGAAAAGTCTTCAAATAGGGCAAAGATCGTTTAGCAAATGTTTCGCTTAGCAACAGAAATGTTGGGCTCGACTGCGATCAGAAGTGAAGGACTACCTGTACTGTAAATCCAAGGAAACAAAATCGCTTGGCATTCCTACCCGCATCTAAAAATAGAAAGGTTTTTGTGCCAAGAATATGCCATTTGAAAAAGTACTTTTTTTCATAGCTACACAAAGGAAGAACCTGGGTTTTTCTGGCATGTAAGGGGGAAGGTTGGAAAGCACAGGATCCTGCAAAGTAGCATAAATGATATCCGAACAGGTTCTTATCCCTGTCCTTTACACATTGCCTGCTTGTGTCTACGTAAAGATTCCAGACTATTTCCCCTTTTGACTCCTCCCGACGCAGCCACTCTCTCTCTGTCTTCTCTCTCTCCTCTCACTCGCTCACTCTTCTCTGTCCTCTCCTGTCTCTCCTCTCTCCTCTCTTCTCTTTCTCCCTCTGCTCTCTTGCTCGCTCCTCTCCTCTCTCCTCTCTATCTGTCTGTCTTTCCCTCCTCTCTCTTCTCCCTCTGTCCTCTCTTCTCCCTCTTGTTGTGGTCTTCCAGGAGTCTGTGGAGCTGGCAGCGAGGTCGGACAGTGAGGAGGCTGGGGAGGAAAATGGGCCAGTCCTGGAGTCTGGGGAAGGTTCAGATGAGGGCTCTGCATTGGAGGCAAAGATGGGGCCATGGCCATCTGGGAGTGATGCACAGACTCCGGAGCCCCAAGAGTCGGACAACCGAGAGGCAGAGGAACAGGAGGAGCCTGTTCCTAGTGCACGCATGCGCAGAGCTGCCAGAAGGCAAGAGCAGCTAAAGCAAAAGGGGCGACTCGGGAGTAAGGCCAGGAGATGACTGGCCCCTCCCATAAGGCTTAAAAGAGAAACAAAGGCACTTGGGCCTTTTGCAGGAAAGCAATGTTGCTAACTCTGTTTCCAGTCGGCATCTCTTGTTTGTTTCTGAACTCCGTGGGGCTTTGCCAAGTAAGGCCTTTGGCAGGGTGTCAAAGAAGATAAAGGTTGGTGATTATCCCGAAGGACTTCTTCCAAAGGCCTTGTTTTGCAACAAATTGGGACTCAGCTGGGAATGAACGTAATTCTCAGCTGTTACAATAAAATAGATTTTTGGGGGGGACTAATTGTGTCTCGGAATGACTCAGTAAGCCTAGGCCACAACACCTCTGTCCTCTCTCTCTCTCTCTCTCTCTCTCCAATACACAGCAGACATTTCCAAACTGTGCAGTGTTCCAAAAAATAGTGACCATAATTGCATCCTTTTCGCTCTTAAGGCAGATCCGCTGATCCACGAGAACAACGGTTCCATTTTGCCTTATCTTCTTCACCCATCGTTGCCAAACCTAGTGCAAATGTAAAAACCGCAAGATCAAATGCCCTTGCGAAAGGAGCTTCAAAGAATCTTTTATCCGCACGGTGTTTGGATGGCCTCCTTTGTCCATTCATTTCTTTCTCACCGCTTGTTCCCTTCCAAATGCCGGATTCAATTCCTCTCGGCCGTGCCACGGACGGTCAGTTCTCTCATTATTCCTGCGAGACCCCCTGCCGGGTAGCCTTCAAGGGCGAGAGCGGAAAAGACAAAACGTACAGATCCATTCTGCGCTGCTCACTTCAGATCTCCTGGAGAGAAATCCCTGGCTGGAAGAGAGACTTTTCATGGTGCAATGCTTACTCCCCCAGAAGAAGCTAAAATACTGTAGCCTCCAGAAATGTACCATTTTCTTAGTCCACTTGAGGAAAATGATGTCTATGGAGATTTTCAATCATGTAGGTCAGTGATGGCTAACCTTTTTGCCCTCAAGTGCCAAAAGCTGGGGGGAGCGCAGAGGCGTCACACGCACGCGTGCCCCCATCCATAATTCTAGGCACCCCGCCCCCTGTTCTCCCCCCCCCCCCGCTTTTGGCACGTGATGGCACGATGGGCCCGGTAGGCCCATTTTTCGCTCTCCCCAGGCTCCAGAGCCTTTCTAGGAGCCTGGGGAGGGCAAAAATGGCCTTCCCTAACCCCCTCAGAGGCCCTCCGGAGTCAAGAAGCAGCATGTTTCCTGACTTCTGGTAGGCCCAGAAGGTCTGAAAATCAGCTGGCCGGCACACACGTGTGTCAGAGCTGAAGCTCACATGCCCACTGATATGGCTCCTCGTGCCACTTGTGGCACCCGTGCCATAGGTTCGCCATCATGGATGTAGGTCATCGTTAACCCTTTCAAAAGGCAACTGGACTTTCCCTGAAAACATTTCGCTTCTCATCCAAGAAGTTTCTTCAGCTTTCTTTCTTTATTTCTCTTTCTTTTTATCTCTTTCTTTCTTTTTCTTTCTTTCTTCCTTTCTTCCTTTCCTTTCTTTCTTTTTCCTTCCTTCCTTCCTTTCTTCTTTCTTTCTTTCCTTTCTTTTCTTTTTCTCTTTTTTTCTCTCTTTTTCTTTCTCTTTTTTCTCTCTTTCTTTGTCTCTCTCTCTCTTTTCCTTCCTTCTTTCTTTCCTTCTTTCAACTGAAGAAGCTTCTTTGCTAAGAAGCAAAACATTTTTAGGAAAAAAAAATCCCAATAAAGACTTTTTAAAGACTTTTTTAAAAAAGCACCTTTGGGATAACCATGACTTGGATGATTGAGAATCTCCATAGAAACTGAGAAGATGGCTTCTTTGGTTCACTCTTTCTTTCCTTCTTTCCTTCCTTCCTTCCTTCCTCCCTTCCCTTCCTTTTCTTTGAACTAAAGATGCTTCTTGGATGAGAAGCCAAACATTTTCAAGGAAAATAACCTAAGAATGTCCAGTTGTCTTTTCGAAAAAGCACCTTGAGGGAACCGATGTTCCACTTTGCAAATTACATCCCCCAAATTAAAATCAAATTAAAATGCATGGAAATTTGGCATCCTCCATCATTTCCACCCCAATTTTTTTCCCCCCCCTGGTATCTTGCCTTCCTTCCAAGACTCTCTTGGGTTATGTTTTGCTAGCCAGCAAGCTTTCATCCCTGGCTTATCCCAGGCAACAGTTGCCTTTTCCCACCGATGCAGATTTATGACGGTGGCGAGAGCAAAATCCCATTTCATTAATCAGGGTTTCCATCACGAACTTACGTCATCCTGTTTGGGTCACCCTGAAAGCCTCCATGTGGGCACCGTGCCATATGTCTGCAGGCAGCTGCCAAAGATATATTGACCAAGAGCATTAAGGGTTTCTAAGAACACTTTTAATTACGGCTGCATCAGCGCCCATCGCACAATTGGTCCGACAAAGAAAACATCCCAGCTTCTCTGGCTCTATTTATTTCTCCACCAGGATTGCACAGCTACCTGGCCATCGGCCCTTCTGAGCGAAAGGTAATTAAAGGAGGGGGGAGATGAGAGCCCTTGCCAAAAATCTCCATTTCTATTACCCAGAATTTTCGTGTGGCCCCAAATTATTATTATTAAATTTATTTGCCGCCTGTCTTGCCCTGGCGCTATTCTAGGCAGCTCAAAGCCATAAAAACAAAGAAATTGAAAGGAAGTTTAAACAACAAATAATAGAACGAAGGAAACAAAAACAAAATATACAAACGGCCAAGATAAGCCCAGGTTATGGGGCTACCCACTAGATGCCATGTAGAGTTTGCTCAGGATATTATTCTATCACCCATCTTTCCTTCCTTCCTTCCTTCCTTCCTTCCTTCCTTCCTTCCTTTTCTCTTTCCTTTTTTCCCTTCCTTCCTCTTTTTTTCTTTCTTTCCTTTTTTTCCCTTCCTTCCTTTTCTCTTTCCTTTCTTTTTCTTTCTTTCATTCCTTCCGCTTTTTCTTTCCTTTCTTTCTTTCTATTTCTATCAATCAATCCATCCCTCCCTTCCTCTCTCTCTCTCTCTCTCTCTTTCTCTCTCTATCGATTAGTTTTTTATCCCGCTTTTTACTACTTTGATAAGTGATTCAAGCAGGTGGACATACTTAATAGAATCACAATCACCAGGGGCCTCCATATGTGATGACTTTAGTGGACTTCAACTCCCAGAATTCCTCCAGCCAGTTTGGAGAATTCTGGGAGTCGAAGTCCACAAGTCTTCCAGTTGCCAAGTTTGGAGATTCCAAGCTCTACGGCAAGAAAGCAAAACTTCACCAAAGAAACACGTTTGCACCATATATTCTTTCTTTCCCCATCCAAGGCAGAACAAGCAACAGTACGCAGCTGTGATGTCCTATCTCAAGGGGGTTGAAACTCAGCAGCTATCCCAACTTCTAAACTTTCACAAGAAAGGCCTCCTTCCTCAAGTGTGAATTTATGCACCTTCGCCCGGTCTTCTGATATGATGCCAAAACCCAAGCAGAGGCTCTCCTGAAACTGTCTTTTGTCATTGTTCAGGATGCCACAAGGGAAGCATTCTTCTGAGGGAGGGAGGCTGAGGACCCCATGAGAAACAGTGCGGTGAGATTTAAAACATGGGGAGAGGCTACAGCCCAAAAAAGAGGAAGAAGAAACCCTGCATTCTTAAAAGAATAACAAGGTTGGAAGAGAACTTGGATGTCTTCTAATCCAATCCCCTGTCCAAGAAGGAGTCCTTATTCCATACTGGATGAATGGTTGTCCAATCTCTTCTTGAAAACTTCCAGTGTTGGAGCATCCATAACTTCTGGAGGCAATTGCTTGGAGATATATTTGAATATTTCACAGCCTCTACTCGAAGAACCTATAAATCCACCTCTAAAGATTCCAATCTCTCCTTGAAAACCTCTAGAAATGGAGCACCTGCAAATTCTGGAGGTGAGTTGTTTCACTGGTTAATTGTTCTCATTCTCAGGAAATTCCTCCTTATTTCTAGGTTGGTTCTCTCCTTGATGAGTTTCCATCCGTTGCTTCTTGTCCAGCCTTCAGATGCTCTGGAGAATAGCTTGACCCCCATCTTCATTCTGGCAGCCCTTTAGATATGGGAACATGGCTGTCTTCCCTTTTTGAGGACTGTCTCATCTGATCCATGACCCCCGCATGATATTGGCAATCTAGCCCCAAATTTGGACCATATGAGAGGATTAAATTGAGTGGTTATGGCAACGTTCCTCAACCTTGGTGAGTTTAAGATGGGTGGACTTCAATTCCCAGATGAAGGATGGGAAGCTATGTTGAGATGTCCGCCTTGGTGGAGAGAAAGTTTAGAAAGGGGTTACTAGAGGAGGAGTGCAGGAAAAGTGGGAACAACGGGTGCATTGGGAAGGAAAATGAAGGGCCCTCAAGAAGCTGAGAAGCAATAGCGGTCAAGAAGATCAACACACAGTGCGAATCTCCAGTGGTTTTGATGTCCTCCAGCTTTTCTCCTCATGTCTATGCCTTGACATGTCTGAATTGTGACTGTTCCCACTGCAACTGGAACAGCTGTTGAATAAGCAGGGTCCATTAAGGCCAGTGTTTCTCAACCATGACAATTTTAAGATAGGTGGACTTCAACTCCCAGCTTGGTTGGCTGGGGAATTCTGGGAGTTGAAGTCCACCCATCTCATGGCTGAGAAACACCTATTTAGACGTTTCTTCTGCAGTGATCCAAAGCCCGGAGATATTTCTTTCAAAGCAACAGAATAACAGAACAGAATAAAGAGATGGAAGGGACCTTGGAGGTCTTCTAGTCCAACCCCCTGCTCAAGCAGAGGACTGAATACCATTCTGGACAAATTGTTGTCCAATTTCTTCTTAAAATCCTCCAGTGTTGAAGCACCCATAACTTCTGGAGGCAGTTGCCTGGAGACACACTTGAATATTTCATGGCATTTGCTCAAAGAAACTATAAATTCACTTCTAAAGGTCCGTGAAGATTTCTCCTCTTGAAGATGTAAGCCGATGCATCTTAATGCTCGGCTAAGTGAGACTTATTGAGTCTTCATCAGCCTCCTTCCCAAACATAACTTACTAACTGAAATATTCTGCCCAAATACTAGCGCCAAGCTGGAAGGCAGCATATAAACTATGCTGACTGGGGAATTCTAGTGAGCTGAAGTCCACCCATCTTAAACCTGCCAAGATTGAGAAATCTTGGATTGGAGGATGACAAGGGACCAGTACCTGGATAGGCAACCCAAAACACACAATAGGAATAAATGGGCAATTTTCACCAAGGAGGGAAGTAAGAAATGGCGCCCCCCCCACCCCCCCAAGGATCTGTTTGAGCCTGAGGCCTATTCCAGTTGGCCATATTGGGTGGCAACTTTTGCAAATGAGAATTAAAGAGGTGTTTAATGAGCTCTGATGGACTCCAGAGGAATCTCCCCAGCCTCAATCAGAATAGAGCTGGAAGGGACATCAAGAGGTCCTCTATTCCAACCCCCTGCTCAAGCAGGAGAACTATACCACTTCAGACAAGTGACTGTCCAGTCTCTTCTTAAAAGCCTCTAGTGATGAAGCACCCACAACGTCTTAAGGCAAGCTGTTCCACTGACTAATAGTTCTAACTGTCAGGAAATTTCTCCTTCATTCCAGGTGGCTTCTCTCCTTGATGAGTTTCCATCTGTTATTTCTTGTCTTGACTTCCGGTGCGTTGGAGAATAAGTTCATTTATTTGTTTGTTTGTCAGATTTATATGCCGCTCTTCTCCCGTAGGACTCGGGGAGCCTCACAACAATAAAACAACCCGACAATAGAGAAAATTAAGTAATATTAAAAACCAATTTAAAATCCCCAAATCCCCAAGTTAAAATCCTAAAGGGCAGGGGAAGTTGCTGAAAGAGCCATGTCTTTAGGTCGGCGCAGAAGGTGCGGAGGTCAGGGCCCGTCCGGAGCAAAGTTGACTCCCTTCTTCTTTGTGGCAGCCCCTCAAATACCAGAAGAGTACTATCATGTCCCCCGCTATCATGCCACGGTGAGTGGGGGGACACACACACTTAAACGGCAGATTCAGGGCCTGTCAGCCAGGGCAAACGTTGCCCAAACACAGGAAGAGAAGGAAGAAGGAACATACAGAGGTCACACATGAAGGGAGAGAGGGGAGGGGGCCTGATTACCCGATGAGACCCTGGGGATTAAACTCAGGACTTGGTGAAAAGGAACGAGCGATGTGAAATTCCAAAGCCTCTGCAATTCACAGCATAATTCCCTCTGGCATTTAAAAAGAACCTTTTGCATTGAGAGGCTGGGAAGGCAGAGAGAGAGAGAGAGAGAGAGAGAAAACTGCCACCAACGCTTCGTAATTCCTGCAGTTTTGCTCAAACAGTACCCAGTCAGGCATGGCATCAATGGGGCCTTTGAAATCCGCAAGACTCCGAAAAACATCTGACTCAGCCAGCAGCTCCTTCAATTACCTTCTTGTTTTAACTCGAAGCGGGGCTCGGCGCTTCAGTGGGTTCTAAAGAAGACCATCTGAGGGATGTGAAGGCCCTCCTGGCAGGAGCTCCGGGCTGCCAGAAGGAGGCTTAATCCTCCAGCTTGCCAAGAGCGACGCACGGCAGTATCTAAATACGTTTCTGAGAAAACTGGCATCGGCCCGCTCTCTCGCTCGCGTTCTCTCGCCATTGTGAAGGCTCGCCATGAAGCCGAGGCACTGCAGAGAGGCTGGAAGCGAAGCTGACATCCCCCCACCAGTTTCCCCAAAAGATGCTACCGGCCCACCACCCACTCGTGCGCCAGATGTCAAGAAAGTTCTCCCGCTTTCAGATGGGAGCTCCACGCCATGTCTCCCTTGCGTGAGTGGTATCGTCGATCGGGAGAAAAGCCGTACTCTTTCTCAGCTCTGAATAGGCCGGGCCGCCTAGAGCAGGGGTCTCCAACCTTGGCAACTTTTAAGCCTGGAGGATTTCAACTCCCAGAATTCCCCAGCTGGCTGGGGAATTCTGGGAGTTGAAATCCTCCAGGCTTAAAAGTTGCCAAGGTTGGACACCCCTGGCCTAGAGAGAATGTAGACTTTTAATAAGAATGGATTTTTAGACTTGTCCCAAAGGTGCTTTGGGACAAAGAGACAACTGGACTTTCTGGGGGTTTTTTTCTTTGAAGATGTTTCGCTTCTCATCCAAGGAGTTTCTTCAGCTCTGACTGAATGGTGGGGAATGGAAGAATTGATACTCCTTGCAGACACAGCTGGCCATTTGCATCCTTTTAGAGAGTCCTTGAGGCCACTTGGAAGTTTATGTTTTTCTCTCTGGAAATCCATTCCTATTTAAAGGGTGTTCATCCCAAATTGTGTAGCTAGAAGTCTGTAGAGATTTCCAGAGGGAAAAAATTGCAGACTACAGGAACCATTTGCACCACTCAGGTGACCCCGAGGACACAGGTAAACCTCCCAGTGGCCTCAAGGACTCTCTAAAAGGATGCAAAGGACCAGCTGTGTCTGCAAGGAGTATCAATCCTTCCATTCCCCACCATCCAGTCAGAGCTGAAGAAGCTTCTGGGATGAGAAGCAAAATGTCTTCAAAAGAAAAAAACAAGACAGTCCAATTGCCTCTTGAAAAAAGCAGGACGACAATGACCTGGATGACCGAGAATCTCTACAGACTTTTCGCTATTCTAGAACTTTCTTCAGAGACAGACTTCTCCAGAGTTGGGAAGAGAACAACCTTGGCTGGTTTTATATGAGTATCTGACTTTATCTAAAGGTCAGGTTCGCTATATATAATACTTATGTGGCTCAGCACCTCCAGAGAGCATTTGCACTGGTATGACGGATGATATTTTCAAGGAATGTGTTTTGGCCCGAGGCTTCCTGCAAGGTGAGGTCAAAAAAGTCAAGATGGCAGCCACGGCGTTTTGAAATTCTGTTGTTTTTCTTTTAACGTGCATTCCAAGTCAGAATTAAGGCAAGGAAAAGGGGTAGATGATCAAAGCATAAAAATATCAGCTATGCTATCTTCCAGAATCCTCTGCTTTCCAACCTCGGCCTTGCACCCCAGAAAAACACAACTTCTTTGAAAACCTTTGCGGAGCTGTGAAAAAGAAGCATTTTTTTAAAATGGCATACTCTTGGCATTTAATACTCCTTTCTATTTTTAAAACACGGGTGGGAATGCCAAGCGATTTTTGTTTCCTTGGATTTGCGGAAGTGTAAATCCAGTACAGATGTAACACACACACAAATATGCACACCTCTACCTGTTTCCTCTTTTTCTCTCTCTCCCAGGACCACTGCCGATAACTCTTTGGCCCTCAAAGTGTTTGAATGACAAAATAACAAGAGTTCGAAGGGGCCTTGGAGGTCCTCTAGTCCAACCCCTTACTCAAGAAGGAGACCCTATATACCAGAGATGGCTAACCTTTTTTTCCGCGGGTGCCAAAAGCGTATGCATGTGCGCAATAACACGTGTGTGTGCCCACACCATTAATGCAATCCCCCCGTACTCTCTCACCCCCTGCAAAGACATGTGCGACCCCCCAACTCCCCCACTGCGCATGCATGCGCGTCCCCCCCCCACACCCTATTTTGGGCCTAGCAGGCCTCCCTGAAGCCTTCGGAGGCCAGAAACAGCCCATTTCCAGACTTCTGGTAGGCCTATTTATCGCCCTCCACAAACTCTGGAGGCTCCGGAGGCTTCCGGGAGCCTCCAGGAGGGCGAAAACAGCCTCTGGAGGCCGGAAACGGCCCATTTCCAGACTTCCGGTAGGCCTGTTTATCGCCCTCCACAAGCTCTGGAGGCTGCGGAGGCTTCCGGGAGCCTCCAGGAGGGCGAAAACAGCCTCTGGAGGCCAGAAATGGGTCATTTCCAGACTTCTGGTACTTCCACGAGGCCCGTTTTTCACCCTCCCAGAGCCTCCATGCAAGCCCTGTATTTACCTGGCATCCAAAACGGGCTGCATGGAGACTCCTGGGAGGGGAGGAGCGGCATGGGCATGCATGCACATCTCCCACATGCGTGGCAGAAACCTGAAAATCAGCTGGCCAGTGGGAGGCTCGCGCACATGCGCAGTTGAGCTGGCTGGCGTGCCCGCAGAAATGGCTCCTTGTGCCACCTGTGGCACGCGTGCCATAGGTTCGCCATCACAGTTATATACCATTCCAGGCAAATGGATGTCCAGTCTCTTGTCCCAAAGGTCCTTTTTTTTTTCTTCAAGAGGCAACTGGGCTTTCTTGTTTTTCTCTGAAGACGTTTCACTTCTCCCCCAAGAAGCTTCTTCAGTTCGGTCCAATGTCTTCTTAGAAACTTCCAGTATTGGAACACCCACAACTTCTGGTGGCAAGTCATTCCACTGGTTAATTGTTCTCACTGTCAGGAAATTTCTCCTTAGTCCGAGGTTGGTTCTCTCCTTGATTACTTTCCATCCGTTGCTTCTTGTTCTGTCTTCAGGTGCTTTGGAGAAAACTATATTGCGCACCTTCATATAATGAATATTTATATCTTATCTGCCAACATGCTGGCTGGGGAATGCTGGGTCCACTCATCTTAAGGTTGAGAAACACCAAGCATCCGATAAACTCCTTGCCTTATATCTCGATTTCTGCTTTCCCCTTGAGATGACCAACTCCATCCAGCCTCCTCCAATTTAACACGAAGGAAGCTCCGAAGACAGGCTGCGTGTTCAATTACCAATTCGTGGCCAGCCTGTCAAATTAGTAACCTCCTGCCGTCTTCTCTAAGCCGAGCTTTTTAAAATTCATTGCCTATTTCCTGAACTCAGCCAAATGAAATCCTTCCCCTCCGCCTCAGCAGGCGGAAAGAGCTTGGTGAGACACCAATATTCGGGGGGGGGAGGGTGGAGGAGGGGAGGCTCTTTAGAACTGGGGGGGGGGGCTGGGTCCATTCCTGGTCAGAAGGTCCCACATGGATCCTTCAACCTCAAGGCAACAGAACCATTGAAAGGCAAAACTTTCTCTATCTCAAGGAAGCCCATTTTTTTGCTGCTATATTTGGGAGCCCAACACAACATGGCAATTGAAGCCCAAATACAATTTATATCACGTGAAGTGTTGGTACTGCTCTATAATGCCTCGGGAAGGCCACACTTGGAATCCTGCATCCAGTTTTGGTCGCCATGACGTAAAAAAGATGTGGAGACTCTAGAAAGAGTGCAGAGAAGAGCAACAAAGATGATTAGGGGACTGGAGGCTAAAACATATGAAGAACGGTTGCAGGAACTGGGTATGTCTGGTATAATGAAAAGAAGGACCAGGGATAACATGATAGCAGTGTTTTGATATCTCAGGGGGTGCCCCAAAGAAGAGGGAGTCAAGCTATTCTCCAAAGCACCTGAAGGCAGGAGAAGAAGCAATGGGTGGAAACTAATCAAGGAGAGAAGCAACTGAGAACTAAGGAGAACCATTAATCAATGGAACAGCTTGCCTTCAGAAGTCAATGGAGTCAATGGAGGCTTCCAAGAAGTGAGTGGACAGCCACTTGTCTGGAAGGGTAGAGAGTCTCTTTCCTGAGCTCAGGGTTGGATTAGAAGACCTCCAAGGTCCCCTTTTAACTCTGTTTATTCTGTTAATTAATCAGTGGAAAACCTTGTCTCTAGACATTATGGATGCTCCATTTCTGGAGCTTTCAAGAAGAGATTGGATAGCCATTTGTCCAGAATGATATACGGCAGCGGTATCCAACCTTGAGAACTTTAAGACTTCTGGACGTCCCAGAATTTCCCAGCCAGCCATGCCGATGTAGGGTCTACTGCATGAGTAAGGGTTGGACTAGAAGACCTCGAAGGCCCCTTCCAACTCTGTCATTCTGTTCAACTCTGCTAAAAAAGGATTCCTGCAGAATAGTCGGAGGAGAAGGAGAAGACAACAGGGTCTGGGAACAGAAGGGCACCGCTCACCATGTAGCAAAATCCTACCCAAGAGAGGCTACGACCTACCCGTTCGCTCCGATGGAGCTGTGTCAGCCTGTGGGTGGACCTAACCTTCTGGAAAACACAAGATGTTCTTCTCGGGAGTGGAGTGGTGAAGGAAGGAGACACAGACTCTTCAATTTCCAACTCCAACTCTGACTTCTGGCCTGAAAGTCTCCAGAATTGGTGTTAGGTTCCTCCATGCTGGGAGCCCATCAGTAGGCAAGACACGGCCTTCTGGATCCATCACTGTCTCCACGGGATCTTCAAGGGCAACTCTTGAGGGACAGCGTCAACATTTCCCCAGCAGCCCCAACCATCCATGCTTTAGCTGCCTTGCTGCTTCAACTACTGTCTCTTGCTGTCAGGATCACCCAACGGAAGAGCAGGAAAAACTTACGCCGTTAGCTAAAAACCCGGGAGGAACCTGGTAGGATCTTTTCCCGACTCGCAGATTTGATTTGAAGGCAGGAGTGAGTGGCCTGCAAAGTCCTTGAATGGGAGATGATCGGAAAGCGGTTTTCTTCCTGACGTTTCACGACTAAACTAGGTAATATCATCAGTGCTGTGAGAAGTGGGGTTTGCTCTCTCATCCCACTCTTTTCTGGCACTGATGATGGCACATGCTTGGGTCATGAAACGTCTGGGAGAAAACCGCCAAGCTCAGAAACCTCAAAAGAACCCACAATCCTCCTCTTCCTCCTCCTCCTCCTCTCCTCCAAACCCCACTCCCTTCTAGCACTGATGATATTGCCTAGTTAGGTCATGAAACGTCTGCAAGGAAGCCGCCAAGCTCAGAGAACACCAAGGACCCCAGAGTCATCCTCCTCCTCTTCACACCCCACTCCCACTAACACTGATGATGTTATATAGTTCGGTTATGAAATGCCTGCAAGAAAACCACCAAGCTTAGGGAGCACCAAGAGGTCATCCTCCTCTTCCTCTTCTTCTCCTTCCTCCTCCTCCCCCTCCCCCTCCTCTCCACAAACTCTACTTCCTTCTAGCACTGATGATATTGCCTAGTTAGGTCATGAAACGTCTGCAAGGAAGCCGCCAAGCTCAGAGAGCACCAAGGGACCCACAGTCGTCGTCCTCCTCCTCTTTGCACACCCCACCCCCTTTCTAGCACCGATGATGTTACTTAGTTGGGTCATAAAACGTCTACAAGAAAATCACCAAGCTCAGAACGCACCGAGGACCCCCACAGTTCCCCCTCTTCAGCTACGAAAGAGTCTATCGATTTCCATACCGCTACAAAGAAAACTCCATGGATTTTTTCCATGGGTCCAGCAAGAGCAAAGCCTGGCTCGGGGAGCAGGGGGCGGGGGGCAGCCTGATTTTTTTAGCATTCGGTAGGTTGTGCCTTCCAAGCCTCCCGGCGGTTTGTCTTTAACTTTATTTGGGCACAGCTGAGCACCCGAAGGATGAGTCCAGACCAGAGACACTCGAGAGGGAAGTTATAAGCGTTAATTCACGGCAACGGCCTTTTGCTAGGAAGGGTCTTTGTGAAACGGCGGTGACAAGACTCAGCGGACTGCAGGATAAGGCAGGCGTCTCTCACCCATCGACTTAAAAGCATCTTCCAAAAGACACGAAAACTGTGCCCCTCTTTATTTTGAGCAAAACCGCTCCAAATGGTTTCAGGCGGAAGGGCCGTGTTCCAGGCAATCACGGCTGAAATAATGAAGAACTTCATCATCATTAGCAGGGGATTTTAATGGCTTCCTGCCAGGAAATAATTCAACCCCCGTCCCCTCCCCATCCTTCCCGTTAATTCCATTTAAGTGCCTCTGGACCGGAGTCAAGGGGAGCGAGGGGCGGTAAGCGTCAGATGCCACTGCAGAGGGAAAATCCAGCATGAGGGACCCCTTTCCCCCTACCCAAATCGAAAGGGTTAAAAGCCCACCAGAGGCTCATCGCAATATTTCCTGGGCTTCGTCTAACCCAGCCGTTGCCTTCTGCTCTTCTGGGTTGGCAGGAAGTAAATACCACTTTCTTGAAATTGCATTACCCAGGGAAATCTATTTCATTGCCTCGATTTTTCAGTCCAAGGCTGAAAAAAATAACAGAATAACAGAGTTGGAAGAGACCTGGGAGGCCTTAAACCTCCTGCTCGGGCAGGAAAGCCTCTACGATTTCGGACAAATGGCTGTCCAGTCTCTTCTTAAAAATCTCCAGTGATGGACCATTCACAACTTCTGCAGGGAAGCTGTTCCGCCAGTTAATTGTTTCCCACCGTCAGGAAATTCCTCTTTAATTCAAGTTTGCTCCTCTCCTTGATGAGTTTCTACCCATTGCTTCTTGCCCTGCCCTCAAGTGCTTTGAAGCAGCAGTCACCAACTGGTGGTCCGTGGACCACCAGTAGTCCGTGAGAAAATTTTGGTGGTCCACAGAAAAATTATTTGCATTTTTAATATTGCACTAAATCAGGGGTCCTCAAACTACGGCCCCTGGGCTGGATACGTGCAATGAACGCTTGTGTTGCTGCAGAGAGTCTCCCCCTTCAGGGTCTTCTTGTGTGGGTCGGAGGTAGGCAGAAATTCTGACCTGGGGTCTGCTTCAGCCTCCTGGTGAGGGGCTTTGGGCGAAGGCTGGAGGGAAGGGCCACTGGTGGCGAAGAGCCGGAGGGCCTCGTTCCAGTGGGACTGCCTCATGGCCTGGAACTGGCTGACCATCTCAGCCCGCTGAGCCTCCAGGCGCCGGTCCTTGGCCTTGCACTCCCGCAGGTCTTCCCTCTGCTTGGAAAGCCTATGCTCCTAGTCCTCAGTGAGGTGCTTCTGCTGAGCCTCCTTCTTGGCCAGATCCAATTTGAACTGAGCCAGCTGTTTTGCCAACTCTTTCTCATGGTGGTTGCTTAGCTCCAACAACTGCTTCCTGTCCGGGGCCTTATGGAACCCGGGTGGCAAGGCAAAGAATCAGCCACGCCCACCCAATCACATGACCATCTAGCCACGCCCACCCACCCAGTCATTAGGCAGATCATATTAGTGGTCCGCAGGATTTAAAATTATGAATTTAGCGGTCCCTGAGGTCTGAAAAGTTGGTGACCCCTGCTTTGGAGAATTGCTTCTTCTTTGTGGCAGCTCCTCAAATATTGGGAATGCTGCTATCAGGTCACCCCTAATCCTTTTCATTCAACCAGTTCCTGCAACTGTTCTTCATATGATTTAACCTGGGCCAAAACTGAGAGAAAGTGCAGAGGCCCACAGCAAGTAGAATAACAATGAAGGGGAAGATTTGTAGCTCAGGGTTGAAATGAGGGGGTCCTCCATGCTCCTGAGCTTGCTTGCTTGCTTTCTTGCAAGCTCAGAGAGCACTAAGGACCCCTCAGTAGAATAACAGAACAACACAGTGGGAAGAAACCTTGGGGATCTTCTAATTTAACTTGCTCCTCAGGCAGGAAGCTCCAATACCATTTCAGACAATCTCTTCTTAGAAACATCCAGTGATGAAGCATCTACAACTTATGAAGGCAAGCAATGCCGCTGATTAACTGTTCTCACTTGTCAAGAAATTCCTCCTTCGTTCCACGTTGCTTCTTTCCTTGATGAGTTTTCATCCGTTGCTTCTTGTCCTGCCTTCAGGGGCTTTGGAGAATAAATGGAACCCCCTCCTGTTGGCCAAAACTGGGAGGAAATGCCGAGATCCAAGCAAAGCAAGTTGCTCCGAATCTGAGCGGATGCATTCATGAATTTGGCCCCAGAGGTGAGATTCAGTTCCTCCGGAGCATGAATCCCGAAAACGGCCAGAATGAATTTGATCTACATTTTCATGTGATTTTTAAAAGAGAGAGAAGCCAAGAAAAGCTCTTTCAACCCCAGAAATTGTGGAAAGAAGGAATGCGGAGGGAGATGAGAAATGATGAGAAGGCACATCCATCCTGCATTTAAGCTGAGATCTTCCAACAGGATGCAATGTGGCCCTTAATGTCTCCTGGGTAGCTAGTCCTCTACTTAACCACTCAAAATAGTCACAATTTGTTTGTGACTATTCGAATACAACAGCACTGGGGAAAAGTGACTTATGACCATTTCTCAAACTTACGACCACTGCAAGCATCTCTGTGGTTCTGTGATCAAAACTCAGACACTTGTCGACTGACTCATAATTATGACAGTTGTTGTGATCCTTCTGCTTTGAGACCTTCTGGATCAAAACTTTTTTTTATTAGTTTATCGAAGTACAAAGGAAAAAAAAACATGGAAAAAGTAAGGAGAGAGGAAGCAAAAAGGAGGGGGGGTATATTGTAATGGGAGAAAAAAAGGAAAAAGGCACCAACTTCCGACTCTCTTTGGCACAGCCAAAGGTAACAACATTACAATGACAACTTTTTGCTTTTACACAGCAGTATGTGCAAGCCATTTCCGTAACAACAAGCTTGTCTAATTTACAAAAACAGAATCATCTTTCTCTCTTTCTCTTTCTCTTTCTCTTTCTCTTTCTCTTTCTCTTTCTCTTTCTCTTTCTCTTTCTCTTTCTCTTTCCTTCCTTCCTTCCTTCCCTTCCTCTCTCCTTCCCTCCCTTCTTCCTTCCTTCTTTCTTTCTTTTTCTTTCTTTCTCATTGCAAACACAAAATCCAGAAGCCATTTCGAACCAGAGACAAAATTAAATATAATCTCTTATTTTGGATAAAAGAAACATTTTAACCACCTCAGCTTTTCCTTGCTGTGGGGAATAAATATATCATTCATTCTCATATTTTCAAATGTAGTGCGTAATATTTTACCAATTTTTACCCTTTTGAGACCTTCTGACAAGCAAAAATAAGGGGGGGAAAAGCCCAAAATCACTTAACAACCGTGTTACTAATTTAACAACGGCAGCCATTCAAATTAACAATTGCAGCAAGCAAGGTCACAAAATGGGGCCAAACTCACTTAACAACGGCCTCACTAAGCGACGGAAATTTGGGGCTCTGTTCCTTAAGAGTTAGAGATTTTAAAGTTAAGGGGTTTATTTTATTTTGGTTTAGAGGAGGCCAAGAGAAATATGAAAATGAAGATCTGAAAGACACGCCAACGCATTTTTGTTGTTGTTGTTGTTATTGTTATAGTCTTATCATAGCTGCTCGGTGAATTCCAGCAAAGCTTGACTGACAGCTCTGTTCTAATGTGTGGGGTGAAAATTGATTATACGCCAGCTTTCAGTTTTCCAGACATTTTGCCACAGTTCTGGTTTCAAGAAAGGGATTCGGGAACATTTCGAAGCTCGTTTATAATGCAAATATTGGTGCGGGCTTTCGCTTCTTTTTCTTTTTCTTCTTTTCTTTTTTTTTTTTAAAGCATAGATCGCACATGTGAGCACTTGTGAAAGCAACCCGGGGAACATGAACCTGTCTGTCATAGCAAATGCCATGTGTTCCCCCTCCTTTTCCATTGAAGAAGTCAGCCCACATCTGATGGTACCAGTGCAAAATTCCCACGCAGCAGAATGCCAAGCGCATGCCAGGGGGTAGAGATGCTGCAAGCTTCGAAACCGAGAAGGATCGGTTTTCAGCATCCATGCAGTAAGGAAGGCAAGGGCTTTTTTTATAACAGAGATGTTATTCGCGATTCAAGTCAGAATTAATTTTAATTTATTGTATGTCTATTGCTGGTTGATGCTCATAATACAGTTTTAAAAAGAAGGCAAGGCCTTCCCAACCGTGGCGACTTTAAGATGGGTGGATTTCAAAGCCCAGAATCCCCCAGCCAGTCTAGATTAGACTGCAAGACGTATGTTTAATAACTAAGTAAATAAATTTTTTAAAAACTCCTAGAATCCCCCAGTTAGCAGGCTTTAAGGTGGATGGACTTCAACTTCCAGAATCCCCGATAGCAGGCTTTAAGGTGGATGGACTTCAACTCCCAGAATCCCCCAGTTAGCCAGCTATAAGATGGATGGACTTCAACTCCCAGAATCCCCCAGTTAGCCGGCTTTAAGATGGATGGACTTCAACTCCCAGAATCCCCGATAGCAGGCTTTAAGGTGGATGGACTTCAACTCCCAGAATCCCCCAGTTAGCAGGCTTTAAGGTGGATGGACTTCAACTCCCAGAATCCCCCAGTTAGCCGGCTTTAAGATGGATGGACTTCAACTCCCAGAATCCCCCAGTTAGCCGGCTTTAAGGTGGATGGACTTCAACTCCCAGAATCCCCCAGTTAGCCGGCTTTAAGATGGATGGACTTCAACTCCCAGAATCCCCTAACCAGCAAGTCTCTGGCTAGGGAATCTCTTAGATTTATGAGCAGCACATAAATCTAATAAATATATAAAATTTAAAAACTCAGAGAATTCCCCCACCCACACACTTTAAGCAGGTAAATATCAACTTCCAGAATTCCCCAGCTAGCAGGCTTTAAGATAGGACTTCATTCCCCAGGATCCCCCAAAATAAATCTAATGAATAATAAAAAATAAAATAAAATAATAAAATAGAATAGAATAGAATATAAAACAATATAAAATATAAAATAAAATAAAAACAAACTCCCAGAATCCCCCAGTTAGCAGGCTTTAAGATGGATGGACTTCAACTCCCAGAATCCCCCAGTTGGCCAGCTATAAGATGGATGGACTTCAACTCCCAGAATCCCCTAACCAGCAAGTCTCTGGCTAGGGAATCTCTTAGATTTATGAGCAGCACATAAATCTAATAAATACATAAAATTTAAAAACTCCCGAGAATTCCCCCACCTGCACACTTTAAGCAGATAAATATCAACTTCCAGGCTTTAAGATAGGACTTCATTCCCCAGAATCTCCCAAAATAAATCTAATGAATAATAAAAAATAATAAAATAGCATAGCATAGCATAGCATAGCATAGCATAGCATAGCATAGCATAGCATAGCATAGCATAGCATAGCATAGCATAGAATAGAATAGAATAGAATAGAATAGAACATAAAACAATATAAAATATAAAATAAAATAAAAATAAACTCCCAGAATACCTCAGGCATCATGCTTTAAGTGGGTGAACTACAACTTCCCGAATTTCCCAGCTAGCAGGGTTTCATATAAGTGGACTTCATCCCCCAGAATTCCCCAAGCCAGCAGGCCTTAAATCTGTGGACTTCAACTCCCAGAATCCCCCAGTTAGCAGGATTTAAGATGGATGCACTTCAATTCCCAGAATCCCCTAGCCAGCAAGTCTCTAGGCAAGTCTCTAGATTCATTCCCCAGAATCCCTCAAAATAAATCTAAATTAAAATAAAATAATAAAATAATAATAAAATTAAAATTAAAATATTAAAATAAACTCCCATGACGCCTCAGGCATCATGTTTTAAGTGGGTGAACTACAATTTCCTGAATTTCCCAGCTAGCAGGGTTTCATATGAGTGGACTTCATCCCCCAGAATTCTGCAAACCAGCATGCCTTAAATCTGTGGACTTCAACTCCCAGAATTCCCCAAGCCAGCATGGCTGGCTTGGGGAATTCTGGGAGTTGAAGTCCACCCATATTAAAATCACCTCAGTTAAGTAACACTGCCTTTTAGAATCCAATTCAACCAGTGCTGGAGACAGCCTGGTTTTTAAATTCCCAGAAGCCCCCTTCCCACTATCCTCAGCCTTTAGTATTTAAAAAAAGAAAAAAAACAAGAGAAAAGATGCATCAGGAGAACAAAGTCAGCCTTGTCCTTTCCGCAAAGAGACTCAGCCATAAATTTGTTCTGCTTGTTCCACTGTCCCCGTTTGTGCATATTTAGCACATCAAAAGGATCCTTTGGAGGCCGGAGAGAGAGAGAGAGAGAGAGAGAGAGAGAGAGAAAGAGGGAGGGGGAGAGAGAGAGAGAAAGAGGGAGGGAGAGAGAGAGAGAGAGGGAGAGAGAGAGAGGGAGGGAGAGAGAGAGAGAGAGGGAGGGAGAGAGAGAGAGAAAGAGGGAGGGAGGGAGAGAGGGTGGGGAGGGAGAGAGAGAAAGAGGGAGAGAGAGAGGGAGAGAGAGAGAGAGGGAGGGAGAGAAAGAGAGGGAGAGAGAGAGAGAGAGAGGGAGGGAGAGAGAGAGAGAAAGAGGGAAGGAGAGAGAGGGAGAGAGAGAGAGAGGGAGGGAGAGAGAGAGGGAGGGAGAGAGAGAGAGAAAGAGGGAGGGGGAGAGAGAGAGGGAGGGAGAGAAAGAGAGAGAGAGAGGGAGGGAGGGAGAGAGAAAGAGGGAGAGAGAGGGGGGGAGAGAGAGGGGGAGAGAGAGAGGGGGGGAGGGAGAGAAAGAAAGAGAGGGAGAGAGAGAGAGGGAGAGAGAGAAAGGCTGTCGTGTTCCCGGGCCCTTCACAGCCCCCTTTCTTCTGAAGCTCACCTTCAAACACCCACCGCCGGAAGGAGGCAATGAGCGAATAAAAGATGTCACAGCCATCAACAGCCAGCGATGAAAGGGCCGCTGTGACAGGGATGCACCGGCGATAAACATGGAACACACAAACATCTGCTTTCAAGCCGGGATGAGTGGAAGCCTTTGAGAGTCATAGCGGTGGATTCGTAGAATGCTTTATTTTTAATGGCATTTCGGGCAAGGTTCAGAGAAACCCAAAAGTTGCAAAGGAGGGGAACGGGATTGCAAAAAATCGCTCGGCGAAACCGGGAAGGTGAAACGAGGTAGGCAGCAGGTCGTCCTCGACTTATGACCATAACTGAGCCCAGAATGCATGTGGCTAAGTGAGAAATTTCTTACGTGGGGTTTGCCCCCATTTTCACGACTTTTCTTGCCGCATTTGTTAAGTGAATCGCTGCAGCGGCTCAGTTAGTAACACGGTCGTATCCCCATTGACTTTGTTTCTCAGAAGGTCGCAAAAAGGGGATCCCGTGGCCACGGGACACTGCAAACGTCGTAACTACGAATTAGTTGCCGAGCATCTGTATTTTAATCACGTGACCCTGGGGAATGCTGCAAGAATCGTTGTGAAAAATGGTCATAAGTCACTTCTTTTCAGGACCAGAAGCAACGGATGGAAGCCAATCAATGAGAGAAGCAACCTAGAACTAAGGAAAAAGTTCCTGACAGTGGGAACAATTAATTAATGGACTACTGCAATGCTCTCTACATGCGGCTCCCCTTGGGGTGCACCCGGAGGCTCCAACTGGTGCAGAATGCGGCCGCGCGGGGGATTATGGGAGCGACGGGACACTCCCACGTGACACTTCTCCTGCGCGAGCTGCATTGGTTCCCGGTGGACTTCCGGGTGCGTTTCAAGGTGTTGGTGATCACCTTTAAAGCGCTCCATGGCTTAGGACCAGGGTACTTACGGGACCGCCTTCTGCCGCCAATTGCCTCCCATCGGCCGGTTCGCTCCCACAGAGAGGGCCTCCTCAGGGTGCTGTCAGCCAGACAATGCCGGCTGGCGACCCCCAGGGGGAGAGCCTTCTCTGTGGCAGCCCCGACCCTCTGGAATGATCTTCCTCCAGAATTGAGAACAATCTCTGACCTCCGGACTTTTCGTCGGGCCCTGAAAACTTATCTTTTCCAGCTTGCCAGTTTAGCCTGATCCCTGTTGAATTTTAAAAACAATTTTTAGAGTCCGTAGAGTTGTTGTATTTTAATATTTACTTGTTTTAATTTTCAGCCAAAGTTATATGTGTTTTATAATTTTTTAACTTTTGTGTACTGATTTTTTATTCGGCTGTTCACTGCCCTGAGTCCGTCAGGAGAAGGGCGGTGTATGTATATATATATATATATATGTTTTCTGAGGTTTTCGCGGGTGTTTGTATGTAGGTCTTTGGTTATTCGGGTCTTCTCCCGCGTAGAATTGGAAGTGTCTTGGCGACGTTTCGACGAAGTCTCATTCGTCATCTTCAGGCTGGTGTTCTCGGCTTCGTTCACCAATTCATACTTCCAATTCATATATATATAGGTTATATATATGTAGGTAGCTCAATAGCCCTGGCTGTTGCATCCGACAGCACATTGCCATATATATAATGGCAATGTGCTGTCGAATGCAACAGCCAGGGCTATTGAGCTACCTACCAAAGGCTGCTGCCAAGCACACTCCTACCACCCATCGTCCCCAGCCACGATGACGAGCCTGAGGTTGCTGCTGTCAGCCGAGACCGGCCATGGCTTGGGAACCTGATCACGGTTTAGTTGGCAGGCACACCGTGGGGATGGGTCCCATGGTGCCAAGCATACTCAACGACCAGCTGTTGGCTTGGAAGAAGATTTCACCTACAGAATAGCAGAATGACAGAAGGGGCCTTGGCGGTCTTCTAGTCTGACCCCTTCCTCGTGCAGGAAACTCTACCCCATTTCAGACAAGTGGTTGCCCAATCTCTCTGCCTGAAAACCTCCAAGGATGGAGCAGCCACAACTTCTGGAGGAAAGCCCTTCCGCTGATTAATGGCGAAGTGTTGTAAGTCAAGGACCTGCATTCCATCCTGAACAAATGGCCGTCCAATCTCTTCTTGAAAAGCTCCATGATGGACTCTGGAAATATTTGCCAGTTTGGTGACACTCTTATAAAGCTTGCGGGATTACCTAGATTGGTAATGAAACGTCTGCAAGAAAATCACCAAGCTCAGAGAGCACCAAGGACCCTACAGTCATCGTCCTCTTCCTCTTGTAGCACTGATGAAGTTACCAAGTTGGGTAATGAAACGTCTGCAAGAAAATCACCAAGCTCATAGAGCACCAAGGACCCTAAAGTACAAAGCATCCTCCTTTATCCCCTTCCTCCTTGCATATTCTGGTTTTAAAAACTCCAAACCTCCTAAACGAAACTTGCCGTGCCAGGATGGAGAGGCCTCCCCGACTTCAGAATCTATTCCTATTTTTCTGAAATTAATTATCCTCTTTGGCTGAAAAGGGGGGGGGGGACGACATATTCAGCTCTTCCAGCTTTGTAAATCTCTCGTGTTTCCAAAGTCTTCTCAATCCCTTCCTGTGAGACCCTCCGCCCCCTCCCCCTCCCCAGCTCTGTATTCCCAACCCAGCCATCTTCCATTTTTCTTAACATTTCCATAAAAGGGAGATTAAGTTCGGCCGATGAGATTATGCAAAGACGAGAGGGGATCTCTCTTTTGTCGCGGGGATCTCTGCCAGAGCATAACCGGGCATTGTGAGGGGGCCCATGGGGATTGCGGCTCCAATCCCCCCTTGTTCAAAAGAGCTGAAGCTAAGCCCCCAATTAAGAGGAAAATGAAGGGCGATACGGCCTCGACCTCCCTCCCACTCAAAAGTTTCGAGAGATTAAAAATCCATCAAAAGGCGGGTTTTTTTTATCTTTGGCTCCCTTCAATTCCCACACAGGAGCACCAAACATTCCCAAAATGCTGCAACGTGCATAGGAGTTCCTAGCAGAGACGACAAAATGGACTGTTTTAATCGGAGAAAGGAATATTTATTTGGGGGTTGTGTTTTTTTTGTTCGTTTATTACCTTTTTATGCCATGAAGTGATTGTGGTCAGATTACAGATTATAAAAGAAACAGACAGAAAAAATATCAATAAAGCTCAGAGTCGAAATGAGGAGTCCTTGGAGTCTTTGAGTTTAGCTGGGTTTGGGGTTGTTGTTTTTTTTTGGCAGACGTTTCATTACCCTGCTAGGTAACATCCTCAGTGCTAGAAGGGAGTGTAGAACAAACCCACTGCCTTCTAGAACTGATGATGCTACCTAGTTGGAAAATAAAACGTCTGCAAGAAAATTATCAAGATCAGAGAGCACCAAGGACTCGACAATCCTCCTCTTCCTCCTTCTCTCTACAAACGCTTCTCCCTTCTAACACTGATGACGTTACCTAGTTGGGTAATGAAATGTCTGCCAAAAAGCAACTAAGCTCAGAGAGCACCAAGGACCCCATAAACAGAAAGATAATTAAAATATTAAAACTATATAAAAAAAAACCTACATCTTAACAGACAGAGAATATATCCAGAGAGGATCTGTTTCTGCTTGGAAACCACATCTGGACTTTGTGCTCGAGACGGGGTGGGGTGGAGTGGGGGGGGAATAACTCTTGATTTTGGGTTTTGCTGATTAACCGAGATTGCCTGGTTAAGTTAGTAAAGTCAAAAACTGAGATTTTAATTCGACTTTGCCGTGTTGATAAAAGCTGGAAATTAATGCTGGTTTTTTTTTTCTTTTTCCTTTCCCCTGTGACCGGTCTCTCTCCTCTTATTTCCCTTCTCCCTTCTCCTATTATCTTTATTTTCACTTGCATTTAGTGCTGCGATGCTCTTCATAAAATTCTTGGGGGGGGGGGGAAACACGCACAAGTTTCTAGAAAGGTTCAACAACCGTGCAAAAGTTAAGCCGATCAGCTTTAAATCCACCAATCAGTCAATGGTTACTTCAATGGCGTTCTTGGCTCACCCATCTGACAAGTCGCTTTGGGAATATTTCTGGGCTAATTTTGCACGCCAGAGCAAAAAGCACAACTCACCTCACCAGGTTGTGCGCACAGAATACAAATAATCCTTGACATACAACAGTTGGTTTAGCGCCCTTTTTGACACCGAAAAAGGTGACTTATCACCGTTTTTCACACCTGCCACCGTTGCGGCAACCCCAGGATCAGAATTCGGACGCTTGGCAACAAACCGACTCACATTTATGATGGCGACAGTGTCCCCATTTTGCGACCTTCCGACAAGTCAAATCAACGGGGGAAACCAAATTCACTTAACAACTGGGTTAACTAACGCAACAAGGGCAGGGTTTCGCTTAACAACCGTGGCAAAGACAGGTCGTAAAACGGGGCAAAACTCAACAAAAATGCCAGGCCCAAAATTGTAGTCATAAGTCGAGGACTACCGGGTACAGAATAACAGACTCGGAAGGGACCTCGGAGGTCATCTAGTCCAACCCACTTGCCCTATACCCGTGATGACAAACCTATGGCACGCGTGCCCGAGGTAGCACGCGGAGCCATTTTTCCAGGCACGCGATCTGTCGCCTAACTCACCTGCAGCTGTGCATGCATGTGCATCCCAGCTGGTGTTTGGGCCTCCAGTGCGCATGCGTGCAATTTAGGGGACCCCACTGGTCTTTGGAGCTCTACCATGCATGCTCGTGTTTGCGCACGCGTACAAGTACTTGCACAGAGCATGCACAGATGGTGCAGGGAGGAGCCACACATCAGTGAGGATGGCACGCGTATGCACAAGGTGTGCAAAGTATGTTCTTTTTTAGCACTCAGTGAGTAAAAGGTTCGGCACCACTAGCCTATACTGGTTGTTAGGGAATGGCTATTGCCTAACTGGTTGGGTTGGCAATATATATAAACCATCAATGCATGTTTGCAGTCAAAATGCAACGTATAGCTTTAAGACTGTAATGCTGTGTTGTATCATACTGTATTCTGATTGGCTAGCTCTGTAGGAAGCTTGAATCATGTCTTATTTTTTCTTTTTACATTATTATTGCTCCCTCTGCTCCTCTCGGCCTGTTCTCTCTGCATGATCACTGCTTGATCGTTGCTACTTGTTGTTTTCTACTGTTTTACTGATTGTTTTACTGCTATACTTCTTCCTGTTTGCAACTCCAAAAAGAACTGTTTTATTGCATATGACTACAACAACTGGTAAGAAGACTTTGTTCTTGGAATAGCCCTGGATTGAAAATTTAGCTATCTTTATCTGTGTATGGCCTGGATTGTTTATTGGACTTTGCTTTGCTTTTTCCTAAAATATATCACAACTCAGTGTGTCTGTGTATTGACAGTGCTTATTCACGATCACTCTCAGCCGTTTGTCATGTGCACAACCTTGTTACTCACGGCTTATTCTGAGCATATTCCTTAACACTAGTGATCACGAACCTTTTCAGCACTGAGTGCTCAAACCGGAACACACGTGTGCATGATGGAGCCCCAGAAACTTGGTCTTCGTGTGCTCCGGAGCCCCGGAAACCTGGAGAGCAGCTGGCTTTTGAGCATGTGTGTGCTGGCCTCCTGGTCTCTGGCACACGCCGGCCAGCTGCTCTTCGCGTGTGCCGGAGCCCCGGAAACCCAAAGACGAGCATGCATGCTGGCCAGCTGATCTTCAGGTTTCCAAGCATCCGGCACACACGAAGATCAGCTGGCCGACACATATGCACGCACCGAAAACCAAAAGAGCAGCTGGCGGCGGCACTCATGCCCACAGAGAGGGTTATGTGTGCCACACTCTGGCACACATACCATTGGTTCACCATCACAACCCTATAACATTCTGAACAAATGGTTTTTTGGGAATCTCTAGCGATGGAGCACCCACCGTTTCTGGGGATAAGCCCTTCCACTGATCAATTGTTCTCACTGTTTCGGATGGTCGTTAAGCCGAGGACCCCGAGAATCTCATTAAACCCAAGCCTTGAATTTCAGAATTCTTTTAATCCGACATATCCGCAGTCCCCTCTCCCGGATGCCGTTGCAAAATAAAAAGAAATGAAATGAAATGCATATGCATATGCATATGCATATGCATATGCAGGGGCTTCAGGATGCTAAAATAAAACTGAACGGGCCTCCTGCGGCTGAGCGTTGGTCGAGCGGCTGGAGAGGACCAGATAAGCCAAACCGGTCACAAATGGTTTCCACTTGTTTTAATCTGGACATTGAGTTCTTTCCTTTTGGGGGAAGAAGCCGCAAAAGACAACCAGTAAATGATAAATTCAATGAAGCGAGGCTGGGAGGAACAGCGTTGCAAGAGGGTTGGGGGGGAAAGAAATTTCTCCAGCCAGAGAATGATGATGGCTCATGAAACATTTACTGATATTTTTTTTTTAAAATTACTCCTCGGTCAACTTCAAACGTCAAAGGAGGTTTGCTGCAAATCTCGCCATCCTTGCAACTCCGAGGTCAAATCCAACGTTTGATTTATACCCGGACAACTTTCTAGATAAAAACAACTGACCCACTGGACCATTTATTCCGTGCAAAATAAAAAGCATCGTTCTCGGGGGGAGGTGGGGCGTTCGATGCAAAAAGGGAAGATCAGAAAAAACATCCGCCTCTAAAATACCAGGCTGCCCAGAAATATTTCTTTTCCAGCATTTCAAGAGGGCGACGGGAACGAAGGTTATTTTCCCCACTCAAAATGGGGGGTGGGGGGGGGGCATTTTGCTCAGCCTTTGCTCTGCAGGCCAAGAAGGCCTGCTTAATTGCAAGAAATAACGCAGCTGCCTTTTACAACAATCAAAGTGTGCAGAGCAGCGCTGGTATTCACTTACCTTCCCTACCGGTTCGCAAATATGAGCGTGCGCGCATCGACGCATACGCCCTGCCTCACAAATGGGATTAAATGAGATGGCATAGAGCCAGAGTGGAAGGGGGGTGTGAGGCGGGCTCACCCGCAATTTCCAGTACCGGGTCGGGCAAACCGTTCCAAACCGGGTGAATACCACCTCTGGCGCAGAGTACGGGAGTTGCATCTCCCAGCCATCCGTTCTTCAGAAATAACCAACCTACTTCCAGATCTTCTCAGGGAAGGATTTCCAGAAGGCCAATGCTGAAGGAGATGAAGTCACCAGTTGTGAGCGCTCCATCAATGGAGACTTTGAAGAAGAGGATGGACAAATATTTGTCTGAAATGAGATAGGATCTCCTGCCTAAGCAGGGGGTGGGACTAGAAGACCTCCGAGGTCCCTTCCGACTCTGGTTCTGTTCTGTTCTGTTCTGTTCTGTTCTGTTCTGTTCTGTTCTGTTCTGTTCTGTTCTGTTCTATTCTATTCTATTCTATTCTATTCTATTCTATTCTATTCTATTCTATTCTATTCTATTCTATTCTATTCTATTCTACTCTACTCTACTCTACTCTACTCTACTCTACTCTACTCTACTCTACTCTATTCCACCTTCTATATTCTATATTCTATATTCTATATTCTATACCATTCCATTCTATTCTATTCCACCTTCTATATTCTATATCCCATTATATTCTATTCCACTTTCTATATTCTATATTCTATATTCTATATTCTATATTCTATATTCTATATTCTATATTCTATATTCTATATTCTATATTCTATATTCTATATTCTATATTCTATACTATTCCATTCTATTCTAATTCTATTCTATTCTAATTCTATTTTATTCTACTCTATTCCACTTTCTATATTCTATATTTTATTCTATTCTATTCCATTTTCTGTATTCTATATTCTATTCCATTCCGTTCCATTCTATTCTAATTCTATTCTATTCTATTCCACTTTCTATATTCTATATTTTATTCTATTCTATATTCTATATCATTCCAGTCCAGTCCAGTCCAGTCCAGTCCAGTCCAGTCCAGTCCAGTTCTAATTCTAATTCTAATTCTAATTCTAATTCTAATTCTAATTCTAATTCTAATTCTAATTCTAATTCTAATTCTAATTCTAATTCTAATTCTAATTCTGTCCTATCCTGTCCTGTATTTTATTATTCTCTACTCTACTCTACCCTACTCTACTCTACTCTACTCTACAAACAATTAACCAGTGGAACAGCTTGCCTCCAGAAGTTGTGAATTCTCCAACACTGCAAGTTTTTCAGAAGAGATTGGACAACCATTTGTCTGAAATGGTAAAGGCTCTCCTGCTTGGGCAAGGGGTTGGACTAGAAGACCTCCAAGGTCCCTTCCGACTCTGTTATTCTCTTGTTCTGAAGAGCATCAACTGTACAAGATCGTTGGACCTTCAGCCTAAAATATCTCTGGCCCGCCCATAACGGGAAAGCAAAATGGATACACAGCGACCCACCGACAAAGAATAAGTAATGCGTCTCGCGCATCATGCAACGTTCTGGTTTGCTGAATAAGCCACAATGACCGCAGGTCACAGGACCCAAGAAATAAAGCAATAATTAACCCTATTTCCAGCGTGGGCTGAGCTCACACAGCCCATTCTGAGCACGGCTTAGCCCTGTGGGTGAACTACCCTCTTTCCCTGAAAATAAGACCTCCCCGGATAATAAGCCCAAGGGGCTTTTGAGTGCACGTGCTAAAATAAGCCCTCCCAAAAAATAAACCCTCCCGGAAAATATTTAAACACATACGCAGCGGGTCCCCACCATTTCCTCTGGTTAGGTTAGGGAGACAGAGGTGGAAATCAGGTAAAATGGCAAGAGGAGGCCCCATCTTGCTCCATGCGCCCCAAAATAATAAGACCTCCCTGAAAATAAGGCCAAGACCTTATTTCGGGGTTCAAAAAGGAACCTGGTTAGCTCAGCAGACTAATGCATTGAAATTTAACTCCAGCTATCTGCAATTACTGTAAGTTTGAATCTCGCCAGGCACAAGGTTGACTCAGCCTTCCATCCTTTCTAAGGTAGGTCAATTGAGGATCCGGTTTGTGGGGGCAATAAGCTGACTTTGTATAAAATATACAAAAGTATGAAGGCTATTGCTTAACGCATTGTAAGCCGCCCTGAGTCTCCTGAGAAGGGCGGCATATAAATCAAATTTAAAAAAGGAAGGAAGGAAGGAAGGAAGGAAGGAAGGAAGGAAGGAGAACATTCAGCTGCCTGCAATTACTGTAAGTTCAAATCTCACCAGGCTCAAGGTTGACTCAGCTTTCCATCCTTTCTAAGGTAGGTCAATTGAGGACCCGGATTGTGGGGGCAATAAGCTGACTTTGTATAAATATACAAAAGTATGAAGGCTATTGCTTAACGCATTGTAAGCCGCCCTGAGTCTCTGGAGAAGGGCGGCATATAAATCAAATTTAAAAAAAATAAAAATATATAAGACAGGGTCTTATTTTCGGGGAAACACAGTCGGTTGCACAAGGTGAGTTTCAAAAGACTTGACAGCTGCTCCTATGGGAGGAGTGGGCCAGGGGGCATCTGGGGGCATCCAGAGCTACAAATACTTGGGAGTTCCAATAAAAGAGAGATATTTGTAGCTCAGGATTGATTGTGGTATCCTTGGGAGTGGGTCCAAGTCCTTGTTTGCACTGATCTTAGTTAGTAATGAAATCTCTGCAAGAAAAAGAGCCTTGGGTGCGCAGCAGACTAAAGTGCTGCCTGCAATTACTGCAAGTTCGAATCTCCCCAGGCTCAAGGTTGACTCAGCCTTCCATCCTTCCGAGGTAGGTAAAATGAGGACCTGGATTGTGGGGGCAATAAGCTGACTTTGTATAAAAAAGAACACCGCTTTGGGGGGGGGGGGCAAAAGCCCTACTAAGCAGGTATATACAAAAGTATGAAGGCTATTGCTTAACGTATTGTAAGCCGCCCTGAGTCTCCGGAGAAGGACGGCATATAAATCGAACCAATAAATAAATAAATAAATAATAAAAACACCAAGGACAGAGAGTACCAAGGACCCTACAGCCTTCCTCCTTCTCTTCACAAACCCCACCCCCTTTTAGCACTGAAGATATTACCTAGTTGTGTCATGAATGTTTGCAAGAAAACCATCATGTTCAAAACCCCTTCTAACACTGATGATGTTCCATAGTCGGGTTACGAAACATCTGCAAGCTAAACACCAAACTCCGAGAGCACCAAGGACCCCACAGACCGGAGTTGCTACAACCATGCGCCACGAGCATTATCTCAAACGGAAGCAAAGGCCTGCAAACAAGCACATGACCAAGCGTGCCCTGTGACCAGTATCTGGGTCACAGATTCGCCACGTTTCAAACAGCACAATTTCGACCCGCAACTGGATTTCCACCCCACCCCACCCCCCAGCTTCACTGCTAGCTCGTTGTCTGCAGGCGCTCCCGAGATGCAGCGAATATTCTGCGCTTGCAAACATGAGCCGTTCATTTCAAAGATGTCGCCAAGGGCTCCTCTTTCTCCCTCTTTCAAACGCTCGAATGAGCAGGAAAAGCTGAGCAAGGCCCTTCTAAGACCAGAGATGCAAGTCATTTTTCTTTTAAGTAAAAAAAAAAAAATCCTTCCCTGGAGAAATGCCCAAATTCCATAATAATAACCTTCTTGCACTTCTTGAAGAACCTGGCAGAGGCCGTGTTCGATGCCACACTGAGCCGGGGAAATGTTGCATTCCCATGTTACGAATCACAGAATAACAGAATCGGAAGGGACCTTGGGGGGGGTCTTCTTGTCCAACCCCCTACTCAAACAGGACAGCCTGTTCCCATGTCAGACCAATGGCTCCCCAAATTTCTTCTTGAAAACTTCCAGTGATGGAGCAGCCACAACTTCTGGAGGCAAGGAGATCAACTGATTAATTGTTTTAATGTCAGTAAATCTCTCCTTAGTTCCAACTTGGTTCTGTCCTTCTTTGGTTTCCATCCATTGCTTCTTCTTCTTTCTTTTTTTTTAAATTAGATTTCTATGCCGCCCTTCTCTGGAGACTCAGGGTGGCTTACAATGCATTAAGCAATAGCCTTCATACTTTTTGTACATTTATACAAAGCCAGCTTATTGCCCCCACAAACTGGGTCCTCAATTTACCTATCTTAGAAAGGATGGAAGGCTGAGTCAACCCTGAGCCTGGGGAGATTCGAACATGGAGTAATTGCAGACAGCTGGGTGTTAATTAGGGTGCTTAGGCTGCAGAGCTATCCAGGTTTGTCCTGCCTTCTGGTGCTTTGGTGCTTTGGAGAATAGCCGGACCCCTTCTTCTCCGTGACGTTCTCTCAAATATTGGAAGACTATGATGATGTCACCCCAAGTCCTTCTTTTCACTAGACTAGGCAGTTCCAAGGGAGAGCATCCAAGGGAAGGCAGGACGAGTGATGTTTTTAAGGGGAAAAGGCCTGCTTAGCAAAAAAGTTGGAGAGCAGAAGGGTCCTTTTTTTAAAAAAAAAAAATTGATTTATATGCCACCCTTCTCCGGAGAGTCAGGGCGGCTTACAATGCGTGAAGCAATAGCCTTCATACTTTTGTACATTTATACAAAGTCAGCTTATTGCCCCCACAAACTGGGTCCTCAATTGACCTACCTTAGAAAGATGGAAGGCTGAGTCAACCTTGAGCCTGGGGAGATTCGAACTTACAGTAATTGCAAGCAGCTGAATGTTCTTCTTCCTTCCTTCCTTCCTTCCTTCCTTCCTTCCTTTTTTTAATTTGATTTATATGCCGCCCTTCTCCGGAGACTCAGGGCGGCTTACAATGCGTTAAGCAATAGCCTTCATACTTTTGTATATTTATACAAAGTCAGCTTATTGCCCCCACAAACTGGGTCCTCCATTGACCTGCCTTAGAAAGGATGGAAGGCTGAGTCAACCCTGAGCCTGGGGAGATTCGAACTTACTAATTGCAGACAGCTGGAGTTAAATTACAATGCATTAGTCTGCTGAGCTATCCAGGCTCCTAAGACATGGTCTTAAGAGACCAGAGCAGCCCTCCCAGGTATGGTCTTCTCTTCAATCATGACTTAGGAGCAAAATGTGAAGAAAAGAAGAGCAGAGAAGAGCAACCATGAGGATTAGGGAAGTGGAGGCTAAAACATATGATGAACGGTTACAGGAACTAGTCTAGTCGAGTGAAGAGAAGGACCAGAGGAGACAAGATAGCATTCTTCCAATATTTAAAGGGCTGCCACGGAGAGGAGGGGGTTAAGGTATTTTCCAAAGCACCAGAAGGCCAGACAAGGAATCATGGATGGAAATTTATCAAAGAGAGATTCAACCTGGAAATAAGGAGAAACTTCCTGGCAGTGAGAACAATTAACTAGATGGAACAAATTGCCTCTGGAAGCTGTAAATGCTCCAAGTTGGAAGTTTCCAAGAAGAGACTGGACAAACATTTATCTAAAATGGTACAGGGTCTCCTCCTTGAGTAAGGGGTTGGACTAGAAGACCTCCAAGGTCTCTTCAAATTCCATTACTCTGAATCCCCATTGCCAGAACAAATTAACCCAAGGGTCTGCAACCTTAAACACTCAAAGAGCCATTTGGACCCGTTTCCCACAGAAAAGAAAACACCGGGAGCCACAAAACCCTTCCCGTGCCTGACTATTTCTTGAGCGGCCACAAAACTAGCCTATGTCGTTGAATTAAACGTTCTGTTTTCTTCTGAAACTTTTCTTTTCTTGGGATTTATCCATGGTTGGCCTACTGGGGGTTGAACAGCTCAATAAATCACATGCCGGTGGGTATCATATATCTGCGGTTGTGACGTATATTTTGAGTGACAGGGAGCCGCAGCAGAGAGGTGAAAGAGCCACATGCGGCTCCAGAGCTGCAGGTTGCTGACCCCTGAATTAACCAGTGGAACTACTTGCCTCCAGTAATTGTGAATGCTCCAACACATCTCCAATTCCATCCCATCTAAGATGCATTCCAACAGGAAGATATGAAAGTCACCCAACTTGAAGCAAAAGGTCACGGCAATGGAGACACAGGGCTCAAGAATGAGGCGAATACTTCTGTGCCAGGTGTGTGAGAATCAAGGAGGCTGGGCGCTAATTCCTCCAAGAGTTCCAGAAAAAAAAAAATACAGGTAGTCCTCGACTTACGACGGTTCATTTAGCGACCGTTCAAAATTGCATGGAAAAAAAACCTGACTTACGACTGCCATTCACACTTACGACTGCAGAATCTCCACGGTCACATGACCGACATCCGGCGGCGTGGCCACTGACTCGTACTTATGATGGCTGCAGGGGCCCATGGGATCAATACGTCCCAAACGGTTGGAAATGTAAACAAATACCTGGCACATATTATCACATGTGGTGGACCTGTATAAAGGCAGGGAAATTTTAGACACAAATCCATACATGGTTAGAAAAAACGATCAGACAACATGTAGATTTTAAGCCAGAATTGTTTTTATTAGGCATTTTTTTTTTAAATAAAGAAAAATGGCTTGCAAAACTCCCAGGTAAGTGCAGGGAGGTCTAGGCCCAAAATGGGGCACAGGGGGTGCGCTTTACGACTGCCTTTCACACTTACGACTGCAAAATCTCCATGGTCACATGACCGACATCCGGATGCGTGGCAACCGGCTCGTACTTATGATGACTGCAGGGGTCATGTGATTCCCCCTATGGTGACCTTCTGATCAGCCAAGGCAAGGGGGAAGCCCCATTCACTCAACATCCACGTTGCTCACTTAACAAATGCAGTGATTCGCTTAACAAGTGTGGCAAGCAAGGCCTTAAACGGCACCGAGCTCACTCCACAGGTGTCCTGCTCAGCATTGGAGATTTTTGTCCTCAAATTGCGGTTGTACGTTGAGCACTGCCGGGACGCATCCTGCTATCCTGCAGAGGAGTGCTTGGAGCAACGCAGCCGTTACTCATATCAGGAAGATTAAAAAAAGTGCATTTTAATTAGCAGCTCCTCTCTCGTGTCTTAGATGTTACCTAAGCAACCATCTCCAAGTAAAGGAGGCCAAATTAATCCAGGTGGCATCTGGATCCCGTCTCCATCCCTCCTAAGCCACTTTTGGGATGGCGGGGAGATTGTCCCACTATTAGTGCGATGGAGGGGTTATCCATGGGCTCGGTGTTGTGGCCTGTCGGCCGCCAGCCCCTCCAGCAGCCAAATCAATCAGAGGAGGAGGTGTGGGAGTCAGGATCAGCATCAAGGCAACTAGAGGGCTCCGAGGAGGAAGAAGGAATGGAGCTGTCAGAAAGAGAGATAGAGACAGAGGCGGAGCCATCCATCAGCCCTCAGATGGAGAGTCAACAGCCCCCAGGTCTGGAGGTGGCTGATGAGAAAGAGGAGGAACAGCTGGATCCTGTGCCTGATGCCCGGCTGTGTATAAGGCAAAGGAGAGGAGAACAGTGGAAATCTATGGGCTGGTCCTTGGGACAGAAGAGCCACTGCTGCTAGCGAAGCCCCACCCTAGCTCTGGGAATAAAAAGCAGGGGGCAGAAATGAATAGATGTGGCAGACAACTATTCATCTCCCAGCTGGATGGATTTGTTAGCCTGCGTTGAGAGAGAAACTTTTTGCCGGGACTGCTGGTGCTCCCAATAAAGGAATTTTTGAGTTCACTTCAGAGAGTTTTGACATGTTTTGGGAGCTGGGTCAGAACAGTCCGCCTGCAACATGAGGGGGCTGCCTTGGTTGAAAGGCCAACGATGGCCTCCCTCAACTGAGACGGGCAGTGCAAGACTTCCCACCATCACTGGTCCGAAGAGGTCAAGGCAGAAAGCCATCTGACGATGGTGGTTTGTCTATGCCTGTCAGAGCGGCAACCAGCCCCGTCACCTTGCCTGGGGTAATTGCCCTCAATTAGAGGTGGAATCGTGGCTTCTTCCTTGTGCAAGAAAATAAACCGAAATATATTTTCTAATTAAACTCATATTTATTTGTTATAAAGAAAATAAAACATCTCACTATCTAAAGTAGTTACATTTTGGCAAAGATCCCAGCCTGACCTCTCTGGCTGGAGAACAAAGAAAAGTTTTAGAGAAAAAAAAAAGGAATGTAGACATGCGCAGTAGTTACCGATAAGAATTTTGGCAAGCTACGGTTAAGTCTGGAAGTCCAGAAATAAAAGCTCATCTGGTAAATACCAAAAACGCAGTGACACTGCCAGCGATGGATCTGCACATCCCATCGTGCGAGGCCGAAAGGGGACAAACTTTGCAGGGGCTGAACTGCAAAAACTGTCACCAAAGGTGCTTTTTCAAGAGCCAACTTTTTTTTCTTTCAAGATGTTTCACTTCTCATCCGAGAAGCTTCTTCAACTCTTGGATGAGAAGCGAAACGTTTTCAAAAGAAAAAAACAAGAAAGTCCAGTGGCCTCCTGAAAAAGCACCTTTGGGACAACCAGGACCTGGAGGATTGAGAATCCCTACAGACAACTGTCACCATCTTTTTCAAAAGTTGTATTTTGCACTTCCTATCGTCCTGGGCTTCTCTCGGTGGTCTCCCATCCAAAGACTCAGCAGATTTGATCTTCTGGGGTTGATGAAGGACAGCTACCTCCTGGGCCAAGGTCAGCACAACCGTGGGAGGACTAATCTGTGGAACAACTTGTCTCCAGAAGTTGTGGGTGCTACATCACTGGACGTTTCTAAGAAGAGACTGGAGAGGCATTTGTCTGAAATGGCAGTGGAGTTTCCTGCCTGAGCAGGGGGTTGGACTAGAAGACCTCCAAGGTCCCTTCCAACCCTGTTATTCTGCTATTCTGCTAGTTAAATGGATTGATGAAGCAACTGCACTCAGTTAATTCCACACTGCACCCTTCGGCCCAATTTCATGCCTCCTCTTGTCTCTCTCAAGAGAGACTCAGCCGTCCATCACATAAGGTCAAACAAGTCAAGATGGTGACCACAAGATGGCGGCCTCGAGGCTCCGCCCACCCGCTCTCTGAAAAGCACAAGGTAAGGCCTTTTAAGCCCCTCCTTTCAACTTTGGCTTCAAGGATGTTGGGCCATATAACACGAACCACAAACATCTTCAGGGGAGAAAAAAAAGAGACCTTGAACAGGTAATGCAGGTACGCTGCATTGCACGATGGTGTGAATTCTCACATGCTAAAAATATGACGGAGAGGTCTTCTTTCCGCAGGGAAGCTTCCTGGCAGAGGGCGGCGTCCCTGACAGCTCATCAGAGAAGAAATAAAGCCTCCGAGCTGCAGGATACCTGGCAGCAGATCCCAGATCCCACATTACCTTGTCCATCCGAATGATGGAACTGCAGGCTGGAGGGGGTTTTTAAATCAACCCGCTGCGCAGTGCAGGAATTCAGGTTTTAAGCACAGATTTTCGCCAAGTTTGCGATTCAGAACCACAAGCCCAGGTAGCCAACCTTACCTTAGAGCAGGGGTCAGCAACCTGCGGCTCCTGAGCCACATGTGGCTCTTTGGGCCCTCTGCTGTGGCTCCCTGTCGTGTGACCCCACCAATGGCTGGCCCCGCCCCTCACCCTCCCTTCCCAGTCACTCCTCGCCTGGCCTGAGAAGGTAAGGGCGACGGGAGATGGAGAAGTGGTCAGGGCAGAGACAGATATACAGAGAGGGGGAGAGAGAGAGAGAGACATAGAGAGAAGGAGAGAGAGAGAGAGACATAGAGAGATACAGAGAGAGGGGGAGAGAGAGAGAGACATAGAGAGAAGGGGAGAGAGGGGGGGAGAGAGAGACATAGGCGAGAGAGAGACACAGAGAGATACAGAGAGAGGGGGAGAAAGAGAGACACAGAGAGGAGAGAGGGGGAGAGAGAGAGACATAGGCGAGAGAGACACATAGAGATATACAGAGAGAGGGGGAAAGAGAGACATAGAGAGAAGGGAAGAGAGAGAGAGACATAGAGAGAGGGGGGAGAGAGAGAGACATAGAGAGATACAGAGAGAGGGGGAGAGAGGGGGAGAGAGAGAGACATAGAGAGAAGGAGGGAGAGACATAGAGAAATACAGAGAGGGGGAGAGAGAGACATAGAGAGAAGGAGAGAGAGAGAGAGACATAGAGAGATAAACAAAGAAAGGGAGGGGGAGGGAGGGAGGGGAGAGATATATGTCAAAAGGCTTTTGTGGTTCCCGGTGTTTTTTAACAACTGGTTCTCGGCCCTAATGACCGACTGAATAGGCGTAGCTGCAGAGTGGTGGTGGTCATGTGACTGGTGGAAGTGAGTGACATGGAGTCGGCCACGCCCACCCAGGTTTTGTGGCTCCTGGTGTTTTCTTTTCTGTGGGAAACCGGTCCAAACGGCTCTTTGAGTGCTTAAGGCTGCAGACCCCTGCCTCAGAGGGAGATTTTGAGAGGGAGGTCATCCTTGACAGGCTGCCCCTTGTTTAGCGACCGTTCGAAGTCACAACGGCGCCGAAGAAAAGTGACTTAGAACCAGTGTGGCCTTATCAAGGCCTAGTAAAATGGTATTAGCACTTCACGTGATCTCGATTCCATCCCTCCGTTAATGCAGCCGAGGGTTACGTTGGCCTTTTTGGTTGCCGCCACACACGGCTGACTGCGTATTTAAGTGGCTGTCCACTAGGACTCCGAGATCCTTCTCACAGTTACTACTACTGACCTATACCCATGATGGTGAACCCATGGCACATGTGCCAAAGGTGCCCCGCAGGGCCCTCTCTGTGGGCAGGCGTGCCAGCCAGCTGCTCTTCGTGAGAGCTTTGGACACCCAAAGACCAGGTGGGCAGTGCCCTTGTTGGTCTTCAGGTTTCTGGCGCACCAGCGCATGCGCGACATTCGTGTTTGGGCACTCAGTGCCAAAAAGGTTCGCCATCCCTGACCTATTCTATACCTGTGCATTCGGGTTTCTTTGCCCAAGTGTAAAACCTTATTTTTATCTACGTCGAATATCATTTTGTTAAATGATAAGCGGTCTGTCAAGATCTTTCGGGATCCTGAGCTCGTCTTCTGGGGCGTCGTCTGCAAACTTGAGGGGTTCCCCTTCAATTCCCTCACCTAGATCGTTTATGAGGATATAAGCGCCATAAAGGAAATAGAATATTTAAAATAAAATAAATAAAACTGTTTTAAATTGTGTGGGGTGTTTTAATTCTGTCTGGGCCAAATTTATTTAATTTTATTTTATCTGGGCTTTTAAATTTTGTATACATGTATTTTTTATTGTTGGCTGTTTACCGCCCTGAGTCCTTTGGGAGTAGGGCAGCATATAAATCTAATAAACTAAACTAAATTAAAATATTTCCGTTGTCGTATATAATGCTCGAGTGATGCAGTGGCCCAGAGGTGGAGCTCTCGCCTCGCAATCAGGAGGCTGATGAGTTCGATCCTAGGTAGAGGCAGATATTTCTCTCTCTGGGCACGATGAGAATTTATCTGCTGAATAGAACTCTGCATGGAAACAGGAACAGCATCCGGCCAGTAAATATTCAGCTCCATTCAGTTGCCCTGAGTCCACCCCGCAAGGAATTATGGGGTCACTAAAAGACGATGATGATCATATATAATAATCCTCAGAAGGGGTTTTGTTTCTTGCACCTCTGGGCTCCCCCCAAGGATTCTACGATTGCCAAGCAGAAAGGCCGCTGCAAAACACATCAATTTCTTCTTTAGCGGATTTAATGGAACGTGAGGAAGCTCAAAGCATGTCTGGATGTTCCCGTTTCCCGTGAAATCTCATCCCCGAAGCGAACAGAACCAATTGCATAACAAACGTCTCATCTGGAAGCATCGTTGGTTCGTACTTGGCCGGAACTTTCCAGCCAAACAAAATGTACCATAGTTTTATTTTTTTTTAAAAACCACATTCTTAAAAAAGATTCACTCCCACAGCCGAAACACACTTCGGTGTCAAGCATTCAACAAATCTCGTAGCAACAGAAATCAGATATTTTCTCTTTGGAATGTTGCTGTTTTTTAAAAAAATGTTGAGGAAAAGACACGAGTTACTTCTAAAGGGCTGTCCGAGGATGGGCTAGGGAATTCTGGGAGTGGAAGTCCACGGGTGAGGGGATTAGGGGACTGGAGGCTAAATCATACGAACGACGGTTGCAGGAATTGGGTAGGTCCAGCTTAATGAAAGGAAGGACGAGGGGTGACAGGATAGCAGTCTTCCAGTATTTCAGGGGCTACCACAAAGAAGGATGTGGGGGCCAACCAGCGGTGAAATCCAATTTTTTTTTTACTTCTGGTTGGTGGGCGTGGTGTGGCTTGGTGGGTGTGGCTGGGGAAAGGATATTGCAAAATCTCCATTCCCACCCCACTCTGGGGCCAGCCAGAGGTGGCATTTGCCAGTTCTCCGAACTACTCAAAATTTCCGCTACCGGTTCTCCAGAACTTGTCAGAACCTGCTGGATTTCATCCCTGGAGTTAACCTATTCTCCTGGAAGCATCATAGGTGATACCTGGCTCAATAGTAGGAACTAAAAAGGAGCCTGAGTGGCGTAGGAGGCTAATGCCTCCTACTAAGGCAGCATTTAACATCCAGCTGCCTGCAATTACTGCCAGTTCAATTCTCACCAGGCCCAAGGTCGACTCAGCCTTCCATCCTTTCTAAGGTGGGTCAATTGAGGACCCAGTTTGTGGGGGCAATAAGCTGGCTTTGTATAAATATACAAAAGTATGAAGGCTATTGCTTAATGCATTGTAAGCCACCCTGAGTCTCCGGAGAAGGGCGGCATATAAATCTAATTAAAAAAAGGAAGGAAGGAAGGAAGAATGGAAAGAAAGAAAGAGGAAGGAAGGAAGGAAGGAAGGAAGGAAGGAAGGAAGGAAGGAAGGAAGGAAGGAAGGAAGGAAGGAAGAAGAACATTCAGTTGCCTGCAATTACTGTAAGTTCGACTCTCACCAGGCTCAAGGTTGACTCAGCCTCCCATCCTTTCTAGGGTAGGTCAATTGAGGACCCAGTTTGTGGGGGCAATAAGCTGACTTTGTATAAATATACAAAAGTATGAAGGCTATTGTTTAACGCCTTGTAAGCTGCCCTGAGTCTCCGGAGAAGGGCGGCATATAAATCAAATTAAAAAATAAAATAAATAAAACCCTCAATAGTAGGAACTGTGAATGGAATCTTGGAATCTAAGTGGACAATCATCGCACCCATGTGACACCACTCCTGCGCGAGCTGCACTGGCTCCCAGTGGTCTTCCAGGTGCGATCCAAGGTGTTGGTTACCACCTTTAAAGCGCTCCATGGCTTAGGACCCGGATACTTACGGGACCGCCTTCTGCCACCGATGGCCTCCCACCGACCAACACGCTCCCACAGAGAGGGGCTCCTCAGGGCGCCATCGGTTAAACAAGGTAGACTGGCGACCCCCAGGGGGAGAGCCTGGGGGTCGCCTGGACTAGCTTAACAAGAATCTGGAAGGGGTGTTTTAAATTTGTGGGTTTTTAATTGAAGGGCCAAATTTATTTAATTGGTTTTAAATTGGTTTTAAATTTTGTGTCGTATATTGTTTCTATCTTTTTTTTTAAAATTTTGATTTATATGCCGCCCTTCTCCGAAGACTCAGGGCGGCTTACAAGGCGTTAAGCAACAGCCTTCATACTTTTGTATATTTTATACAAAGTCAGCTTATTGCCCCCACAAACTGGGTCCTCATTTTACCTACCTTAGAAAGGATGGAAGGCTGAGTCAACCTTGAGCCTGGAGATTCGAACTTACTAATTGCAGACAGCTGGAGTTAAATTACAGTGCATTAGTCTGCTGAGCTATTCCTATCTTGGCTGTACAGCGCCCTGAGTCCTTCGGGAGAAGGGCGGTATAAAAATTTAATAAATAAATAATTAAAGCTGAGCCAGCCTTGTGCAGCAGCCGCCAAAAAAAGCCAACACAATCCTAGGCTGCATCAACAGAAGGATGAAATCAAGATCACGAGAAGTGTTAAACCCCTTTATAAGGCCTTGGTGAGGCCACGCTTGGAATCCGGCATCCAGTTTTGGTTGCCACGATGTAAAAAAGGATGTGGAGGCTCTGGAAAGAGTGCAGAGAAGAGCAAGAAAGAGGATTAGGGGACTGGAGGCTAAAACATAGGAAGAACGGTTGCAGGAACTGGGTATGTCTAGTTTAATGAAAAGGAGGACTGGGGGAGACATGATAGCAGTCTTCCAATATCTCAGGGTCTGCCCCAAAGAAGAAGGAGTCAAGCTATTCTCCAAAGCACATGAAGGCAGGACAAGAAGCAACGGGTAGAAACTCATCAAGGAGAGAAAGAATTTAGAACCAAGGAGACATTTCCTGACAGTGAGGACAATTAAGCAGTAGAACAGCTTGTAGGGGCTCCATCACTGGACGTTTCCAAGAAGAGACTGGACGGCCATTTATCTGAAATAGTACAGGGTCTCCGGTTGGACTAGAGGACCTCCAAGGTCCCTTCCCACTCCGTTATTCTCTCTTCAAAGCTGAGAAAGACTGACCCAGGTCTTGCAGTTCCAGAATTTGATCGATCTGCCCTCATGTTCAGGATAGGTTTGAGTTTGACCCAGATCACGTGGAGCAGAGCTAAAGGCTGCCCAAGGAAGGAACATGTTTTGAAAATACTGGCAGTCCTTGATTTCTAACCGTTTGTTTAGTGACCGTTCAAAGTTGCATCAGTGAAAAAAGGGACTTACGACCGTCCTCATATTTATGACGGTAGCAACACCCCCCACAGTCCCCTGATCAAAATTCAGGCCCTCGGCGATGAGCTCTTATTTATGACGGTTGCAACGTCACATGATCGCTGTTTACAACTCTCCCAGCTGAAATTCCGACATGCGGAGTCAATGGGGGAAGCTGGGGTCACTCAACGGCCACGCGAGTCAGTTAACGGCAATGATTATTTAGAAGCATTAGTTAATTAGGTCAATTAGTTCGTTAGATAATTAGAACAATTTTATCAGTGGAACAACTTGCCTCCAGAAGTTGCGAATGCTCCAACGTTGGAAGTTTTTAAGAAGAGATTGGACAACGATTGGTCTGAAATGGTAGAGGGTCTCCTGACTGAGCAGGGGGTTGGACTAGAAGACCTCCGAGGTCCCTTTCAACTCTGTTTATTCTGTTCTGTTCTGTTCTGTTCTGTTCTGTTCTGCTATTCTACTCTACTTCTAATTCTAATTCTAATTCTAATTCTAATTCTAATTCTAATTCTAATTCTAATTCTAATTCTAATTCTAATTCTAATTCTAATTCTAATTCTAATTTTATTCTATTCCATTCTTTAACAGCCAAAACACGTCACAAAATTGGGCATGACTCATTCAACAACAGTCTTGCTCAGCAACCAAAATTCTATTCTCAACCGCGGTTGGAAGTCAAGGACTATGCTAGACCATAATTGATAGATACGACCCGTCTCATTCATAACCTCCCGACTTGCTCTCCTGGCCAATGTGAGTAAAATTGTGGTGCGCAGCAAGCCATCGGAGAGATTGGAAAATGAAAAATGAAAATTAAATTCCACAATATTAGGATATTAACGTGCTTAAAATGGCTAAAGTAGATCTACCGGGATGGGGAAGAGAGGAAAAAATAACTGTAAGTAAGCAACGTATTAACGGGGCTGTTTGTATTAAAGTCATAAAGCGCTGTTTATGGTAGCTATTGTCTAAATAAAGGCAGCAGATGCCGTACTTTATACCGAAATTGAATGCCGTGATCTTCGGAGAACTTAATATCTAATTAACAGGGAAAGTAAAGGAAAAAAAACTCCCCGTCAGGCTGAGCTCCCAATGACTTCAGGGCCATGGAGTTTCCTTCCTGGCAGCCATATAAGATGACTTTTCCGGCCAGGAAATGCTCAAGGAAGTCTCAGACCTGCCTGTCGCCCTCTTGTGCCCTCCTGTTTGCCCCTGGGCAGACAAGGTGTTCATGGAGAATGCGGATGTTTGAACCCGTTTGGATGGTCTCTGAATCTGCTCTGCTCTGGTACCATCCTGGCTACCGAGAAGCCCTGCGGGCCTGGACCTCCGGAAAGGAGGAGGTGACCCAGAGAGAGAGACAGATGGACAAATGGGATGGATGGATGGATGGGATGGATGAACAGATAGGAGCCTGGATAGCTCAGCAGACTAATGCATTGTAATCTGCAATTGGTAAGTTCGAATCTCCCCAGGCTCAAGGTTGACTCAGCCTTCCATCCTTTCTAAGGTAGGTCAATTGAGGACCCAGTTTGTGGGGGCAATAAGCTGACTTTGTAAAATATACAAAAGTATGAAGGCTATTGCTTAACGCATTGTAAGCCGCCCTGAGTCTCCGGAGAAGGGCGGCATATAAATCTAATTTTAAAAAAAGATAGATGACAAATAGATCAGGCAGACAGACAGACAGACAGACAGACAGGATGGATGGATGGATGGATGGATGGATGGATGGATGGATGGATGGATGGATGATGGATAGATGGGATGGATGAACAGATAGATGACAAATAGATGAGAGAGAGAGAGAGAGAGAGAGAGAGAGAGAGAGATGGGATGGGATGGATGGATGGAAGGATAGATAGATGGGATGGGATAGATGACAAATAGATGTGAGACAGACACACACAGAGAGATGGAATGAATGGATGGACGGATGGATAGATGGGATGGGATAGATGAACAGATAGGTGACAAATAGATGAGAGAGAAACTGAAACACACACAGATGGGATGGGTGAGTGGGTAGGTAGGTGGATGGGATGGAATGATATGGGATGGATGAACAGATAGATAAAGAGAGAGAGAGAGAGACTGAGAGACTGAGAGGGACACAGACAAATGGGTGAGATGGATGGATGGATGGATGACAAATAGGTGAGAGAGAGAGATTGATACACAGATGGGTGTGATGAATGGATGGCATGGATAGACAGACAGACAGTGACAGATAGATGAGAAAGAGAGAGATTGGCAGACACTCAGTTGGGTCAGATGGATGGATGGATGACATGGATGGGTGGAATGGAGGAAAAGGTGAATGAATATAGGTGGATGGAAAGAGAGAGAAAAAAATAAAATAGAAATAAAGAGACGGTCGAGATGGACAGACAGACATAGACAGGATAGAAATATATAGATATGGATGAGATGGACAGAGGGGAGATGAATGAACAGATAGATAGAAAGATGAGATAGAGTGGTAGACAGACACACAGATGGATCAGGTGGATGGATGGATGACACGGATGGATGGATGGAATGGAAGAATAGATGAATGAATATAGGTGAATGGTGAAAGAAAGAGAGAGACATAAGATAGAAATATAGACAGATGAGATGTAGACAGACAGGTCGATAGATAGAAATATATATAGACGGATGAGCTGGATGGACGGATGGACAGACACTTCTGCCCACTCTGAAGCTTACTAGGCCTGAACCGGACAAAACCAAGATGGAATATCCAAATTAAATCAATATGACCCAGAGTGGTAGTAGTGTTTTTCAGCTGAGAAAGCCGGTTACGGAGAAAGTTGGTTTATGTGTCTGTTTCACACAGAAGTAATTTATATTCAGGCAGAGTTAAATGATCGATACACAACCACACGAGACAGATGGAGAAATGTCAGCGTTAAGAAGGAAAAAATGGAGGCGGCACTGCAGCGATTCATCTACCTGAAACGAAAACAGGAGACGGGATGAAAGTAGATTGTTTGCTTTGTGTTCCACCTGTGCGATAGCTCAAAAAGGAAAACTTGGTATGACAGGTACCGCCATCCTCCCTCTTTCAAGAGCCACACAGGTATACGGGCACCTGCAAAAATTTAAGTATCCCAAGAAGGGAGGGAGAAAAGGGAGACACAATAGACAGTATTACAGGCCAATCAGCCTGTTGTCAATATTTCTAAAAATGTAAAAATGGGTATTGTGCAAATGCTTTAAAAATAGCGGGGCAATTATTAAAGGTCAGCGTGGAATGATCAGAATGAAGTCAAACTCATCTTACTTCATCTTTTGATCGGATGACTTTCTCAGTAGATTGCAGGTATGCAGTTGACATAATATATCTTGGCCAGTAAATGATCTAATAGTGTTTCTGAACTTTGGCCATTTGAAGACCCATGGACTTCAACTCCCAGCTGGCTGGGGAATTCTGGGAAGTCCACATGTCTCCAAGTGGCCAAGGTTGAGAAACATTAATTTAATAAAATGCCATGCTATGTTCTGAATACAAGTGTGGGCAATCCAGAAAGGATCAGGCAACACCCGAATGATTATTGAGGGGTAACATACAGAAATTCCCATGTATTCTGACCACCGAGCTTCATTACAGATGTTAGAAACACTATATTTAATCGTGCAAAAGAGCCAAATGGATGAATCGTTGTAGGTGGCAGCCCTAAATTTCGAACTTTATGCTCCTTTTCCCATTCTCTAGGCTAAGAGTTGGGCCATTCCTTTTTTGCGGACAGATGAATGGGTACATAGATAGGTGGATGAGATGGATGGATGGATGGATGGATGGATGGATGGAAAGAGATGAATGAGATGGATGAATATAGATGAATGGATGGAAATAGTATAGAAATAGGGATAACAGACAGATGAGATGGATGGAAGGATTGATGGATGGATGGATGGAAGTTAATAGATGGATAGAATAGAAATAGACAGATAAGATGGATGGATGGAGAGAGAGAGATGGATGAGATAGATGAAATGGATGAATGAATATAGGTGAATGGATGGAAATAGAATAGAAATAGGGATAGACAAACAGATGGGATGGATGGATGGATGGATGGATGGATGGATGGATGGATGGAAAGAGATGGATGAGATGGATGAATATAGGTGAATGGATGGAAATAGTATAGAAATAGGGATAACAGACAGATGAGATGGATGGAAGGATGGATGGATGGATGGATGTAAGTTAATAGATGGATAGGATAGAAATAGACAGACGGATAAGATGGATGGATGGAGAGAGAGAGAGATGGATGAGATAGATGAAATGGATGAATGAATATAGGATGGAAATAGGATAGAAATAGGGATAAACAAACAGATGAGGTGGATGGATGGATGGATGGAAGGATTTATTTATTTATTTTATCTAGTTTATATGCCACCCTGTCTCCAACGGACTCAGGGCGGCTCACAACAATAAAATCCATAAAACCATTATACAAAGCTAAAATCAGTTAAACCGAACAAAATTTAAAAACCCATAAACCCCATCAGTCCAGGTCAGGGAACTTGAATAACCAAGTTTTTAATTCGCGGCGGAAGGTACGAAGGTCAGGAGCCATCCGGAGCATCCATATAGGTTAATGGATGGATAGGATAGAAATAGATAACATTTCCCTGTAAATAAGATTTATCCAGAAAATTAGCCCTGGCATGTTTTTATATGTGTAGTATAAGCCCTACTCCCTACTCCCAAAATAAGTCCTACTTAAGAGCCTGCGCAAACGCCCGCCCGCCCATTCCATCTGGTTGCTCGAAGTGCAGGGCAACATGGGGCAGTTCCACCCGCCTCGGTTCGTGGCTGTGGCACCGGCACTGGTGCGTTGTTCGGACTCATGCTCTGTTGCAGCCGTGAGCAAGCAGAGGAAGTGGGCCGGCAGCTACATAAGGTCCTGTTGGGTGGGGATGCAAATGCGGTGGTCATCAGAAGAGGCAGGTGTCAGGGTGTGGGTGGACTAGCTACGGGAGACAGGCAGATGGATGAGACGGACGGACGGACAGAAGAACAGACAGAAATAGATGGATGAGACGGTTGGGTTGATTATTTTTGCATTTGTTCTCGTTATTAAATATCTGGAGTGTCGCTGTATTATAGAAAGGCAGAGTATTAGTCACTAAGCACATCAATAAAAGCATGATTTAAGGACAGTAGCTACTATGCAAATAAGAGTCTCTCAAATGATTTGAGCCGAAATGCTTAATTTTTATCCCACACAATGAAGAATGTTGAAACGTACGCACACGCACACGCATACACAAAACACACACACAGCAAAACATATCCAAGGAAGCAAACTAAAAAGGAATACGGAAAGGAATGTTATTTCTTTCCTTAAAAAAAGATTTTTCAGTATAAATATCCTTTAAAAATATCTCTCCTTGTTTCTAACACTTTCCATTTACTCATTTATTTTAGACCCATTATGTTACATCTAATTCCTAAGCACATCCCTGTGACAATAGAACGAATATTAATATAGCATTGAAGAGAGCCAATTTAGTGAAGTGGCTAAGATGTTGACCCACAAACCGGGAACTGTGAGTTCTAGTCCTGCCGTAGGCACGAAAAGAAGATGGGGGACTTTGGGCCAATCACCAGGAGATGGCGAGTTCTAGTCCTGCCTTAGGCATGAATGCTGATTGGTTGACTTTGGGTCAATCACTAGGAGATAGTGAATTCTGGTCCTGCCTGACCAGAGGCTTGAGAGCAGGCTGGGTTACTTTGGGCCAATCAGTAGGAGATGGTGAATTCTAGTCCCACCTTTGTCATGAGAGCTGCTGGGTTACTCTGCGCCAATCACCAGGAGATGTTGAATTCTAGCCCTGCCTTAAGTCATGAGAGTTGGCTGGGAGATATTGGGCCAATCCCTAGGACAGGGATGGCTAACCTTTTTGGCATCGCGTGCCAAAAGCGGGGGGAGTGTGGGGTGGTCGCGCACGTGCATGCCCACACCCATAATTCTATGTGCCCTGCCCCTTGTGCATGCATCCATGATCCCCCCATGGTCCCCCTGCTTGGCCTGTTTTTTGCCCTCCCTAGGCTCCAGAGGCTTTCTAGGAGCCTGGTGTTGTGGCTCCATTGCCTGAGCCTGTATCATCGGCAGAGACAGACTCTGAGCGTGAGGGGGAGGAGTTGGCAAGGCCTCCCTCTCCAGGACCCTCCTCTCTGGCAATGCCTCCGGAGGACACTGAAGGCCAAGAGATAGGCCCAGAGCCAAGCATGTCCACGCAGCCACAGGTGGACAGCGACGAAGGAGATAAGTGCTGGCTGGATCCTCGACAGCGGCACAGGGAGAAGCATGCACAGCAGAGGACAAGGCGTGCCAGAGATTAGCTGAGTCACTGGACCACACCCCACAGGGTATAAAAGTGGGTATGGTGGCCGGCTCAGTTTGTGACGAGCAAAACTAGAAATCATCCATGGACCTTGTGTTGCTGAAACTGTGCCTGCTTAAGTGGACTGCATTCGGATTAATTCTTGTATTGCTGAAGCTCTGCCTTATCAGAAGGCTTGTGGACTTATCTTTGTTTATGTGAGTAAAGTTTGAATTGGCAGCCAGCCACTAGGTTGCGGTTAGCTTTATCTTCAAAGACTTTGTCGTGTGTCTTATTAACTCCGGGCCGTCTGTGGGGGTGCATGTGTGAGACGGGGACAGAATACCTGGGGGGAGGGCACTCTGGAGGCCAGAAACAGCCCATCTGCTTACTTCCGGTGGGCCCAGAAGCCCGAAAAATCAGCTGGCCAGTGTGTGCACACGTGTTGGAGCTGAGGTAGGGCCACGCTCGCATGCCCACCAATATGGCTCCGTGTGCCACCTGTGGCACATGTGCCATAGGTTCGCCATCACGGCCCTAGGAGATAGTGAGTTCTAGTCCCACTTTAGGAACGAAAGCAGCTGGGTGACTTGGTCACTCTCGCTCAAGGTTGTTGTTGTGGGGAAAACTAAAACAGGAAGGAGTATTAGGTACATTCACTACCTCGAGTTATTTATAAACAATAATAAAGGTGAGATAAAAAAAATGAAAAGGCAGCGATCCGTATTTTTGTAAGGCCGCTAAGGAATGTCACATGAAAAATCACCGGAAGTCAAGCTTTATCACGGGGGGTCCCTCCATGCATGAAAGCAAATTGAGGAACGCAGAGCAACAAGAAATTTGTAGCATATTCCGTTCCGTGAGACCTCCTTCAGATGTGATTCCACTGGCCTTCCACCATTCAAAACTCCACAGAGACCCACAAAACAAGACTTCCATGTCCCGAAAGCCACATCTGTTCTTCTCTTGATCTATGGAGCACCACCTATAGAGAGCTGGATGACTTCTCCGCAAAAACTGGACTTCGGCAAATCAAACGAGAGTTCATGTAGGCCTCCACCACCTCAGAAGGGAAGTTCTTCCTTCTTCAATGTTGCCTCCACTGCGGGCTCCTCAGAAAAGCTCTGCAGATGTTCCTCAACCGTTGATTCGGAGAAAGCCTTCCCACAATGAATTGGGAGGTTGGGGGGGGGGGACTCCATCTCAGCTATTATTTCTTCTACAGCTAAGATTCCAGATATCCTGTTTCTCCGAAAATAAGACCTCCCCTGATAATAAGTCCATCGGGCTTTTGAGTGCATGCAATAAAATAAGCCTCCCCCCACCCCGAAAATAAGCCCTCCCTGAAAATATTTAAACACAGAGCTGGAAATCAGGTAAGATGGCAAGAGTAGCCCCATCTTGCTCCACGCGCCCCGAAATTTGACAGCCATTAGTAGGGGGGCACAGGTACACCTGGTGCACCAGTTGCGCCCTTTCCTAGACCGGGATGCCCTCACCACAGTCACTCGCACCCTTGTTACTTCTTGGTTGGATTACTACAACGCCCTCTACATGGGGCTGCCCTTGGGATGCACCCGGAGACTCCAGCTAGTCCAGAATGTGGCCGCGCGGGTTGTTACGGGAGCCTCTCGTTACTCCCATGTAATACTTCTCCTGTGCGAGCTGCACTGGCTGCCAGTGGTTCTCCGGGTCCGTTTCAAGGTGCTGGTGCTTACCTATAAACCCCTACATGGCTTAGGCCCAGGGTACTTGCAGGACCATCTCCTGCCATCCTCCCATTGTCCCATACGCTCTCACACCAGAGTTGTTTAGTGAATGACTGCAGTTTTTTTTTAAATTAGATTTATATGCCGCCCTTCTCCGGAGACTCAGGGCGGCTTACAATGCGTTAAGCAATAGCCTTCATACTTTTGTATATTTATACAAAGTCAGCTTATTGCCCCCACAAACTGGGTCCTCAATTGACCCACCTTAGAAAGGATGGAAGGCTGAGTCGACCTTGAGCCTCGAACTCGCATAATTGCAGACAGCTGGGTGTTAATAACAGGCTATCTAGCCCGTCGAGCTATCTGAGGCTCTTTAAGTTGTTAGTAAAGTGGTTGTTAAGTGAATCTGCCTTCCCCACTGACATTCCTCGTCAGAATGTCGCTAAAGGGGATCACATGACCACGGGATGCTGCAACCCGTATGGACTACTGTAATGCTCTCTACATGGGGCTCCCCTTGAAAAGCACCCAGACGCTCCAACTGGTCCAGAATGTAGCCGCACGGGTGATTATGGGTGCAGCTCATTGCACCCATGTAACACCTCTCCTACGCGAGGTGCACTGGCTCCCAGTGGTCTTCCGGGTGTGATTCAAGGTGTTAGTCATCACCTTTAAAGCGCTCCATGGCTTAGGACCTGGGTACTTACGAGACCATCTTTTGCCACCAATAGCCTCCCACCGACCGGTTCGTTCTCACAGGGAGGGACTACTCAAGGTACCGTCAGTCAAACTGTGCCGACTGGCAACTCCCAGGGGGAGGGCCTTCTCTGTGAGGGCTCCAACCCTTTGGAATGAACTGCCCCCGGAGATACGGAATATCCCTGATCTCCGTGCTTTCCGCTGTGCCCTCAAAACCCTGATGTTCCAACAGACGGGGCTAAACATATGAACATGTGAATGATTTTAAAATGTTATCTAATTTTGGGTTTTATTTAATTGGGCCAAACTAAGTTATAATTTTAATTAGCAAGTTTATGATAATTTGTGTATCTATTGTCTATGGGTTTTAAATTTTAAATTGCCTATTGGTTTTTTAAATTTTCTGGGCCAAAAATTGTTTAATTCTTTTACAAATTTTAAATTTTGTATTGAAGTGTTTTTATTCCTGGCTGTGCACCGTCCTGAGTCCACTAGGAGAAGGGCAGTATATAAATTTAATAAACTAAGTAATTAACTATATTTTTTCTTGACTGTACACCGCCTTGAGTCCTCCAGGAGAAAGGCGGTATAGAAATATAATAAATAAATAATAAATAAATAAACAAACCGACATAAATTTGAGTCAGCAGCCAAGTATCCAAATGTAAGTCATGTGACCATGGGGACGCTGGAATAGCCGTCTGAAAAACAGTCGTAAGTCGCTTTTTTCAGTGGCGTCGTAACTTCGAATGGTCACTAAATGAACAGTCGTAAGTTGAGGACTGCCTGTATATACTGCATTTCTCCACTTAAAGCCACAACTGAGCACAAAATTCCTTTGTTGCTCAGCGAGATGGTTGTTAAGTGAGTTTTGCCCCGTTTTATGACCATTCTCGCTGTAGTCGTTAAGTGAATCACTGCACTTGTTAAGTGAGTAACATGGTTGTTAAGTAAATCTGGCTTCTCCACTGACAAAAAGGTCACAAAAGAGGGATTTCATGACACACACACACACACCACACTACAACCGTCATAAATACGAGCGGGTATGCCAAGAGACTGAATTTTGACCATAGGGATCCTGCAACGGTCGTAAGTGTGAAAAACGATCGTTAAGTCACTTTTTTCAGTGCTGTTGTAAATCTGAACAGTCACTAAACGAACTGTTGTAACTCGAGGACTCGACACGTTGTTCACCATGATGAAATGGCAGAGAAGAGCCGCCTTCAATCTCCATTTTTTAATCCTTGCATAAAAATCCGAGGATCCCCAAAATCTCCAACTGTGGGTTTAAAATTTTAAGGACAGGGTCCTTTTTAATTCAAATTTACCTTTAGAGACCACCAACTCACCAGTCAAGCGACTTTTAACCTTCTGCTTTGCATGAAGCCCGAAAACCTGGGAGGAAAACTTTTGAATGGCCCACAGCCCCCTCCCCACTAAATCGGTAGCACAAAATCTCTCTCATCCCTTTTGCTCCAATCCCACAAACAAGAGCAAACAAAAATTGCTAAAGATCCATCCAAGTTAATAATCCTGGCACGACAGCCTCAAAAAAAAATATTTTTTTTTAAATGAATACAGGCAGTCCTCTAATTATGACCACAATTGAGACCAAAATTTCCATCCTTAAGCAAGACAATCGCTAAGTGAATCTTGCACCGTCATAAATATGAACCAGTGTTGCCAAGGCTCTGAATTTTGATCACGTGACCGTGGGGGACCTGTCGTAACTGTGAAAAATGGTGAGCCGTCGTAAATGTGAGTCAGCTGTCAAGCACCTGAATGTAAACCACGTGACCGCGGGGATGCTGCCACGGTCACAAGGGCGAAAAATGGCCGTAAGTCACTTTTTCCGGCCCCGCGGTCACTAAGACGAGAACGAGCCGTAAACGGTTAGGCAATGCATTTTTGAATAATTGATGCAGCAAAGAGGAAAGTTGGACCGGGGACAGATTCTCCTTCCCACCCCAATACCTAAAATCAAAGCCACTTCTTGCTAAATTTAAGCCCTCGGTGTGCAAACTGCAGGGGTGTTGTTTTTGCCCCATCCATTGGACTGGGGAAAGATTCTGCCCCCCCCCCTCCACCCATCCCCGGGCAATTAGCATCCGACAGCACAGATGCAGCCCCGAGGCAGCATCTTGCTACGGCGTTCACACTCAAAAGCAACAACTAACAGGACCACATTTAGCCAGACTCGCTCCGCACAACCACACAAGATGTGCACCGCATCCGAGAGCCAAGAAACGGAGATATTCCATCCAACTGGCACCTTCCGGAGCTCCGACGGGCCAGAGGTAATACGGTGTCAATTAGCCGGAGAGCCACCGAGTCTCCAAGAAAAGCCACCTGGCCCTTTTGCACGCAAGCCAAGATCAGATCCAGTCTGCTGGGGAAGGGGTGGGGTGGGGGCTTAAGAGGGCCAAGTACGATTCCCCCCTCCCCTCCACCCCCCCCCCCAAAAAAATCTAGAGAGATGGAGAGAGAGAGAGAGAGAGAGCGCAGGCGAGGGATTTGCAAAGCTGGAGCCTTGGAAGGAAAGGGAGAGAAACATGCCAGCTGCATACCAATCCTCGCCCTTGGGTGCTCCTGAGTGTGTTAAGGCTAAGCCTTGCACACACCCAGCCTTGACACACACACACACACACACACACCACCCGAATGCCAACCTTTGCCCTCTCACTGCACCACCAAGCCGTTGCAGCCCACCCGAACCGCAGAAGGCAGATGCCCACATTCGCCTCTCCCGACGGAGAAGCAGTGCCACCTTCTCGAAGGTCCGTCGCGCACGGCGTGCCCGCTCTCCGGCGTCGTCCTTCAGAACTCCTTCCGACGATACAAGGGGGGGGGGTATCTGAGTAAGGCGCCCCCCCCACCCTTTCACAAGCTCCTTCCTTCCCCACTCCTCTCCCCCCCCTTCCCCACCTTCCTCCACCCTGCAGCCTCCATGCTTTCCACATCTCCGCAAGAGCTTCCATCCGCCCTACACACCCCTCAGCCCCACAGGCTGGGGCCCAAGGAAAAAGACCCCCCCCCAATAAACAACCCTGCACAGGCTCCAGCCCCACGGCCCCCACCCCACCAGGCAACAGCCATCAAGGCTTGCAAAAAAAATTTAAAAACCAGGGCCGCAGGAGCAATGCATGCCAGCCTTTGCAATTCGTCTCTCCCTCCACCATCCACTCTCGTCCCCAAAATCTATTTCTCGCTGGGGGGGGGGGGAGGGAGGAAAGACACCCCTTAAATAGCCCACCCACCCACCCACCCACCCTTGAAGCCTGATTCTTCTTCTCTTCCCCCACCCCCCAAACACTACAGCAAAGCAATCTGGCAGGGTGGGGAGGGGGGAGAGGGAGGAAGCGGCACCTGCTGCAAAGGGATGGGTGAAAGCAGGTGCTATGCCAAGGGGGGGGGGTTTATCCCTCCAAAGAGACCCCCAGGGAAAGGGAGGGGGGAGAGGGGGTGAAGGTCAGGTGGAGGAGGAGGAGGGGGTTGCAGAATGACCCCCAGGGAGGAATATGTAGGGGGGGTCTTATAAGGGAGCAATATATGGACTTCCCCCCCCCCCACAAGCAGGAAGAAAATGGGCACCCGAGGGGCATCTAGTAGGTCCTGTCCTAAAGGGTCCTGCCACCCCCACCCCGATTTTGGCAGGTCAGCTGGAAGGGGGTGGGGGGAGAGGAGAAAGATTGGGGTGCAAGGAAGGGAGAGGGAGCCCCCTCCCCCGATCCTGGGTGGGGCTCTGGCTGGGAGCCTCGTCCCAAAGGGGAGGAAGGGGCGGAAAGGGGAGGGGGAATTGGGACGCCCCCGCCCCCAATTAGAGAGGAGGGGGGGAGGAGAAAGAGGGGGGGGTTCTTGCAAGGAGCCAAGGCTGCGGATGATGGGAGTGAAGCAGGCAGCGCCAGGGCAGGGGGGCATTGCTGCTGCTGGAGGGGACCCCCCCCTCCTCTCAAGAGGAGGGGGGGCTGCAGCTGCATCCCGGGGGGGGTCCCCATAAGGGGACAGGCGGGAAAAGGGGGGAGGGGGGGGTCTTTCCTACCTCTCCGCCATCTTCGCCCCGGGCCGGCGGGGTGGTCACCGGGCGCGGCGAGGGGCGGCGGCCCCCGCCCGGCAGCCCATGGCCCCGGCAGCGCTGCGGCTCCCGCTCCGCCGCCGCCGCCTCCCGGCCACCGACTGACCAGAGAGCCGCCGGCACACAAGCTCCGCCCCCGACGCGTCCCGCCGTCACCACCGACAACCGGCCGCAGCCAATCGCGCTCGGCGGGGGGCGGGGCCGAGTTGGCTGGGAACCGCCCTTTCCACTCCCTCTGCTCCCCCCGCACCCCCGCTACACGACATCAACCCTCCCCTCCCGCCCGAGTCCTCACGGGAGATGTAGTCTCCGTCGCCTCTGCGTCGGCAGCCATGTTGGGCCTGGAGCTGGCTAAGATAGGGGCGCTCTGCTCATGCCCAGAAGCCCCTCCCTTAGTCTGCCCTTGTTTTAAAGGCTTCCAGGCTGTGCCTGCAGGTTGATCTAGTGGCCCCATTCAGTGTGATTTGCCTCTGTTGGTATTAAACCACGATTTGATCTGTCATGGTTTCATTAGAATAGAATAGAATAGAATAGAATAGAATAGAATGGAATAGAATAGGGATGGGATGGGATGGGATGGGATGGGATAGAATTTACAGAATAGAATAGAATTAATAGAATAGAATAGAATTTATAGAATAGAGTAGAATAGGGAATAGAATGGAATAGAATTAATTAGAATAGAATAGAATTTACAGAATAGAATAGAGCAGAGTAGAGTAAAATAGAATAGAATAGAATTTACAAAATACAATACAATAGAGTGGAATGGAATAGAATAGAATTAATTAGAATGGAATGGAATGGGATAGGATAGGATAGGATAGGATAGGATAGGATAGGATAGGATAGGATAGGATAGGATAGGATAGAATTTACAGAATAGAATAGAATAGAATAGAATAGAATAGAATAGAATAGAATAGAATAGAATAGAATAGAATAGAATAGAATAGAATAGAATAGAATAGAATAGAATAGAATAATAGAATAGAATAGAATAGAATAGACCTGAATTGAATTGAATTTACAGAATACAGTACAATAGAGTGGAATGGAATGGAATGGAATGGAATGGAATGGAATGGAATGGAATGGAATAGAATAGAATTGAACAGAATAGAGTAGAATAGAATTTACAGAATAGAACAGAACAGAATAGAATAGAATAACAGTGTTGGAAGGGACCTTGTATGTCATCTAATCCAACCCCACCCCACTCAAGCAGGAGACCTTACACCGTTTCTGACAGATGGCAGTCCAGTCTCTTCTGGGACTGGATGCCAAGCAAGCTGAGTGGAGACTAAAACCCAAGATTAAGGACTGCGGTGACTGCATTCTTTCCCACCAAAAACATCCCATTATTGCTGTGCCGTTTACGCCGCACATTCTGAAGTTTAGCCAAAGAAAATAGACCTCAGTGCACTAAGCAGCCACTTTTAAACCAAGCTTTTTCCAAAAGTGTTTTTTTAAAAACTGGACTTTGTTTTTTCCTTGAAGACATTTCATTTCTCATCCAAGAAGCTTCTTCATTTCTGAAGAACTAAAGAAGCTTCTTGGAAGAGAAGCGAAACATCTTCAAAGAAAAAACAAAGTCCAATTGCCTTTTGAAAAAGCATTTTTGGGACAACCCTGGCCTGGATCATTGAGAATCTCTATGTACATTAAACCAAGATTTGTTTGAACAAGTTATATTTGGCCAAGTTTGAGCAGTAAAAAGCAACAATCCACATTGTTGGCATGGTCTTTGCTAATGAACGGAAAGCCCTTCTTGCATGTTTAGTAATAATGTTTTGCCCCAAGGGCATGCAGGAAAAGAGAAGAGCAAATAACAAAAAATATGTATACTTTGCAAATAGGTGAGCATAACCAGCAATTATCTTTAGTTTACAAAATACTGTTTGTAGAGATATTGTTTCTGGAAGCTGCACAACTGGAAAAGCAGTTAATGAAGTCAGAGAAAGAAAGTGAGTGAAACAGAGCAATACGGATATTATTGACCGCCAACTGAAAGTTGGACTTTGAAGAAGTAGGATGGGAAGAGTATGGATGCCTATCACCTTGGGTGCTGGAGAAGACTTGAGAAGACTTTAGAATAGTCAAGAAAACAAATCATTACCGATAGAAGAGAATATTTGTAACTCGGGGTTCAACTGTGAGGTCCTTGGCACTCTGTACAAATATTGATTTCTTGCAGACGTTTAATGACCCAACTGGGCAACATCATGAGGGGAAGAAAGGAATAGGATTTTTCAGGGAGGAGGAGGAGGAGGAGGAGGAGAATGAAGAGCAAGGTAGATGAACTCAGCTAGAATAGAATAGAATAGAATAGAATAGAATAGAATAGAATAGAATAGAATAGAATAGAATAGAATAGAATAGAATAGAATAGAATAGAATAGAATAGAATAGAATTTTTTATTGGCCAAGTGCGATTGGACACACAAGGAACTTGTCTTGGTGCACCATTGAAAGATTTAAAAGACCAGGTTAGGGACAAATCATCCTGGTGAAAAATCTACTTCATGTGATCGGTAAGACTAACTTTTAAGGCATATAATCAATCGATCGATCGATGATATAGAATAGATAGAGCTATAAATACTCAGAAGCCATGACTAAAGGACAGAAAGATCTTGGCTAAAGGAAACGGGAACAATTTCAGAACAGGAATATCGACCGATTGACGATCAATCAATTAGCTGACTTTTATTCAATAGAATAATGCCCATCTGTACATATGTGAAACAGATACCAACAAATCAGACTAAAACATTCAACTTTAATAGCCTGGTTCAAGAATCCATCTTAATTACTTGACCAAGGAAAAACCAAGGGAAGTGTGAGCAAAATCTGGAACCAGGAATGGAATAGCAGATGGGGTGGGTTCATCAACGGGTCTGCAATTCCAATTAAGTTCTCCCCTCCCTCCCTCCCTCCCTCTGTCCCTCCCTCTGTCCCTCTCTCCATCCCTTCCTCTGTCCCTCCCTCTCTCTCTCTCTCTTCCTGCTTCATCCTAGGTGAAGATCAGTGGTGGGTTGCTACAGGTTCAACCAGTAGCAGCGGTAGCGGAGGCTCCGCCCACCCGGATGCTTCTGCACATGTGCAGAAGCATTGTGTGTGCATGCAAGCATGCATGCGCCCACAAGCAAACCGATAGTGACGGGTTTTGAAACCTGAACCTGGTGAAGATGCTCAGTAGCAAACAGAGTGAAGTGACACAGGAGCTCTCGTCTTCACACAGAGGAAGAACATCTCTTCAAAGATCCCGAGAAAGAGAGCAGAGAAGAGCAACAAGGATGATCAAGGATCTGGAGGCTAAATTGTCTGATGGGACAGTTGAGAGAACCAGATATGTTTAGCCTGAGGAAGAGAACACTTAGGGGAGACATGACAGCATCTTCCAATACTTAAAGAATTGTCCCAGGGAAGAGGACCTCAAGATATTCTCCATAATATCTGAGGGCAAGAGGAGAAGCAGCGGGTGGAAGTTCCTCAGAGGGAGATCCAACCTGGAATTGTGGAGACATTTCCTGATGGTGAGAAGGAAGATCAGTAGAACGGCTTGCCTTCAGAAACAACTCACTGGAGGTCTTCAAGAAAAGATTGGATGGTCATTTGTCCTGGGTAGAATAAGGACTCCTGCCCTGGGAAGGAGACTGGACTAGAGGACCTCCAAGTTTCCTTCCAGCTTTAAGATTCTATTCTATGAACACTACCATCTGATAGGAATGATCTGATCAATCCTGGGTACTGATAAGCCAGGGGTCTCCAACCTTGGCAACTTTAAGACTTCAACTTGTGGACTTGTGGACTTCAACTCCCAGAGTTCCTCAGCCAGCTGGCTGAGGAACTCTAGGAGTTGAAGTCCACAAGTCTTAGAGTTGCCAAGGTTGGGGTCCCCTGTGATAAGTCACTCTTGATTGCTCCTGAGCAAACCACAACGGTGGAGGTACAGATCCAATTTTCTCCTGGGATAGATAAAGGACAGGAGTCAATTCACAACTTTCACCATGCAGAGGTGTGAAAACGAGGATCAGTGCTGCAACTCGTTCATAAAAGTTACGGGGAACCAGTTTTGATGACCCCTGTAATTCAGGGTCTTACATAAAAAATAGGGATTGGGATGTCTTTATCCTGCTGATGAATTTCATCCCCAACCCCTGGACCAGGGGTGATATGCTCCTAGTTCGGACCAGATCATCCGGTCCGGTAGCGATGGCGGTGAGGGAGAACCGGTAGCAAAAATCCCTGTGCCCCACCGCCATGCCCAGCTGAGCTGCACGATCATCAGAGGCTTTTTTTTACTTTTAAAACCCCTTGGGTCGAAAAAATGCTTTTAAAAGTAAAAAAAAAAGCCTCTGATGATCATGCAGCTCAGCTGGGATCGTCAGAGGCTTTTAAAAGCATTTTTTCTACAACCTCTTCGGCCAAAGAGGTTGTAGAAAAAAAATGCCTTTAAAAGCCTCTGACGATCCCAGCTGAGTTGCCTGATCGTCAGAGGCTTTTAAAAGCATTTTTTTCTGCAACCTCTTAAGGTTGTAGAAAAAATGCTTTTAAAAGTTAAAAAAAAAGGTTGGTCATGGCCACCTAAGGCTTTACCCCCACCACCACCAAGCCACGCCCACAAAACCAGTAGTAACAAATTTTACATTTCACTACTGCCCTGGATTCTTTCCAAACGGAAGAAAAACGCCAGGATAGATAATTGCAAGAAGACATTTATTCTTCATAGATTTCCTTTCGATGCAGAATGAGGAAGGGTAATAAAATATTCTGAATTTGAACGCTTCTTTGGAAAAACAGCTTCCCTCTTGTTCAGGTTTTAAAGCGGTGTTTCTCAATGAAATGGCAATTTTAAGACGCGTGAATTTCAATTCCCAGAATTCCCTAGCCACAATGCTGGGAAGTTTTAAAGCATGTCGGCTGTAGGAGAAAGGTAGCAAAAACTGGAGGTGGAGTCAAATGAGGAATCAGCCTAGAATTGTTGCATTGCCACAAGTGAACTAACTCCAACCTCCCTTGAATTCCCTGGACCCTTCTTGCATTCCAAGAAGCTGCTAACCATTACAGATAGTTTTTGACTTCCAAACATTCATTTAATGACCATCCAGAGTTACATCCAGAAAAAAGTGACTTAGGACCGTTTTCCCATGGTCATGTGGCGCTTGGCAACTGGCTCATATTTATAATGGTTACAGCGTCCCAGAGTCACGAGATCCTCTTTTGCGGCCTTCTGATAAGCAAAGGCATTGGGGAAGCCAGATTCACTTAACAACTGTGTGACTCACTTAACGACTGACGTGGTTCGTATAACAGATGCGGGAAGAAAGGTCAGAAAATGGGGCAAAATTCACTTCGCTGGCTTTCTTAGCAACATAAATTTTGGATTTTATTTATTTATTTATTTATTAGTTCAATTAAATGCCACTCTCCTCTGAAGACTCAGGGCGACTTACAATGTACTTATAGCAATAGCCTTCACTCTTTTGTATATACCTGCTTAGTAGGGCTTTTGGCCCTCCATAAGCGGTGTTCTTTTTTTATACAAAGTCAGCTTATTGCCCCCACAATCCAGGTCCTCAATTTTCCTATCTCGGAAGGATGGAAGGCTGAGTCAACCTTGAGCCTAGTGAGATTTGAACTCGCACTAATTGCAGGCAGCAGGCAGCTAAGTGCTACATAACAGTACTTAGTCCGCTGCACCACCAGTTATTTATTTATTTATTTATTTATTATTGTGATTTATATGCCACCATTCTCCCGATACGGAAATTAAAATAAAATTAAAACCCCCATTAAAACCATATTAAAATTATAAAATTGTACAACCCCCACGATCAGATTATTGCTGGAACAGCCAAGTTATGCTCATAGGTTGAGAGGACTATCTATAGTTGTGAAGATTCCTGTGCATAGATTGTGCATAAATCAGTTTAAGTGAACCTTCGCAGATGGACCTGGGGTTCGGCGTCTGACCCTGGCTGAGGGAATTCTGGGAATCGAAGTCCAAATTTAATTTTAAAAAAAATACACAAAATAAATAAAATTCTCAGTAGGGCGAAATGTCTAGAGAAGCGAATCAGCTCATTCGCATTGGCAGCTTCCAAACAGGTTGCCCAAGCCTTAGATTTTTCTCAGCAGACACGCGTATGTGTGTGAGACTACATGACCTCGCAGTGCCCCTCCGACCCCACCAACTGATGTTCCTATTAGCCCCAATTTTCTCAACCTGCTTTTGTGGAGGGTGGTGTATCTGGAGCCCCCAAGAACCTCCCCAGGCTGTCCACATAATGCCCCCCACCCAATTTCGGCGAGCCTCTCACTCTCTTGCAGAGCACGGGCTGAATTCTTTCTCCGTGGGGCTTTTCAAAGGCTTGGCTAAAGGCCCGTGAGGCCACCGTGGCCTTTGGGGGCTGTGATGCGGATCAGTGACTAATCAGGAGATGCTTGCATCTCTCGCCACGACAACCGGTATCGGCGTTGCCATGGAAGCAGGCGGAGGGGGGTGTGAGGCGAATTGGGCCCCCTCCCTTCCACTGGAGTAGCTGAAGAAAGGTTTCATCGCCTTTTCAATAGAGACAATGATTGGCAAGATGTCGTCCTAAGGGTTTCACTCTGGTTTTTCAATCAGAATGGAGCTGGAAGGGACCTTGGAGGTCTTCCAGTCCAACCCCCAGCTCAGTCAAGAGACCCTATGACAGTGTTTCCCAACTTTGGGAGCTTGAAGATGGGTGGACTTCAACTCCCAGAAACCCCCAGCCAGCAGCTATCTTTACAGGTGCTGTAATATCCCTGCAAAACTTTTCAATGCTTCTACCACTTTAGTTTTACTGGAGGGAAAGGATTTTCATTAGTCCAGGGGTCAGCAACCTGCGGTTCCGGAGACGCATGCAGCTCTTTGGGCCCTCTGCTGTGGCTCCCTGTCAGATGATCCCAGTCCTCCCCTCCCAGGCTCTCCCCGCCTGGCCTGAGAAGGTAAGGACGACAGTGGGGGGTAGAGAAGCGGCCAGGGCAGAGACAGAGAGATACAGAGAGAGGGGGAGAGAGAGAGAGACAGAGATACAGAGAGAGGGAGAGAGAGATATAGAGAGATACAGAGAGAGGGGGAGAGAGAGAGAGAGAGACATAGAGAGATACAGAGAGAGAGAGAGAGAGAGACAGAGAGATACAGAGAGAGGGAGAGAGAGACAGAGAGATACTGAGAGAGGGGGAGAGAGAGAGACATAGAGAGATACAGAGAGAGGGAGAGAGAGAGATACAGAGAGGGGGAGAGAGAGAGACATAGAGAGATATAGAGAGAGGGCGAGAGAGAGACAGAGAGAGATACAGAGAGAGGGGGAGAGAAAGATACAGAGAGAGGGGGAGAGAGAGAGACATAGATACAGAGAGAGAGAGAGAGACATAGAGAGATACAGAGAGAGGGGGAGAGAGAGAGACATAGATACAGAGAGAGAGAGAGAGACATAGAGAGATACAGAGAGAGAGGGAGAGGGGGGTGGCGAGAGGGAGGGGAGAGAGAGATATGTCAAAAGGATTGTGTGGTTCCCGGTGTTTTTTAACAACTGGTTCTCTGCCCTAATGAACAGCTGGATAGGCGTGGCTAAGGGTGGGTCATGTGATTGGTGGAAGTGAGTGACATTGAGTCAGCCACGCCTATCCAGGTTTTGTGGCTCCCGGTGTTTTCTTTTTTGTGGGAAACGGGTCCAAATCAATGATATAGGTTTCCTGCCTAAGCAGGGGGTTGGACTAGAAGACCCCCAAGGTCCCTTTCAACTCTGTTATTCTATTCTATTCTATTCTATTCTATTCTATTCTATTCTATTCTATTCTATTCTATTCTATTCTATTCTATTCCATTCTATTCCATTCCATATTTTCTATTCCATCCCATCCCATCCCATTCCATTCCATTCCATTCCATTCCATTCCATTCCATTCCATTCCATTCCATTCTGTATTTTATTATTCCATTCCATTCCATTTCTATTTCTATTCCTATTCTATTGCATCTCAGCAAAAGCGCCCCATTCCTTTTCTCCTGTTAAAGGTGGCATTAAACCAGCAGCGAACCAACCAATTATGACTCAGAAGGTGGAACGATCAGTCCAGCTGTTTGCTCCTTAATAATGGAGATGACGGCCGGCAGGTTTTGGCCTGCACAGATGTGGAAGATGCAGAGGCTGCAGAATCCAAGAAAGGGTGCCAACGCTGGGCACCCCCCAAGCAGCGCGAGATGGCTGGCGGCACAGGTGCCAACGCTGTCCTTGAAGCTCCAGCAGTTTAGCAAGATGTTGGGTCATCAATCTTTGCCTTTTGATAAATATCCCAGTGGGGCTGGAAGCCTGAAAGCAGGACGGAGGCCTTCTGTTCCTCCGAGCTGCTTTTTATGCCTCTCCTTTAGAGATGGAGGGGTTGGACGTGTGAGAATAGAGTAGAATAGAAATTAGGATAGAGAATAAAATAGAATAGAATAGAATAGAAAAAATAGAATAGAACATAAAATAAAATGCAGAATGCAGAATGCAGAATGCAGAATGCAGAATGCAGAAGAGAAGAGAAGAGAAGAGAAGAGAAGAGAAGAGAAGAGAAGAGAAGAGAAGAGAAGAGAAGAGAGAATACAAAATATAATAGAAAACAATAGAATAGAATTGAATTCAGAATTAGGATACTGTAGGGTAGGGTAGGGTAGGGTAGGGTAGGGTAGGGTAGGGTAGGGTAGGGTAGGGTAGGGTAGGGTAGGGTAGGGTAGGGTAGAATAGAATAGAATAGAATAGAATAGAATAGAATAGAATAGAATAGAATAGAATAGAATAGAATAGAATAGAATAGAATAGAATAGAATAGAAAATATGGAATGGAATCGAATAGAGAATGGAATAGAGAATGGAACAGAACAGAACAGAACAGAACAGAATAGAATAATAAAATACGGAATGGAATTGAATGGCATGTGGAATAGAATGTAGACTTGACTAGACTAGAAATAGAGATAGAAGGGGAGTGAGAGGAGAGAATATATGGAATAGAAGAGAAGGGAAGGGAAGATATGGAATAGAATTGAATGGAGTGGGGTGGAGTACAGCAGAACAGAACAGAACAGAACAGAACAGAACATTATTTCCAGCAGGCCTGAGGCCGTTGATCTCACTCTTGCGATCCGGCGAGATCCGGCCATGAACGGTGTGAATGAGTTTTAATGTTTTTAATTCTTAAATGTTTTTAATAATGATTTTAAAAGTATTGTGAGCCGCTCTGAGTCTTCGGAGAGGGGCGGTATACAAATTGAATTAATAAATAATAATAAATAATAATAAATAAATATTTATTGGCCAAGTCTGATTGGACATGCAAGGAATTTGTCTCCGGAGCAGAAGTTCTCATCTACATACAAATAATGAAGCTACAAATCATGAATCGTAAGATACAACCAACAAAACGATAGTCCTAAAATAAGAGTAGGTCAGGGATGAAATTCAGGAGGTTCTGACAGGTTCTGAAGAACCAGTAGCAGAAATTTTGAGTAGTTTGGAGAACCGGCAAATGCCACCTCTGGCTGGCCCCAGAGTGGGGTGGGAATGGAGATTTTGCAGTATCCTTTCCCCTGCCACGCTCACCAAGGCACACCACGCCGACAGAACCGGTAGTAAAAATATTTGAATGTCACCACTGGAGTAGGTCATAGGAAAGGTGAGAAGGGTAATAGTAATGGAGTCCTACTGCACGATTAGGTATCTTCAGACATAAGACATGGCTGAGGATAGAATATTTTCTTTGCCCCAGTGTGACTACTAGACCCACAAGGAGTTCTTGGGGGTGGAAAGGAAGGCCAAGAGGAGGGTCCCCGTCGATTGTATGCAATCCCTTTCTTTGGGATTACTTGCAATTGTCCCCCTTTCTGCAACTGGTGATCCAGAGAAGGTTTTCAGTAGACTTTGCCCATCTGGTGTCCTCAAATGTCTTGGATTAGAGCTCCCACCAGCTTATCCAGCAGAGTCAAAATAGTTGGAAAGCCTTTTTTATGAGGGGAAGGGGATGGAAAGAAGAAGGGGGCGGGGATGGGAAGGGAAGGTAAATGGAAGATAGAGAAGGGAAGGAGGAGGGGGAGGAGGAAGGGAAGGGAAAGGGGAAGAGAAAGGGGAGGGAGAGGGAGAAAGGAAAAGAGAGGAGGAGAGGGGGAGGGAGAGAAGAGGGGGATGGGAAGGGAAGGGGAGGAGGATAGGGAAGGGAAGGGGGAAGGGGAGGAGGAAGGGAAGGGAAAGGGGAAGAGGGGGGGAAGGAAAGGAGAGGGGAGGAGAGGGGAGAGAAGGGAGAAGGGAGGGGAAGGGGAGGGAGAGGAGAAGAGGGGGGATGGGAAGGTAAGGTAACTGGAAGATAGGGAGGGGAAGGAGGGGGAGGAGGAAGGGAACGGAAAGGGGAAGGGGGGAGAAAGGGGAGGGGGAAAGGAAAGGAGAGGGGAGGGGAGAGAGGGAGAAGGGAGGGGAGGAAGGGGAAGGGAGAGGGGAGGGATCCAGTGTTTCCAAACACCCTCAAGTATGTAAACTCTGCAGAAGCTCAATTAATCTTTTCAATTTAAAACCGCCAAGGGGGCAATTCGCCCTCACCACCCTCGCTGCCCAGAGAGGGTCAAGATTGCTCTGGGGCACAGCAATCAGTTGGATTGCCAAAGTTAACTAGGTGGGGGGGTGGGGTCGGGGGGGGAAATGACCCGTTGCCATTGAGGATCTTGAGTTCTCCAAGGAGATCATTAGATCCTCCATACGCCTCCCCCCCCCCCCCCAAAGACTGCTGGTTAATGCTGCCAAGGGATTCTGTGACTCCTCACGCTTCTCCTCTCCTTGCAGAAGGAGGGCTGGGATTCTCCCCAAAGCCCAAGATTTATGACCGAGATGACGGGATAGATGAGGAAGATAGGAGTCCTAGTGGACAATCGCTTAAATATGAGCCAGCCGTGTGCGGCAGCTGCCAAAAAAGCCAACACAATTCGAGGCTGCATTAACAGAGGGATGGAATCAAGATCACGAGAAGTGTTAATACCACTTTATAACGCCTTGGTAAGGCCTCACTTGGAATATTGCATCCAGTTTTGGTCGCCACGATGTAAAAAAGATGTGGAGACTCTGGAAAGAGTGCAGAGAAGAGCAACCAAGAGGATTAAGGGACTGGAGGTTAAACATGTAAAGAACAATTGCTGGGATTAGGTAGTTTAATGAAAATAAGGACTAACGGAGACATGATAGCAGACTTCCAATATTTGAGGGGCTGCCACAAAGAAAATTGGAGAATTAACCTATTCTCCAATCTTCTTGATGAACGTATCTTTTCCTTTATGTACACTGAGCTCATATGCACCAAGACAAATTCCTTGTGCGTCCAATCACACTTGGCCAATAAAAAAAAATCTAATCTATCCTATCCTATCCTATCCTATCCTATCCTATCCTATCCTATCCTATCCTATCCTATCCTATTCCAAAGCACCTGAGGGGAGGACAAGAAGCAACAGATGGAAACTAACCAAGGAGAGAAGCAATCTAGAACGAAGGAGAAGTTTGAGTTTGGCCAGTCTAGAGAAAAGAAGGAGTAAGGGGGACATTATAGCAGTCTTCAAGTATTTGAGGGGCTGCCACAAAGAAGAAGGATTATTCTCCAAAGCACCTGAAAGCAGGACAAGAAAACAACAATTAACCAATGGAACTGCTTGCCCCCTGAGCAAAAGCTGACAAACATCTTCTCTCCAGATTTGATGGGAAAGTTTCTGTATTTTGGGGCTGCCTTCCTTCGGGGCGATCTTGCCAATCCTCCCCTCCCCATCTCCAGTGGCTCTTGGTGACCCAATCTGGAATGCAAGGCAGCCTTCGGAGGGAGGGAGGGAGGGGGCGGCCGGCTCAAGACGGCTTTGTCCCAGCAAGAATAGGTCCTTTGAGGACCAGCCATCTCTCTCTCTCTCTCTCTCTCTGGCATCCATTGTGTGGAGTTAATAGGATGCACTGCCCAGCTGGTGGAGAGTTGGCCGCTGACCGGTTACTGTCTTCTGGCTGGACAGCGGCATGCAAAGGAATGTTCTCCTTGGAGCTAAGAAAGGCCTTTTCACAGAAGTCACAGAACTGCTCGCCCACTGATCTGTCTTCTTAGATTTATTTATCTCCTGCTTTTATTGTATTTATTCTTACTTTTTTTTAATGTAAGTTTCATAATAGCCCATCTCAGTCCGTGACTCTGGGCGGCTAACAGTTGAAATATATATAATATATATTTATATCTATATCTATTCCTATCTATCTATCTATCTGTCTGTCTGTCTATCAAAGCAATAAAGGTTTTTTTACTGTTTTGAACTGTTCATAGCATATACTTAGCATATTAAATTGCATAAATAAATAAATAAATAAATACTGTGTGTTTGTGTATATATATATGTGTGTGTGTGTGTGTGTGTGTTAAAAATGCTACAAACAGTTTGAAACAATAAAAAACTTTATATTGCTTTTATAAGTAACTCAAGGCAGTGAATATCGGTAATCCTATTTTTTCATCTTAACAACAACCCTGTGAGGTGGATTGGGCTGGAAGAGAGGGACAGGCCCAAAGTTTCTGCACCTAAAGCACAGTTGGTTTTCATGTTTAAGACAGAACTAGAACTCACCATCTCCTGGCGATACTCAGCTGGCTTTCATGCCTAAGGCAGAAGTAGAACTCACTGTCTCCTGTTGTTTGGTTCAAAATCACTCAGCTTTCGTACCTAAAATGGGACTAGAACTCCTAGTGACCTGGTGACTGGCCTAAAGTCGGCCGGCTGACTTTCAAGCCTAAGGCAGAACTAGAATTTACAGTCTCCTGGTGATTGGTCCAAAGTCACCCAGCCAGCTTTCATGCCTATTTATTTATTATTTAAATTTTTATACCACCCTTCTCCCGAGGGACTCAGCCTAAGGTGGGACTAGAACTCATCATCTCCCAGTTTCTACCTGGTGCCTTAATCACTAGCCCAAACTGAATTTCACAGAATCATTGAGCGATAAGAGGCACCTAACCCTACCTTCTACCCGGCTGCATACTATTTCCCATCTTAGCTAATTTTTCTTAATATACTAATATTTGATGTTTTGTATTGTTGCTTTTAATCATAACTGTAATCCAACCAGAGTCACTTAATAGCAAAATGGGCGGCATATAATTTGAATAAATAAATAAAATAAACAAGGATCATCTAGCACAATGTTTTTTAACCTTGGCAATTTTAAGATGCATGGACTTCAATTCCCAGAATTCCCCAGTCAGCACAAATTCCCTTACTGGCTAGGGAATTCTGGGAGTTGAAGTCCATATATCTTAAACATTTTCAAGGTTGACAAACGCTGTCTTTCTCCAAAACAAGGCAATTCTAGGGATTTGCTTCCAGATTCGCTGATATCCTGCAATCCTAAACTCCAAATCAAAAGCTGTTTGCAAACACGCATCTCCGGAGTGCTAGGAATATTTCATCACCCACACACAGTTTGTGGAATTGTCACATGGCTGTATTTTGATTACTGTTCGCAAATTACTGTTTGCAAATTATTTTGCAGAGCCAGGAATTTGGCGCGAAATGCTTTCTGGCTTGCCACCAGCTTTAACATCGGAAGGGGTTGCCAAAAAATAAAATTCATTTCATTTCCCCCGGATTTCTGGAAGTTGGATGCTGGGCATGGTTTGGCTTCTCGATGGGACCTATCTGATGTTCAGAATCAAATTTTGCAGTACAGTTCTAAGCTTCAACAGTTACTAAATCATCATCATCATCGACCCCATAATCCCTTGCGGGGTGGAGTCTGGGCAACTGAAGGGAGCTAACAGAGTGTTTACTGGCCGGATGCCTTTCCTGTTGCCCATGCAGTTTTGTTCAGCAGATATACTCTCATTGCGCCCAGAGAAATATCTGCCTCTAGGCAATAGCAATTAGACTTATATACCGCTTCACAGTGCCTTACAGCCCTCTCTAAGCGGTTTACAGAGTCAGCATCTTGCCTTCCAACGGGTCCTCATTTTACCGACCTTGGAAGGTTGAGTCAACCTCGAGCTGGTCAGGATCGAACTCCTGGCAGTGGGCAGAATTAACCTGCAATACAGCGCTCTAACCACTATTCCACCACGGTCCTTCTTCCTTCCTTCCCACATAGCAATAGCACTTCCCAGTGCTTTCCAGCCCCCTCTAAGCGGTTTATAGAGTCAGCCTCTTGCCCCCAACAATCTGGGTCCTCATTTTATTCACCTTGGAAGGACGGAAGGCTGAATCAACCTCGAGCCTGGTGAGATTTGAACTGACAAATTGCAGGCAGCCGGCATTTCAGTCAGAAATAGCCTGCTGTGCTTAATTCTAACCACTTACCAAGGCTCTAGTCCAGTGTTTCTCAACCTTGGAAGCTTGAAGATGGGTGGACTTCAACTCCCAGAATCCCCCAGCCAGCGCTGCTGGCTGGGGGATTCTGGGTGTTGAAGTCCACCCATCTTCAAGCTTCCAAGGTTGAGAAACACTGCTCTAGTCTAAATTATCTACCTAGGATTGTAGAGGCAAGAACTCCACTTCTAGGCTACCACACCATTCCCTGCAATAGTCATTAAATGAACTGTTGTAAATCAAGGAGTACCTATAGCCAGGTGGGTAAACTTGGAGAGGGCACTTAGAACGATGATCCCTGCCCAGGATGCCCTCTCCTTCCTTGCAGCGGGAGATCCAGCGATCCCAGCTCCAAACTCCGTTGCAAGGGTCTCTCTCCCACCCACCCACTCCCCAAATTCTACCCTGGGGTCTGCAAACATCCCCCCACTCCACGCCATCCACCCATCCCCAACCAGGGTCCCCTTTGCAAATCCCTCGGGACCCCCCCCCCCCAAAGTCCTCCTGCGGGTCTGCATGCAACCGGCTGAAAGAAATGCAAACGGATGCAGGAGGAGAGAGAGAGAGAGCCAGCCGGACTATTTCCCCGGGGCTGTGGGACTTCAACTCCCAGAAGCCTCAGCCAAGGGCCGGGCGTGCCGAGGCATGCCGGGAGTTGAAGTCCACGTGGACCAGGAAGTGATCGGGGAAATCCTCGCTGCGGGGAAAGCGAAGGGCTCCCGCGGTCCTGGGTGAGTCGGATTTACGGGTTAGGCGAAGGGGGTCGCCTGGAAGGCGGTGGGGAAGGGGAGGCTGAGGTCGGGCCGTTGGAAAAAAAGTGGGGAGAGCTGTTTCAGCCCCCTCTCCTACCCCCAACCCCCCCTTTTTTAAAGTCTTTGGTCATATGTGTTTGTGGGAGGGGGGGTCTACCTTACAGGGTCGTCGTGCAGGAGCAAAGGGAAGACAGGGCGAGCTTCCTGCTCTTCCCTTGGTGAGAAGGGATGAAAATGCAATCCAATAAGTGAGGGGAGGGGGTTTGGGGCAGGGGCGGGGGGCTCCTTACTATTGCCAAGAGCAAAATGATGGGTTAGATTCCCCCCCAAGCCCAACAATCAGGGGTTAGGCTAGCTGGCTGGTGACCCAGCCAGCTTTGGGTGAGTTCTATAAACCATGGTTTCTTGAGGATGGGGGAAAAAATTGCCCATTCGCCCCTCCTACCTCCATGCCCCCAATTTGATCTCCTGGTCAGAAGGATAGTTGAACATGTCCAGAGCGCTAGGAGGGGCTGATACCCCCATCCCCATCAGAAGCAGAGATGGTTTAGAAAGAAACCTCCATTCTGTTTTCTTCTTAACCAGCATCTGCTAAAGACCAACCTGCCTTTTCTGCAAGGGTTTAATGATGATTGATCTTGGCTTGATTTAATCCTCCAGAGCCCCTGATGGTAGTAACATCGATTAAGGGCAGAAGACCCCCAAAACTCAACCCTTTTTTCTATCTATCTATCTATCTATCTATCTATCTATCTATCTATCTATCTATCTATCTATCTATCTATCTATCTATCTATCTATCTATCATCTATCTAATTGTTTCCTAGTATGATTTGATTGCTTATTTGTTCCCTATGACTATCATTAAGTGTTGTACCTTATGATTCTTGATGAATGTATCTTTTCTTTCTATGTATGCTGAGATCATATGCACCAAAGACAAATTCCTTGTGTGTCCAATCACACTTGGCCAATAAAGAATTCTATCTATCTGTTTTTCTGTCATCTATCTATCTATCTATCTATCTATCTATCTATCTATCTATCTATCTATCTATCTATCTATCTATCTATCTATCTACCTTCTATCAATCCATCTATCTCTATCATCCATCCCTCCATCATCTATCTTATCTCCTCTCTGCAGAACTCGTATTGATGGCTGAGCCAGAAAAGGAAAAACGGATCCTGGTGACTGGCGGTTCTGGCCTGGTGGGAAAGGCCATTCAGAAGGTGGTTGCTGATGGGGAACAGCGGCCGGACGAGAAGTGGATATTTGTGTCCTCCAAAGAAGCTGACTTGACGTGAGTGCATGAGGTTTTCTGCCGGACTTATGGAAGTTCTGACTTGGGTTTGTAGCAGTTGGAGGACCTGGAAACATCTGAAGAAGACATTTGGGGGAGGTCTAAGCTGGGTTCCTGAAGCTGGGACAGTGTTTTTCAGCCTTGGCCACTTTATGATGGGTGGATTTCAATTCCCAGAATTCCGCAGCCAGCAAGGTTGAAGTTGAATCCACCCATCTTAAAACATGGTGGCTGGGGAATTCTGGGAGTTGAAGTCTACCCATCAAAAAACATGGCTGGGGAATTCTGGGAGTTGAAGTCCACCCATCTAAAAACATGGCTGGGGAATTCTAGGATTTGAAGTCCACCCATCTTAAAACATGGTGGCTGGGGAATTCTGGGAATTGAAGTCCACCCATCTAAAAACATGATGGCTGGGAAATTCTGGGAGTTGAAGTCTTCCCATCTTAAAACATGGTGGCTGGGGAATTCTGGGAGTTGAAGTCTACCCATCCTAAAACATGATGGCTGGGGAATTCTGGGAATTGAAGTCCACCCAGACTTCACCTGTATCCCTGCCCTGCCTGGAACCCATGTGGCACGTCCAGGGAAATGTGTCCTCTACCTTCCATCTCTCCTCTTGTCTTTCCTCCAGGAATGCCGCAGAGACCACAGCCCTCTTTGAGAAATACAAGCCCACCCATGTCATCCACCTGGCAGCCATAGTTGGGGGACTCTTCAGGAACCTCAACCACAACTTGGAATTCTGGGTGAGGATGCTGTGGGCCTGAACGATCTTCCTTAAATAGGGAAACACTTTGTTTCAAACCCCAAATAATCTACCGATTTCTGGAAGTTTGGCCCGGCCATTTCTGGCTGGCTGGGTTTTGACTGAAAGGAAACCCTGAATGCTTGGTTGTTTCAGGTTTAGGCCAAAACTAACTGTGGTGTGGTTTTGCAAGGTAAGTGGGCAGGGATGCTGGACCGGGCACTGGTACCCACACCGTGTCTCCGAGGAAGGCCCTTTGCTTGGTTCCTGTAACACTCCATTCTCCCAAACCATCTTTGCTCGGAAGAACCAGATTTTGGTCTATATCCAGAACGAAACAGCTTCCTTTCATTCAGTGCAAAGACAAAACAGGCCTCGTTGATTTAAGGGCTCACCCAACCCTTGGTCTAAACTCATAGCAAAGGAAAGCCATGGAGAGCTGATTTTTTTTTTAAAATTAGATTTATATGCCGCCCTTCTCCGGAGACTCAGGGCAGCTTACAATGCATTAAGCAATAGCCTCATACTTTTGTATATACCTGTTTAGTAGGGCTTTCGGCCCCCTCCAAGCAGTGTTCTTTTTTTTATACAAAGTCAGCTTATTGCCCCACAATCCGGGTCCTCATTTCACCTTCCTCGGAAGGATGGAAGGCTGAATCAACCTTGAGCCTGGGGAGATTCGAACTCGCAGTAATTGCAGGCAGCTGGCAACTAAGTGCTACTTTAACAGCACTTAGTTCATTGCACCACCAGGCTCTTATACTCAACTCTGAACTATATTCTGAATTACTCAAAATTTCTGCTACCTGTTCTCTGAACTGCTCAAAATTTCTGCTCTCCAGCAGCTTCTCCAGAACCTGCTGGATTTCACCCTGCTTCCTTCCTTCCTTACCTCCCTCCATTCTTTCCTTCTTTCCTTTTTTTCTTTTTCTTTTTGCCTTCCTTCCTTCCTTCCTTCCTTCCCTCCTTCCCTCCCTCCCGCCCTTCTTTCCTTCTTTCCTTTCCTTTCCTTTTTCTTTTTCTTTTTTCCTTCCTTCCTTCCTTCCTTCTGACTACATTTAAAAATAAATTATAAAATGATTCTACAAGAAAATATCTTCTAAAAAGGTGAAACTGGAATGGAAGGCTGATGAATGTATTCAGCCTAAAAGTTGTATCTGCTAGATGACATATTTGCTTGTTCCTCAGTTGGATTTATATTTTTCTAGGAATTCTAGATCTACCCCTCTCCATGAGGATGAAAATCCCTCATTTTTATAAATCCTCTTTGAGATTTCTGGGGGAAGTTCGCAAGGCTTCTTGTCTATTCTTCTCTCCTGTCCCCTCCCCCCAAAATAGGTTTCTGACTTTAACTGTATTTTAGACCAATTAAATACCATCATGAGTATCTTCAACGGTATTGACTATAAGCACTTTTTAAAAACGGTAGACCTTCAGTCTTATAGTCATGGCCGCCATCTTTTTTTATATTTTTGGGCCCCTGTTAACTAGCATCCTCTCTTTAAAAAGGTTTGTTGAGTTGCGAATATGATGCTCTTCTCAACTCCCAACTGGTCACAAGGTGCCTGCAGAATCCTTTAAACTCTGCACTTTTCCTCTAGAGCCGTGATAACGAACCTATGGCACGGGTGTCACAGGTGTCACGGGGAGCCATATCGGTGGGCACGTGAGCTCGGCTGATTTTCGGGCCTTCTGGGCCCACCAGAAGTCAGGAAACACACTGTTTCTGGCCTCCGGAGAGCCTCTGGAGGGTGGGGAAGGCCATTTTTGCCCTCCCCAGGCTCCTAGAAAGGCTCTGGAGTCTGGGGAGAGCAAAAAACGGGCCTAGTGTGCCATCATGTGCCAAAGCGGGGGGAGCACGAGGGAGAGGAGCGCACAGAATTATGGATGTGGGCACGTGTGCGTGTGACCCCACTGCGCTCCCCCCACTTTTGGCTCGCGATGGAAAAAAGGTTGGCCATCACTGTTCCAGGGGAACAGCTTGCCCAGAACACAGATGGACAATCTCTTAATCTTCTCCCAAAGGTGCTTTTTTCCAAGAGGCAACTGGACTTTTTAGTTTTTCTTTGAAGATGTTTCTCTTCTCATCCAAGGAGCTTCTTCAACTCTGACTGGGTGATGGGGAATGGAAGGGTTTATATTCCTTGCAGGCAGCTGGTCCTTTGCATCCTTTTTAAAGGGCCGTTGAGGCCATTTGGAGGTTTATCTGTGTCTTCAAAAAAAAAAATAGAGAAAGTCCAGTTGCCTCTTGAAAAAGCACCTTTGGGACTATCCTGACCTGAATGACTGAGAATCTCCATAGACTTTTCGTCTTCCCCTTTCTCTGGAGAAGCCCCCACGAAACCCCACCCAATCATGGTTCTATCTCTGTGTCGCCTCCACGTTTTCAGAGGCATTCAGTCTGCCCTTTCCCCCACCTCCGGAAACGAACTCCAGGTAGTCCTTGTCAGAGCAGCAATCAGCCCCGTTACTTTGCGTGGGGTAATTGCCCTCATTTTGAGTTGGATCGTGACTTTTATCCTTCTATATACTTTGATCAATAAAACCGGAATACATCTTCTAATTAAACTCATATTTATTGTAAGAAAATAAAGACATCTCACTATCTAAATTAGATTACATGTTGGCAAAGAATCCCCAGCCTGACCTTAGCTGGCTGGAGAACAAAAGAAAGTTTCTAGAAGAAGAGCAAAGGAATGCGGACATGCGTAGTAGGTGCTGATAAGAAATTTGGCAAACTACGGTAAGTCTGACAGTTCAGAAATAATAGCTCTGCTGGTAAATATAAAAACGCAATGACTTACAACCACAATTGAGCCCCATGTTTCACAGTTGTTCAGTGAGTTTTGCCCCATTTTACGACCGTTTGGCCACCGTTGTTAAGTGACTCGCTGCAGTGGTTAAGCTGGTCACACGGTTGTTAAGTAAAACTGGCTTCCCCGTTGACATTGCTTGCCAGAAGGTCGCGAAAGAGAATCACATGACCCCAGGCCGCCTGCAACCGTCATAAATAGGAGCCCGTTGGCCAAGTGCCTGAATTTTGATCACAAGGATGTTTCAACCGTGGGAAAATAAGTCTCTCTGAGTGTCGTTGTAACTTCGAAAGGTCATTAACGAATGGTGAGTCGAGAATTAGCTTCTTCCCAATGCAACAGACCCCAAAGCCCACCATCGTCGAGAAGCAGATCCTGCTGGCTGGGGACGATGGGAGGTCCATCTCTGCCCCAATTTGGGTAAATCTATTGTTTCAAGAAAATTCAAGATTCCGAGAAGCTGCGGAGTCCATCAGTCACACCCAGTTCTGCAAAGTTCTTCGACCGCCTTCTCCTGATCGTTCTCATATACTTTTAAAATTTATGGAAGGCTACACAAATTGCGCTGGTAAGGAAAGAAGCATGGAAAAATCGGCGGAGGAGCTGTGTGACGGAGATAACATTGAGCTGTTCTTTCCAGCGAGCTGCATAATTTACGACGTCCATAAAGAGCAATTCTTTTGGGTTGCGTGCCGGAAAATGGCGGATGAGGAGAAGAATGAAAAGCAGACTCTTCAAAACTCCCCCAGGACCACAGGACAGGCGGTCCTCGACTTACAATGGTTCGTTTAGTGACCAAAGTTTTAACGGCCCTGAAAAAAATGTGACTTACGGGCCGTTTTTTCACACTTAATGACCATCGTGTCCTCCCCGTGGTTGCGTGATCAAAATTCAGACGCTTGGAAATTGACTCGTGTTTATGACCGCTGCAGTGTCCCAGGTTTACGCAATCTCTTTTTGCAACCTTCTGATAAGCAAAGTCCATGGGGAACAACTGCAGTAATTCACTTAACGACTCTGGGAAGAAAGGTTGTAAAATGGGGCAAATTTCACTCAACAGATGTCTCACTTAACAGCAGAAAAGCAACTCGTGGTCGTAAGTAGACTATCTGTATTGCTTCCTTTGGAGAAAGCTGGGGATTTCCTCCTTTCAGCCTTTTTCAATCGGTATCCTAAGGGACCTTCTTCCCCTTGGATGCCCCCATTCCTGCCCCTCCCAATATAAAATAAATTAGATGGCTTGGGTTGAGGTTATTTGAAGGATTGTGTCTCTCTCATTACATCTACTCGGCCCTCTGGGGTCTGTGATGGACCCCATAGGTTAGGAGTGGTCATTCGGTGGAAGTCATCCTGGTCATAGTTGTATACACTAAGGCAGAAGCTTGTCCACCTCAAGGGTAAAACACCCAGACACAAACTGAGCAACGTGGTATATGCAGTGCAATGCAGTGAGCCATCTGTACATTGGGGAAACAAAACAACCACTTTACAAACAAATGGCGCAACATAGCAGAACAAACCTATTAGGGCAAAATTCAGCAGTCCATCTGCATTTAAAAGACACAGGCCACCCTTTTGAAGACAGAAAAGTCCACATTTTGGACAGAGAGGACCTCTAGTTTGAAAGAGGGCTCCAAGAGGCCATCTATCTGCAAATTGAACAGCCCTTTCTCAACACGGGGTGGGATATGACATCACCTATCTCCAGTCTACAACCCAGTCCTTTCAGCAATTCCATGAAAGTTCCACACCCATTTGCACCACTCAGGTGACCTTGAGGTCACAGATAAACCTCCAAGTGACCTCAATGACGCTCTAAAAGGATGCAAATGATTAGCTGCCTGCAAGGAGTATAAATCCTTCCATTCCCCTCCATCCCGTCAGAGCTGAAGAAGCTTCTCGGTTGAGAAACAAAATGTCTTCAAAGAAAGTCCAATTTCAGCCTCGATAACATTTTGCAACATCTGTTTGTGGGTCTCTCCCTTTGTGTGTCCCCAGAGGAAGAATATCCACATCAACGACAACGTCTTGCAAGCAGCATTCGAATCTGGCGTCCAGAAAGTCGTTTCCTGCCTGTCCACCTGCATATTTCCAGACAAGACCACCTACCCTATTGACGAGACCATGGTAAGGGCTGTGAACCAAATCCCCCTTTCTCCACTTACAAGTAGTCCTCGGCTTACGACCACAATGGAGCCCAACATTTCCGTTGCTAAGCAAGACAGTTCTTCAGTGAGTCTTGCCCCATTTTACCTCCATTCTTGCCCCAGTCGTTAAGTGAAACAACAAGGTTACAGACATACAGTCGTAAGTGGGAGGAGTTGGGTGGTGGGAACAATGAGAAGATTAATAGTAGTGTAGACTTAGTAAATAGTTTGTCAGTGTTGAGGGAATTATTTGTTTAGCAGAGGGATGGCGTTCGGGAAAAAACTGTCCTTGTGTCTAGTTGTTCTGGTGTGCAGTGCTCTATAGCCTATTTTGAGGGTAGGAGTTGAAACGGTTGATGTCCAGGATGTGAGAGGTCTGTAGATATTTTCCCAGCCCTCTTTTTGACTCGTGCAGTATTCAGTATCCTCAGTGGAAGGCAGGTTGGTAGTCATTGTTTTTTCTGCAGTTCTAATCATCCTCTGAAGTCTGTCTCTGTCTTGTTGGGTTGCAGATCCAAACCAGACAGTTATGGGGGTGCAGATGACAGACTCCATAATTCCTCTGTGGAACTGGATCAGCAGCTCCTTGGGCAGTTTGAGCATCCTGAGTTGGGGCAGAAAGAACATTCTTTGTTGAGCGTTTTTGATGATGTTTTTGATGTTGGGTGTCCATTTTAGGTTGTGGGATATGGTAGAACCTAGAAACTTGAATTAACTAGATACTGTTAATACTGTGTTATCTAGTATTGTAAGAGATGGTAGTATGGGAGGGTTTCTAAGTCTATTCCAAGTTATTCTAAGTCTAATTTATTTCTCCAGTGTTCCTTCTAACCGCAAATTTGGAGTTGGTCCAGGTTTCGTTCTTCTCTACCATCTTTGGTCTTCCTGCTGGTACCTGGAGGTCTCTCTCTGCCCTGTCCAGAGGTGGCCTTCAGAGGAGAGCCAGAAATCTCCGTTCTCAGAATGTCATTTATCACTTGGGCTTCCTAACGTGCAAAATTTCCCTTCCAGATTCACAACGGCCCTCCCCACAGCTCCAACTTCGGGTACGCGTACGCCAAAAGGATGATTGATGTGCAGAACAGGTAAGTCTCACCTGGTCATTCCCTAGGAGTTCTAGGACCGGTCAGGAAGCAGATCGAGTTAAGGAAGAAAATGGAATGGAATGGGAATAAGAATGAAGAATAGAATAGATGACCTGCTTAATGACCGACATGACTTATAACCCTAATTCCAGATTTCTGTTCTTAAGCGAGACATTTGTTAAGTTCCCCCTTTTTACAACCTTTTGTGCCTCGGTTGTTAAGTGAATCACTGCAGTGAATAAGTGAGTCACCCGGTTGTTAATTGAATCTGGCTTCCCCCATTGACTTGGCTTGTCGAAAGGTCGCAAAAGGGAACCATTGTGACCCCGGGATGCTGCAACCGTCATAAGTACATGCCAGTTGCCAAGTGTTTAAACTTTGATCACATGACTGTGAGGATGCGGCAACGGTCGTAAGTGTGAAAAACGGTCCTAAGTCACTTTTTTTCAGTGACGTAACTTTATTTTTTGACATTTTTTTTATTTAAAACAAAAATAAAACATACACCATCATTCAACTACAATCACAAACAGTGCGTCGATCTGTTAAAATTCTTTTGTGCACAATCCCCTATCCAAAATTACCAATTATTATTATTTATTTTTTTAAATTTGATTTATATGCCGCCCTTCTCCGGAGACTCAGGGTGGCTTACAATGCATTAAGCAATAGCCTTCATACTTTTGTATATACCTGCTTAGTAGGGCTTTTGGCCCCCCCCAAGCGGTGTTCTTTTTTTATACAAAGTCAGCTTATTGCCCCCACAAACTGGGTCCTCATTTCACCTACCTTAGAAAGGATGGAAGGCTGAGGCAACCTTGAGATTCGAACTTACAGTAATTGCAGACAGCTGGTGTTGAATTACCATGATTTAGTCTGCTGAGCTATCCAGGCTCTTTATTTAATTTCTCTTATTTAACAGTTTTTTATATCCCTTTATATTATTATACTCATTTAACCATTATTTAACAAGGGCTTAACTCCCATAAAAAAACCCACTTCATATATTTTATCATTACATATATCATATTTCATATTTCATCTCCATATTTTATTATCTAGCCATGGATAGAACAAATCCCAAACCAAATAATATTGTTTATCTTCCTGTTCTCTAATTTCAAATGTTAGTTTACACCTTTCAGCACAGCCCATAATTTTCTTCATAACTTCATCATCAGTAGGTATCTTCTCGCCTTTCCAATTTTTAGCCAAAACAATTCTAGCCGCTGTTAAAACATTCACAATTAAATATCTCAGTTCTTTGTTGTACATTTCTGGTAAAATCCCTAATAACCATATCTCAGGTATCAGTGACGTAACTTTGAATTGTCACTAAATGCATGGTTATACACTGAGGACTCCCTGTATTTCTTTGCCATTAAGCGCCCCAATTGTTTTGAAACCCTCCCCTTCTTAATCCCGTTTCCTCCTCCAGGGCGTACTTCGAACAGCACGGCTGCCACTTCACGGCCACCATCCCCACAAATATCTTTGGGCCCCACGACAACTTCAGCATCGAGAACGGGCATGTCCTCCCAGGCCTGGTCCACAAGGTCTATCTGGCCAAGAGTGAGTGAGAGAGCGGGACGGGGATGGGGACGGGGTGTTTGTCTGTCTCTTGTCCTACCCTCTAACACAAAACTATTTGTGACAGCCAGTTTGGTCCAGTCTAATGGTTAAAGCACTGAGGTAAAAATTAGGAGACTGTGAGTTCTAGTCCCACTTTAAACATGAAAGCTGGCTAGGGGACTCTGGGCCAATCACAGGAGACTGTGAGTTCTAGTTCTACCTTAGGTATGAAAGTCAGCTAGGTGACTTTTGACCAGTCACCAGAGGACTGGGAATTCTAGTCCCGGTTTAGGGTTGAAAGTCAGCTGGGTGACTTTGGGCCAATGAAGGAGAATTGATGAGTTCTAGTTCTACCTGTTCTGTCCTCGTCTCACACACACACACACACACTCAGACAGACAGTCGGGGTTAAATAAACTGGCAGGCAACCAATTAGTCCAATAAGACGCTTGGCAGCAATCCCAGGAGCTGCTTGCCAAGACCTTTATCAACTTAGAAGAAAATACACAACACAATAATTGTCCAGGAATAAATCTGAAGCCGAGATGCAAAGTGACTCCAAGGGATTAGTAGTTTTGTCTGTCACAGAGCCTGAATGCTTAACTCCCCCCCTTTTATAGCCTGTGGGGTGTGGTCCAGTGAGTCAGCTAATCACGGGCATGCCTTTTCTTCTGTTGTGCGTGCCTGTCTCTGCGACGCAGGCGAGGGTCCAGCCAAGACTCATTACCCTCATCACTGTCCACCTGTGGCTGTGGGGACGTGCTTGGCTCTGGGCCTATCTCTTGCCCTTCGGTATCCTCCGGAGGCATTGCCAGAGAGGAGGGTCCTGGAGAAGGAGGCCTTGCCAACTCCTCTCCCTCACTCTCAGAGTCCTCTCCTGCTGATGACACAGGCTCAGGCAACGGAGCCACAATACTACCTTAGGCACCAAAGCTGCATAGTCACCAGGAGACAGTGAATTCTAGTCCCGCCTTCGGCATGAAAAATCAGCTGGGTGACTTCGGGCCAATCACCAGGTGATTGTGAGTTATAGTTCCATCTTAGCATGAAAACCTGCTGGGTACCTTTGGACCAATCACCAGGTGACTGTGAGTTGTAGTTCCATCTTTGGCATGAGAACCTTCTGGTTAACTTTGGGCCAATCACCAGGAGATGGTGAGTTCTAGTCCTACCTTAGGCATGAAAACCAGATGGGTAACTTTCAGCCAATCAGCAGGAAATTCTGAGTTCTACTCACTCCTTAGTCATGAAAACTGACTGGGTGACTTTAGGCCAGTGCCTCTCTCTCTCTCTCTCTCTCTCAACCGAACCCACCTAACAGGTTGTTGTTTTGGGCAAAATAGCAAAAGGAGAGTGTGTTGGATATGCTTCCCGCCTTAAGTTATTTGTAAAATAAAAAAGTTGAGATGCAAATAAAAAAATAACACAGTTGGAAGGGACCTTGGAGGTCTTCTAGTCCAGCCATAAAGATAGATAGATAGATAGATAGATAGATAGATAGATAGATAGATAGATAGATAGATAGATAGATAGATAGATAGATAGATAGATGATAGATAGATAGATGATAGATAGATAGATAGATAGATAGATAGATAGATAGATAGATAGATAGATAGATAGATAGTGAGCGCCATGATTTGGCTAACTGGAAGAGGTAGCAGCGGAGGAGTGCATTTAACAGAGGGGCTCCTGGTGCATTCCCCACCACCTCTGTGCTTTAAGAGAAAGAAAGAGATCCGAAGAGAACCACTATCCAGGATTCCTGGCTCCGTCTGTCTTCCTTCCCGCCCCTCTCTCCGGGCAATCAAGGATCATAAATAAATCAGAGCCTCTCGGCGATGTGGCTGCTGTAGGTCGGGGTCCTGGCAGACATTCTGTCTGAGCTACAATCCCAGCTCCGACAAGCCAAGATTGCCGGCGCATCTGCTAAGCATTTAGCCTCCCTCTGCTCTCATCCGGGGCTGAAGTTGACAGACGCTGCTGGCTGCCAAAAACGACCTCGGGCTGCCTTCGGATGCCAGGCTGGGCTGTCCAGGCTTTGGAATTGGGGCAGGGGGAGAGTGACCCCTCTCTGCCGTCCCTAGAACAGCCCCGCCATTTGCACACTTCCACCCCAATGCGGGGGGGGGGGGGCGTGGGAGAAAAACAGTGACTCTCAGAAATACAGGTAAGTAGTTCTGGGCTTACAGCCATTCGTTTAGTGATTGTCCGAAGCTTACAGCAGCACTTAAAGAAAAATGACTTGCGACTCGTTTTATTTTATTTTGTTTTTATTTTACTTTACTTTATTTTGCTTTATTTTATTATTATTATTTTATTCTTGTTTGTTTTATTATTTTCTTTTATTATTTTTTATTTTTTAATTTTATTTTATTACTTTAATTATATTTTAATTCTTTAATTTTATTTATTATTTTATTATCTTATGTTGTCATTTATTTTATTATTTTATTTATTTACAGGTAGTTCTCAACTTACAGCCACTTGTTTAGTGACAACTTGAAGTTACAGGCAGCAGCACTTAAAGAAAAATGACTTGTGACTTGTTTTATTTTACTTTGTTTTGTTTTATTTTATTTATTTTATTATTATTTTATTATTGTTTGTTTTATTTTATTATTGTTTGTTTTATTTTATTATTTTTAAATTTAAATTTTTAAATTTTAATTCTATTTTAATTGTTTTATTTTATTATTTTATTTTATTTATTATTTTATTATCTTATGTTGTTATTTATTTTATTATTTTATTTATTTACAGGTAGCTCTCAGCTTACAGCCACTTGTTTAATGACAACTTGAAGTTACAGGCAGCAGCACTTAAAGAAAAATGACTTGTGACTTGTTTTATTTTACTTTGTTTTATTTTATTTTATTTATTTTATTATTATTTTATTATTGTTTGTTTTATTTACCGTATTTTCTGGCGTATAAGACGACTGGGTGTATAAGACGACCCTCCTCAGAGCCATTTAAGGCTCGTCAGAGCCTTATGGGCTGGTCTGCCTGGTTACAGGAGAATGAGACCTGGCGTATAAGACGACCCCCGACTTTTGAGAAGATTTTTGTGTGTTAGAAAGTAGTCTTATACGCAGGAAAATACAGTATTTATTATTTATTATTTATTTATTTTATTTTATTTTATTAAATTTATATACTGTCCTTCTCCTAGTGGACTCAGGGCGGTGTACAGCCAAGAATAGAAAGCACTCCAATACAAAATTTAAAATATTAATAAAAGAATTAAATAATTTTGGCCCAATAAATTTAAAAAACCCAATAGGCAATTAAAATTTAAAGCCCATAAAACTTTAAGGTTATTATTGTTTGTTTTATTTTATTATTTTATGTTATTATTTTTTAATTTTAATTTTTTAATTTTAATTCTATTTTAATTGTTTTATTTTATTATTTTATTATATTTATTTTATTATCTTATGTTGTTATTTATTTTATTATTTTATTTATTTACAGGTAGTTCTCAACTTACAGCCACTTGTTTAGTGACAACTTGAAGTTACAGCGGAACTTATGACCTTTGCATCATCTCTGTGGTCACATGATCAAACTTCAGAGGCTTGGTTGCTGACTCGTATTTATGACGGTCGCAGTGTCCCCCGGGTCATGTGATCTCCTTTTACGATGTTCTAACCTGCAAAGTCAATGGGGAAGCTAGATTCACTTAGGAACCGTGTTAAAAAACAGCTGTAGTGATTTACTTAAGAAAAGTCATAATAGCACAAGTATGAAAAATTGTCATTTTTCAGTGCATTGAAATTGCACAAACAATCACTAAATGAACTGTTGTAAGTTGAGGACTAAGAAAATTAAAATCAGTATCGAAGGAGGTTTATGGAAATGAGCTGCAAAGGGAAGGCGGAAATTTCTTGCAGGAAGAATTGAGGAAGGCAGGAGATGTTGTATCTAACGGCCAACTTTTCTCTGTGCTTTTCCTCCAGAAAATGGCACCAACGTCACCGTCTGGGGCACGGGAAAGCCTCGGAGGCAGTTCATTTACTCTCTGGTAAGCCTAATCACCACTGCATTTTGAGGAAAGGAGGGAGAAGTTCAAGTTCAAAGGTGGCCAACGTGAAATGTGACTTCAAACGGTTCCACAAGTGTTTTAGATACAACTTGTGCTCAACCAACGACTGTAATGGAGGCTCCCCATTACTTTCTTATTGTCAAGCGCCAGGGAAATTTGGAGATTCAGGCAGTTGAAATGTATATAAAGATTTATTTGAGGCTTAAGCGGTCACCAACCTTTATGGCTTGTGGGGGAGATGGGAAGTGGGCCGGAGCACACATGCACAGCTCCACTTATACTAGAGAAGAGAAGCCTTTGGTGCGCGGTTTCAGCTCCTTCAGGCTTCTCTGCTCCAAAAGCTTTTGCAAAGCACAGAAGGCCTGAAGCAGGGTGAGATCCCTCCTCAAAGAAGCTTTTTGCAAAAGCTTTTGGAACGGAGAAGATAAACCTTTGGTGGTGGGGTCTCATGGTCCTTCTGACGCATCGAGGCTGCCCGACGCTCCAAAATCGGATAGGGTGTCCTTTGCAGGCAGACTCACTGAATCAGCGAAGCTGAGCAGGGTGCGTTTGTCCCACTCAGCATCTGCTCTCACCGCTCTGCTTTTGGATGATTCAGAACAGAAAGCTTTGCGGCCCTGCTGGGGCGGGGGCAGAGGGGAACCACCCTGCATGAGCGGCGGGTCGGTGCAAGTACATGTGTTGTTCTACTCACGCAAGAGGGAAGACTTTGGGGCATTGCTTGTGCGAGTGGGGCTGCACGTGTGCGCCGGCCCACTACTCACACGGCCCCATTGCAAATAGGCCACGGCCTAATAGTGGGCCACGGCTCACAGGTTGGGGACCCATGCTCTACAAGAATCTCAACTACTAACAGCCAAGGGAAATTAGCGGGAGATTAAAAATAGAAGGAATTCAAAAAGTCAGTAATTTATGTTATCCACCAATAGGTCTTTTGTCTTTGTGCCCCAATAATTCTCAGCGGCTGTTAAGGCTGGGGCAGACTAATTGTAATTCAACGTTTGTGGGCAGTTCCTGCCTGGGTTGATGTCCACTCACCTGGCATGCAAACTCCCGGCTCCGCTCTCCGATTCTCCTCTTCTCCTCCTGCACATTCTTGTATCCCGGTTGCTGAGGTCTCAGGGCAGCCGCCATGGCCACTGTTCCGCCGCCCCTGGCGCAGAGGGCAAGCCTCCTGCCCATTCCTCTCGGCCCTCTAAAGAGTCCCTCTCTATCCCCCTCTCCCTACAGGACAGGGTAGGTCCAAAGACCTACCGGCGGGGGCTTGGCAGACGGGGTTTTCGCAGGGCTCCGAAGAGCCTGCTAATTCCCTGTCTGTATCCCCGCAGCTCCAACCGGAAGTCAAAGTGGGATGGACTCTTGTGGACACGCAGGGACTCATGACTGATGGCACATTTGATCATTCCCTCAGGCTTAGCTTGGTCACCTCCTACATATATGTTTGTAACGGTTGTAAAACAGGTTGGTCATGTGACCAGCCCAATTTAAATACCTTTTTTTTTGGCGGTTAAGTAAATGCCTCGATCGTTAAGCGAACCAATGCTTCTCCATCGATGCGCTTTTGTTGAAAACTGGAAGTAGGTGCCAATTTTCCCCAAAGCTACTGTAAAACACGATATCGTGACCCTAGGGTGCTGCGAACAGCGGTAAATTCAGTTGTGTTGATAATTGCCTAAACTTTGGTCACAGGAGCACAAAGGAGCTCTTTTTGGAGCACTTGGTCGTAACTTGGAATGGTTGCTAAGCAATCTGTCGTATGTTGAGGTCTATCTACCTCTATTACCAATTTCTTCTCTTATGTCTTTCAGGACCTGGCTCGGCTGTTCGTTTGGGTGTTAAGGGAGTACAATGAAATAGAACCCATTATCTTGTCAGGTAAGTGCCCTCCTCCACACTGGAGTTTGAATGTGGAATCCTTTTTTTAAAAAAATATCAGATTTTTTGTGATGATGCATCTGCTTAATGTTTCTCACCCAACTTTGGAAGTTTCAGAAGAAGGTAAAAGGCCGGGAGAATAATGAAGGAGACTGTCAGGTTTCGCAAACCAAGAAAGACACACAGAGTTACTTCTAAGCAATTTATTGTTCCTCACCTCTAGACAGAATCTTGCCAGACTAAAGCAGACTGTTTGCATTATCGAAGCTATCCTGTGAGAACTTCTGCAGAATGAGCTGTCTTAATTCTCTTCCTCCCATCCACGCAATCTAGGAGGAAGAGGAAGACAATCACTGTGAGGTCCTTGGTGGTCTCCGATGTCTTGTAGATGTTTCATTACCCAACTAGATAATAATATCAGTGCTAGTAAGGAGTGGCTCTCCGTTTATATACTCCTTCTCTTTCCCCTCCTCTTCTGTTTATATTCTCCTCCTCCTCCTCCTCTTCCTCTTCTTCCTGCTGCTGTCCCCAACACACTCCCTTATAGTACTTATGACCTTACCTGCTTGGGTAATATGTTTTCAATTATGTTTATTATATTTATATACCGCCCTTCTCCCGAAGGACTCGGGGCCGTGGACAGCCAGCAAATAAAATACAGAAATACAAAATTTAAGACAGTATTAAAATCCAATTAAATTCATTTGGCCCATAGTTAAAACTCCTATATTAAAACCCGTAATTTTAGTAATTGAGTTAAAACAGTTTAATAAAATGTCTGCAAGAAAACCACGAAGCTCAGAGAGCACCAGGAACCCCACAGTTGACTACTCTTCCTCCTCCTCCTCCTCCTCCTCCTCCTCCTCCTCCTCCTCCTCCTCCTCCTCCTCCTCCTCCTCCTCCTCCTCCTCCTCCTCCTCCTCCTCAATTTCTCCAAAAACCCCAATCCTTCTAACACTGATTATGTTCCCTAGTTGGGTAATGAAATGAGTGCAAGAAGACAACCAATGAAAGAGAGCACCAGGGACCCCACAGTCTTTCTCCTCCTTCTCCTCCTCCTCCTCCTCTTCTGTCAGCTTTGGAAGCCATATTAACACCGGAAGCTTCCACCTTGCCACCTCCTTGTGCGTGGGAAAGTAGGAGGGGGGATTTAGTAGAGGGAATGTAGTTAGACATAGTAGCATTCTTCTTTTCGGTCAAGGCCAGGGTGTTCCTGCGTCTGGAGGAGGAGTGGTGGTTGCAGTGGTAGCTCAAGTTGGGACGGATGGTGATTGGACCATGTGATGGACCGAGGGGTGCAGGAGCTGGATTTGGGGTTTTGATTTGCTGAGGGAAAACCCGGAAGTCTCAGATTCGGGTTTTCCCAGGTGTGCCGGTATACCTACTCTAATAAATGGGAACTTGACTGTCTCGGAGGTTTTAATTGGAGTTGGGTTCTTCTGGAACGCTGACCCTCCTCCGCCTCCTCCTCCTCCTCTTCTTTCTGTTGCTGTCCCTAACACACCGCCTTGTAGCACTTACAACATTACCTGCTTGGCAATGGTGAAATCTAAAATTCGTTACTACCGGTTCTGTGGGCGTGGCTTGGTGGTGGTGGGGGTAATGTGACTGGGTGGGCATGGCTAATTTCTTCTTCTTTTTTTTACTTTTAAAACCATTTTTTCTACAACCTCTTCGGCGAAGAGGTTGTAAAAAAATGCTTTCAAAAGGCTCTGACGATCCCCAGCTGAGTTGCCTGATCGGCACAGTTTTTTTTTCTTTTAAATGCCTCTGACGATCAGGCATCTCAGCTGGGATTGTCAGAAGCATTTAAAAGAAAAAAAGGGTTTTTTTTCTTTTCAAAGCCTCTGGCGATCCCAGCTGAGTTGCTTGATTGTCAGAGGCATTTAAAAGAAAAAAAGGGGTTTTTTTTTCTTTTAAAAACCTTTGACGATCCCAGCTGAGCCGCACGATCATCAGAAGCTTTTTTAAAATCTTTTTTACTTTTAATAGCATTTTTTGGCCGAAGAGGTTTTACTTTTAAAAATGCTTTTAAAAGAAAAAGAAAAAGCCTCTGATGATCGTGCGGCTCAGCTGGGATCGTCACAGGCTTTGAAAAGAAAAAAACCAACTCTTTTTTTCTTTTAAATGTCTCTGACGATCCCAGCTGAGTTGCCTGATCGTCAGAGGCATTTAAAAGAAAAAAAAAGCCTCTGATGATTGTGCGGCTCAGCTGGGAATGTGCCGGGGGCAGGGATTTTTGCTACCGGTTCTCCGAATCACCTGCCTCCATCGCTACCGGATCAGGTCCGAACCGGGAGCATTTCACCCCTGCTGCTTGGGTAATAAAACATCTGCAAAAAACCCGCCAAGCTCAGAGAGCATCAGGGACCCCTCAACCCAGCTCTCATTCCACTGCAAAGACCCAGCTCATCCATCCGTTCCCATCTCAAAGAGGTTGAGAGCAAGGGAGAGCGGTGGGCAGCCTAATAACAGGATGGACACAAGGAATGGTGGGGCGTCTCCGGACTTGGTCTCACCTCCTTCTTCTTCTGCTCCTTTTGTCCCAGTGGGAGAAGAAGAAGAGGTATCCATACGAGAAGCTGCTGAATGCATCGTGAAAGCCATGGATTTCAAGGGACAACTTCTGGTATCCTTTGTCAGTGATTCCCCAGGCATTGGAGCAGACCAAAATCTCAGGTTCTTTCTACAATATGGATAGTCCTTGATTTATGACACAATTTCCATTGCTAAACAATAGAAGGTCTACAGATCATGGTTGTCCCAAACATCCAAGAAGGTATCTGAAATGCTAGAGGGTCGGGGGTTAGACAAGAAGACCTCAAAGAGCCTGAGTGGCGTAGGAAGCTAATGCCTCCTACAAAGGCAGCATTTAAGAACCAGCTGCCTGCAATTACTGCGAATTCAATTCTAGCCAGGCTCAAGGTCGACTCAACCTTCCATCCTTTCTAAGGTGGGTAAATTGAGGATCCAGTTTGTGGGGGCAAGAAGCTGACTTTGTATAAATATAAATATACAAAAGTATGAAGGCTATTGCTTAACGCATTGTAAGCCTCCCTGAGTCTCCGGAGAAGGGCGGCATATAAATCAAATTTAAAAAAGAAAAGGAAGGAAGGAAGGAAGGAAGGAAGGAAGGAAGGAAGGAAGGAAGGAAGGAAGGAAGGAAGGAAGGAAGGAAGGAAGGAAGGAAGAAGAACATTCAGCTGCCTGCAATTACTGTAAGTTCAAATCTCCCCAGGCTCAAGGTCAACTCAGCCTTCCATCCTCTCTAAGGTAGGTAAATTGAGGACCCAGTTTGTGGGGGCAATAAGCTGACTTTGTTTAAATATACAAAAGTATGAAGGTGTTGTGGCCCCGTCCTCTGAGCCTATCCCTTTGGAGGAAGGAAGCTCTGAGCAGGAGGAAGAGGAGCCAGCCAGATCTCCCAGCCCCCCCCCCCTCTGGCACCAGCTCAGGTGCCAGCTGAAAGAGAGCCAAGTAGTGGGGAAACAGGTGTCTCAGATGAGAGTGAGGGAGAGACGTCATTCCTGGACGCACGCCAAAGAAGGCGAGACAAAAGAGTATTGCAGCTGCGGCGTATGAGGAAATAGTCCTGAGTCACTGATTGGAGTCATGGGATCAGTGAGTCACTGGACCACACCCAGAAGCCTGTCTATATAAGACAGGCCAGTGAGTCACGAAGTTTGTGACGAACAAAGCTAAACAAACGGAGCAACCTCGTAGTCTTGGAAGCTAGATGAACGGCAAAGCTACGTAGGTGATTTTCTTGTTTGTGTAAACTAATAAAGTCCTTGGCAGACGGTGTGCATATCGCTGCCAAGGTTGAGATAAGAACTGCGGAGTGTGCCAAGTGATTCTTAACCCTCGGCTGGCTGTGTTTTTGTGGGTCTCTGAAGGGGGGGGACAGATCAGAAGGGTATTGCTTAACGCATTGTAAGCCGCTCTGAGTCTCTGGAGAAGGGCGGCATATAAATCAAATATTAAAAAAAAAGTTCCCTTCCAGCTTGATTCTGATTCTGATTCATCAGATTTGACTTTTGGGGCTGGATCGAGGACAGCCAGCTCCTGGCTCAACATCATCAGCAAGAATAAATCCTTCCATCCAGTCAGAGCTGGAAGAAGCTTCTTGGATGAGAAGCAAAATGTCTTCGAAGTAAAAAACCAAACCAAGTTGCCTCTTGGAAAAAGCCACCCTTGGGACATGCATCTGAAAGTTCTCAAGATTTGAAGTCCGTACATCTGAAAGTTCTTCTCAGGATTTGGAAACACAAGTTGTCAGTTGTTTCTGTAGACATTTGCCACATGTAGGCCTTGTTCCCAAGAGCTCCCATCCCAGGGATGGGCTTCAGAAACTTTAGCAAAGGGTTCTTTTTTTTTTTATTAGATTTATATGCCGCCCTTCTCTGGAGACTCAGGGCGGCTTACAATGCGTTAAGCAACAGCCTTCATACTTTTGTATATTTTTTTTATGCAAAGTCAGCTTATTGCCCCCACAAACTGGGTCCTCAGTTTACCTACCTTAGAAAGGATGGAAGGCTGAGTCAACCTTGAGCCTGGTGAGATTCGAACTTACAGTAATTGCAGGCAGCTGAATGTTCTTTCTTTCTTTCTTTCTTTCTTTCTTTCTTTCTTTCTTTCTTTCTTTCTTTCTTTCTTTCTTTCTTTCTTTCCTTCCTTCCTTCCTTCCTTCCTTCCTTCCTTCCTTCCTTCCTTCCTTCCTTCCTTCCTTCCTTCCTTTCTTTTTTTAATTTGATTTATATGCCACCCTTCTCCGGAGACCCAGGGCGGCTTACAATGCGTTAAGCAATAGCCTTCATACTTTTGTATATTTTTTTTATACAAAGTCAGCTTATTGCCCCCACAAACTGGGTCCTCCATTGACCTACCTTAGAAAGGATGGAAGGCTGAGTCAACCTTGAGCCTCGAACTTGCAATAATTGCAGACAGCTGAATCTTAATAACAGGCTATTTAGTCTGTTGAGCTATCTAGGCTCCTTTGCCTGGTTGCTGGGTGGGTGTGGCCATGGTGGGCGTGGCCTAGTCGGCCTCCTGCATTTTTGCCCTCCCCGGGCTCCGGAGGCTTTCCTCGAACCTCCAGGAAGGCGAAAGCAGCCTCCCCAGGCTCCAGAAGCCCTTTGGAGGCTGGAAATTGGCCCGTTTCTGTCCTTCCCAAACTCCCAGTAGGCCTGTTTTTCACCCTCCCCGAGCCTCCGTGCAAATCCTGCACTTAACCTGCATCCATAACGGGCCGCATGTGCACTCCGGGGAGGGGAGGGGAGGGGTGGGGTGGGCGGGGCCAGCCAGGAGTGGGATTTGGGGGTTCTCAGGCTGCACCCGAACCCCTGAGAACCCCCAGCAGCCCATTCCGTCTATGATCCACAGCCCTGCAGGATGGCCACCTCTAACCTTCCAAACGTCTTGGTGAAGTTGTTTTCTGTTGTGGCCCCGTCCTCTGAGCCTATCCCATTGGAGGAAGGAAGCTCTGAGCATGAGGAAGAGGAGCCAGCCAGATCTCCCAGCCCCCCCCCCCCTCTGGCACCGTCTCAGGTGCCAGCTGAAAGAGAGCAAAGTAGTGGGGAAACAGGTGTCTCAGATGAGAGTGAGGGAGAGACGTCATTCCTGGACGCACGTCAACGAAGGCGAGATAAGCTTTTGCAGCAGCTGAGGAGGCGTGCGAGGGAATAGACCTGAGTCACTGGACTTGAGTCACAGGACCAATGAGTCACTGGATCACACCCCAGAGACTATATAAGAGAGGGTGGTGGTCAGTGATCCCTGTGACGAACAAAACTCAATCTGGTAGTCATTGGAGCCTGAAGCTGCTAAAAGAACGGATTTTGGCAAAGCTACGTATGTGATTTTCTTTCTGTGAACAATTAAAGCACTTGGCAGACGGTGTGAATATCGTTGCCAAGTTGGAGATAAGGACTGTGGTGTGTGCCAAGTGCTTCTTTAACCCTCGACTGGCTGTGTTTTTGTGGGTGTGTGTAGAGGGGGACAGATCAGTTTTCAATCCTACAAATCACAAACTGCGTGTTGTGTGATCCATCCTAAGATTGATCTTGGGGTACTTTTCTTTAACCTCACCTCCTCCTTCGAGTTTGACGAATCCAAATCGGATGGTCAGTTCAAGAAAACGGCCAGTAATGCCAAGCTGAGGAGATACCTGCCTGACTTCCAGTTCACCCCGTTCGATCAAGGTAAGAGAACCACGTCCAATGAGGCCTCTTGGGTCTTTCCATACAGCCTTGGGAGACTTGATAGATTTTTGGTGAATAGGTTTATTTTATTTTATTTATTTTATTTTATTATATTTTTATACTGCCCGTCTCCCGAGGGACTCGGGGCGGTGTGCAGCCATGTTAAATCAATAACAAGACAAAATTTTAAAATCATTTAAAATAATTCAATCACTTTTGGCCGAATTTAAAACTCCCAACTAAAACCATTTTAAAACCGTTTTAAAACCCAATTAAAACCGCTGTCCCATCAGAGCGGCTTGCTGAAATAATCATGCGTCACTCAACTGATTGTTGTAACTTTTTTTTTTTTAAAAAAAACATTTTTTACTACTGGTTCAGTGAACCAGACCGAACCGGGAGCATTCCACCCCTGCTTCAACTCCCAGAATTCCCCAGCCATCCATGGTTTCTGGGGAATTCTGGGAGCTGACGTTTATATGTCGTAACGTTCCCCCGTAATTGAGAAAAACTGAATGGTGGATGACTTACCTTAACTTGCATAACTGGCCTCCAGAAGTTGTGAATGCTCCAACACTGGAGGTTTTTTTAAGAAGAGGTTGGACAACCATTTGTCTGAAATGGTACAGGATTTCCTGCTTAAGCAGGGGGTTGGACTAGAAGACCTCCAAGGTCCCTTCCAATTCTGTTATTCTATTCTTATTTCTATTCCTTTCCATTCCATTCTGTTCTTATTCTATTCCTATTCTCCTATTCTTCCCTTCCCTTTCACTCCATTCTACTCCACTCTCCACTCCATTCTGTAGTTTATTATTCTATTCTATTCCATTCCATTCCATTCCATTTTTTATCAATTCAATTCTATTCTATTCCATTTCATTCCATGCCACTCCACATTTTATTCTTCTTTTCTTTTCTTTTCTTTTCTTTTCTTTTCTTTTCTTTTCTTTTCTTTTCTTTTCTTTTCTTTTCTTTTCTTTTCTTTTCTTTTCCTTTCCTTTCCTTTCCTTTCCATTCCATTCCATTCCACTCCATTCCATATATTCTATTCTATTCTATTCTATTCTATTCTATTCTATTCTATTCTATTCTATTCTATTCTATTCTATTCTATTCTATTCTATTCTATTCTATTCTATTCTATTCTACTCTACTCTACTCTACTCTACTCTACTCTACTCTACTCTACTCTATATGCTACCAGTATATTCTATTCTATTCTATTCCATTCCATTCCATTCCATTCCATTCCATTCCATTCCATATTTTCTCTATTCTATTCTATTCTATTCTATTCTATTCTATTCTATTCTATTCTATTCTATTCTATTCTATTCTATTCTATTCTATTCTATTCTATTCCATTCCATTCCATTCCATTCCATTCCATTCCATTCCTTCCACATATTCTATTCTATTCTATTCTATTCTATTCTATTCTATTCTATTCTATTCTATTCTATTCTATTCTATTCTACTCTACTCTACTCTACTCTACTCTACTCTACTCTACTCTACTCTACTCTACTCTACTGCATTCCATATTTTATTAATCTATTTTATTCTATTCCATTCCATTCCATTCCATTCCATTCCATTCTCTATTCTATTCTATTCTATTCTATTCTATTCTATTCTATTCTATTCTATTCTATTCTATTCTATTCTATTCTATTCTATTCTATTCTATTCTATTCCATTCCATTCCATTCCATTCCATTCCATTCCATTCCATATTCTATTCTATTCTATTCTATTCTATTCTATTCTATTCTACTCTACTCTACTCTACTCCGTTCCATATTTTATTAATTCTATTTTATTTTATTCTATTCTATTCCATTCCATTCCATTCCATTCCATTCCATTCCATTCCATTCTCTATTCTATTCTATTCTATTCTATTCTATTCTATTCTATTCTATTCTATTCTATTCTATTCTATTCTATTCTATTCTATTCTATTCTATTCCATTCCATTCCATTCCATTCCATTCCATTCCATTCCATATTCTATTCTACTCTACTCTACTCTACTCTACTCTACTCTACTCTACTCTACTCTACTCCATTCCATATTTTATTAATTCTATTTTATTCTATTCCATTCCATTCCACATAATATTTTATTAATTCTGTCCTGTCCTGTCCTATTCCTATTCCTATTCCTATTCCTATTCCTATTCCTATTCCTATTCCTATTCCTATTCCTATTCCTATTCCTATTCCTATTCCTATTCCTATTGGCAAATCAGAACATATTTTTCTCTAGCTGAGGCCCTCCCAAAGCCCACTTTTAAAACCTACCAAATTAGCCAAAATTTCACCCCTGCGGAAAACTGCCTCCTAACTTTTCCTGCTGAAGGAGGGGGCTAATACTGTCCCCATCCCTCCTTCAGATTTCATTGCCTCCATTTTTTCATTTTTCTTCTCCTCTCTCCTGCAGCTGTGAAGGAAATGTGCGACTGGTTCTGCGTCCATTACGACAGCGCCCGGAAATGACCGAAGGGCGCCCGCGATGGCGGCACCTTAAAGTAGGGGCGGCTGCACCCTCGTCTCAATCTCAGGTAGCTTTTTGGTGAAGGAGAAAAAAAAGAGAGAATTAAAAGAAAACTGCTTAGAGTACCAAAATGGAATCTGTTTCTGGTTTTTTCTTTTTTTAACGAAGAATTTTAACGAATTTTAGCCACTTAAAGACGGACGTTGTGTGCTTAAGCAAGCCCCTTGGATGACCACCAGTGAGGGGAAGCTGTTAAGGAAATACGTTGAGAGTAACCCTTGAGTAGGAAGGGTGTGCACATGAGAAAACGGCTGAGAGTGGTTGTGACTAAGCACTGTCAATACACAGACACAATGAGTTGTGATACTCTTTTACTTTTAGGAAAAAGTCCAATAAACAATCCAGGTCATACACAGATAAAGATAGTTAAATTGTCAATCCAGGGATATTCCAAGAACAAAGTCTTCTTACCAGTTGTTGTAGTCATATGCAATAAAAGAGTTCTTTTTGGAGTTGCAAACAGGAAGAAGTACAGCAGTAAAACAATCAGTAAAACAGTAGAAAACAACAAGTAGCAATGATCAAGCAGTGATCATGCAGAGAGAACCAGGCAGAGAGGAGCAGAGGTAGCAATAATAATGTATTAAGAAAAAATAAGACATGATTCAAGCTTCCTACAGAGCTAGCCAATCAGAATACAGTATGATACAACACAGCATTACAGTCTTAAAGCTATATATTACATTTTGACTGCAAACATGCATTGATGGTTTATACATATTGCCAACCCAACCAGTTAGGCAATAGCCATTCCCTAACAGAAGCCAATCTAAGGAGCAAATTTTAATTCTGCACAAACTTGGTCTGTCAGTGAAACTCTTCTCCAGGAAGTCCTCGACTTACAACCATCCATTTAGTGACCATTCGAAGTTAGAACGGCACTGACTTACGACCATTATTCCCACTTATGACCTTTGTAACATCCCTATGATCATGGGATCCGATTTCTGATGCTTGGCAATTGATTCACACTTACGGCCGTTGCTGTGTCACATGATCCCCTTTTGACGAACAAATTCAATGAGGAAGAAATATTGGCTTAAGAAATACGTTACTTACTTATCAACGGCAATGATTCACTTAGCCACGGTGGCAAGAAAGGTCTATAATGGGGCAAAACTCACTTGAGAGATGTCTCGCTTAACAACAGAAAATTTGAGCTCCATTGCGGCCGTAAGTTGAGGAAGGCCTACATTTGTTTTGACAGTTTCCAGCATTTTTTGCTAGTTTCCAGCCAAAAAACACACATTCAAATCAATGGGTTCATTTAATGACCGCGATATTTGCTTAATGACTGCCGGGGCAAGGCCCTAAAATAACTTTTGGTCACGTGGTTGCCTTGACCCACGACAGTAATGGTTTTAACAACCAAATTTCTTCTAATTATGGTCATAAGTCAGGAATTACATGTATTACGAGTAAGTCCTCGACTTACGGCCAACATTGACCCCGAAAATTGCCAAGCAAGGCAGTGATTGAGTTTTGCCCCATTTTACGACCTTTCTTGCTGTTGTTAAGTGAATCGTTAAGTCAACAATTCACTTAACGGGATTACTAAATAGTAATCCCGTCATTCAGCGAATCCGGCTTCCCTATTGACTTTGCTTATCAGGAGATCGCAAAAGGGGACCGCAACAGTCGTAAGTATGAATCAGTTGCCAACTACCTGAATTTGGATCACATGATTGTAGGGGTGCTTCAAAGGTTGTAAGTGTGAATACCGGTCACTTGGGACACAGAAACGGTCATAAGTATGAACCAAGTTTTCCAAGCATCTGAATTTGGATCCCGTAACCATGGGGATGCAGCCACCGTCGTAAGAGTGAAAAACGGTCCTAAATCGCTTTTTTCAGTGCCACTGTAGCGGTCACTAAATGAACTGTTATAAATCGAGGCCTACCTGTAGTGTTTTGGACACCCTTTGTCTCCCAGGGCTGCTTGGAGTGAAAAAGCCGACAGCTAAATCGAAATGTGTCTTCTCCATAATAAGCTGGCAATTAGCATTATCCGAAGCTCAAGAGACCCGCCAGATGTTGCTAAGGAACTTTCCTGGATCAAACAGCTGCTTGTTGATGCTTCCAGCAAGAACAGCTGGAGGGTTGGGAACAAAGCTTGTCTTTTGCTGATGGTGCCAGAAAAATACAAGGCTGCACTCCTTTTCAAAGGACAAATTAGAATCGAGCTGGAAGGGACCTTGGAGGTCTTCTAGTCCAGCCCCTTGCTTAGGCAGGAAATCCTGTTCCATTTCAGACAAGTGGCTGCCCAATCTCTTCTTAAAAACCTCCAGTGATGGAGCACCCACTTCTAGTGGCAAGCTGTTCCACTGGTCAGTTGTTCTCACTATTACGAAGTTTCTCCTTAGTTCCAGGTTGCTTCTCTCCTTCATGGTTTCTTCTCCTGCCTTCAGGGGCTTTGGAAAATAATTTGACCCCCTCCTCTTCTTTGGGGCAGCTCCTCAAATACTGGAGTACTGCTCTCATGTCCCCCTTAGTCCTTCTTTTCTCTAGACTAGCCAGACCCAAATCCTGCAACTGTCCTTCGTATGTTTTAGTCTCCAGGCCTTTCATCATCTTAGTTGCTCTTCTCTGCACTTTTTCCAAAGTCTCCACATCTTTTTTTGTAATGTGGGGACCGAAACTGGTGCAGGATTCCAGGACGAAGGCTTTATAAAGTGGTACTGTTGTGGCTCCGTTCCCTGAGCCTGGATTATCAGCAGGAAAGGACACTGAGAGTGAAGGAGAGGAGTTGGCAAAGCCTCCCTCTCCAGCACCCTCCACCGAAGGCCAAGAGATAGGCCCGGGGCCAAGCACGTCCACACAGCCACAGGCGGCCAGTAATGAGGAAGATGAGTCTTGGCTAGACCCTCGACAGCGTCGCAGAGATAAGCGTGTGCAGCAGAGGAAGAGGCGTGCCAGGGATTAGGCTGAGTCACTGGACCACACCCCACAGGGTATAAAAGGGGGTGTGGTGGCCGTTCAAGCTCTGTGACGAGCAAAAACTGGAAATAACTCATCCTCTCTGTGTTGCTGGAACTTTGCCTGATTTATCGGACTGAATTCGGACTAATCTCTTTGTTATTGTGATTTTGTTTTGGTGTTCCGAACAAAGGGGAAACTCCTTCCTTGTGAGTAAAGATTATTGGCAGCCAGCCACTGGGTTGGTGCCAACTTTGTCATCAAAGAATCTTTCACGTGTTGGCTTATTAACTCTTGGCTGTCTGTGGGGGTGCGTGTGTGAGGCGGGGACAGAACAGGTACTAATCAGATTATTTTGATTCTATGCCGCTGTTTCTACAACCAAGGATTGTGTTAGCTTTTTTGGCTGCTGCCACACACGGCTGGCTCAGATTTAAGGGATCGTCCACTAGGACTCCCAGATCCTAGATCCAAGATTTTATATCTGGCGCCCAGACGTCTTTTATTCACAGGTGGCATTTTCTAGTTAAGGAAGAGGAGCAGTTAAATCTTGGGAGAGAACATCAGAAATGACCTTTTGACGTGTTTCAGGTAAGTAGCACTGAAGTCCTACAAGGAAGGTACAATAGACCTGAATTGAAAGTAACAGAGAGTAGAGTTCATTTAGTGACCGCTCAAAGTTACAACAGCAGTGAAAAAAGTGACTTGTGACTCTTTTTTTTGCACTTATGACCATTGTGGCATCCCCAGGGTCATGTGATCAAACTCCAGACAGTTGGCAACTGACTCACATTTACGACCGTTGCAGTGTCCCAGGGTCATGTGATCCCTGTTTGCGACCTTTTTTAAAAAAAAAATTAAAAGATATTTAGTGCTTAATGAACATTGTGTTGTCTGGGTATTTAGTCTGCTTCACAGTACATATTACATTCTTAATCTCCACCCCTTACCCCAACCATTGATAAAATAGATTCCATGTTTGATAATATTCCAGATTACAGATTACCAGATTTGGAAGGGACCTTGTAGGTCATTTAGTCCAACCCCCTGTCCCCTACACCATTTCTGACAATGCAGTCCAGTCTTTTCTTGAAAGCTTCCAGGGATGAAGCTCCCACAACTTCCAAAGGCAACTTCTGTTCCATGGGTTGATTGTTCTCATTGTCAGAAAATTTCTCCTTATTTCCAGGTTGAATCTCTCCTTGGTCAGTTTCCATCCATGATTCCTTGTCTGGCCTTCGGGTGCTTTGGAGAATAGCCTGACCCGCTTCCTCCTCTGGGGCAGCCTCTCAAATATTGGAAGACAGCTATCCTGTCTCCCCTGGTCCTCCTCTTCACTAGACTAGCCAGGCCCAATTCCTGCAACCGTTCATCGTATGTTTTAGCCTCCAGTTTCCTCATCATCTTTGTGGCTCTTCTCTGCACTTTTTCTAGAGTCCACATCTTTTTTGTAGTGTGGTGACCAAGACTGGATGCTCTAGGTGTGGTGTTACTAAGGCTTTATGGAGGGGTATTAGTACCTCACTCAATCTTGATTATCTCCCTCTGTTAATGCAATTTAGGATTGCATTGGCTTTTTTGGCTGCCGCCGCACGCTGCTGGCTCATATTTAACTGGTTGTCCACTAAGACTCCAAGATCCCTCTCAAAGTTACTTCTATTAAGCCTGGATTCCCCCAGTCTATATGTGTCCTTTTAGTTTTTCTTGCCTAAGTGCAAGACTTGACTTTTCTCTACACTGAATTTCATTTTGTTAGATAGGGCCCAGAGTTCAAGTCTGTCAAGATCCATCTGGATCCATCAGCCTATCTTCTAGGGCAGTGTTTCCCAAACTTGACCCTTTGAAGATGTATGGACTTCAACTCCCAGCATTCCTCAACCAGCCATACTGTCGGGGGAATTCTGGGAGTTGAAGTCCATGCACCTTAAAATAGCCAAGTTTGGGAAACACTGTTCTAGGGCCGTGATGGCAAACCTATGGCACACGTGCCACAGATGGCACATGGAGTCATATCTGTAGGCACACAAGCGTTGCCTCTAGCTCAGCTCCAGCGCCCCAGCCAGCTGATTTTTGGGCCTTCCGGAAATCAGGAAACGGGCTGTTTTTGGCCTCCGGAGGGCCTCCAGGGGGTGGGGAAGGCTGTTTTTGCCTTCCCCAGGCTCCTAGAAAGGCTCTGGAGCCTGGGGAGGGCGAAAAACGACCTATTGAGCCTACTATGCCACCGCGTGCCAAAAGCAGAGGGAGCGCAGGGGGGTTGTGGGCGATGTTGAATTATGGGTGTGGGCACGTGTGTGACCGCCTGTGTTCTCCCCGCTTTTGGCGTACGACGGCAAAAAGGTTTGCCATCACTGTTCTAGGGTGTTAGCTATTCCTGCCACCTTAGTATCATCTGCAAATTTGGTAAGTTCCCCTTTGGTTCCCTCACCTAAGTCATTTATGAAGATATTGAAGAGGTCCTGGGCCTAAGATGGAACCTTGTGGTACCCCACTGCTTACTTCCCTCCATGTAGACTTAGACCCATTAAGGACTACTCGTTGAGTACGGTTTGTCAGCTTGCATCTTCTTTCTGTTTAATTTTTAATGTCAATCTGTTCGTTTGCGACCTTCTGACAAGCAAAGACAGCAGGGAAGTCAGATTCACTTAACAACCGTGTCACTACCTAACTTTCACTTAATAATTATTAACTTTCACTTAATAATTGGCAAGGAAGATCATTAAATGGGAGAAAACTCACTTAACGAACTCCCTTAGCAACATAAATTCTGGGCTTAATTGTGGTCGTACGTCAAGGGCTATTGGTACCAATTTCACCGCAGTGATTCACTTAACAACTCTAGCCAAAAAAGGTCACAAAATGGGGCAAACCTCGTTTAGTAACAAACGGCTCACTTAGCAATGGAAATTTGGGGCTCCCTTGTGATTGTAAGTCGAGGATCGCCTGTACACCATTTAATTTTTTTTTTATTTTCACAAATGAAGGCGAATCGATTTTTTCGATTTTGCTTATTTCCTCGCCTGCATTAGTATTTATTTAAAAAAATCTTTATTCAGCATACACACAGCAATTATCAGTTCTAAAAAGAAGGCACCGTAGACTTGTTAGCAAAGCATTTTTGGGTTGGTTCAAGCTGTTTTTCTATTACTGTAAAATTTCACCATCAGCCAAAACTGTCCTCGGAGCAAAATTCCAACCAGAACTGAATTCGAATTTTGTTTCCCTGTTTTTTGGAGGTATCAAAAAGTGGAAAGTTACATCTTCAAGAGAAAAAAAAATGTTCTTTTTTTTTTTAACTAAACGGACGGTCTGTTGGGACAGCTGCCACGTCTCCTCTTAAGAAAAACGATTGCTTTTAAATAGTGCCTTCAGCCTAACATAGGCATAAAAAAAAATTGGAGCAGAATGTTAATTGCTTCTCAACCCAATAGATCGAGGTGGGTTTTTTGCCCATCATTGGTAGAAAGAAAGTAGATTATTCAGCAGTGAGTAATTGCTGAACCAAGAGGAATCTACGTTATTCCCCTGAAAATGGGCTTTACTGCCTTGGCATGGAAGCCGTAAGCTTTGAGTCCACCAGAATCGCAAAGCAGGAAGGGTTGAAAACCTCCAAAGATGCTGCTGGATCAAGCGAGTTGGCTCTGTCTGGCTGCATGAACGTGGCAGAAGAGGTGGTCGGAAAGGGCTTTTTTCCGGCATGGCTGACCAGTCCTGGTGACCCCTTGGCAGAAGGGCCTTGGGGAAGCTGAGCAGCTGGACCTACAGTGGGGAAAACAGGAGGTGAGCGTTGCATTCAGGAATCTGCTCACAATTTAAGATTTAGCTTGATTTCTCAAAGCCTTTTCTATCAGGATTCTACGGGAAGGGGTTCACCAAATCTGGCCAGTTTAAGACTGGTGGACTTCAACTCCCAGAATTCCCCAGCCAGCCATTGCTGTGTGGGGAATTCTGGGAGTTAAAGTCCACCCATCTAAAAGCATGCTGGCTGGGGAATTCTGGGAGTTGAAGTCCACATCTCTTAAAGGACATTGGATGCGGAATTCAGGGAGTTGAAGTCCGCCCATCTTAAAGCATTTTGGATGCAGAATTTCTGAAGGAGAATACACCCATCTTAAAATATGCTGGCTGAGGAATTCTGATCTAGAATCTGGCAGGGGTTTCCTCTCCGAGCTTGCCATTAAGTTCCCGAATGTTTCGTTACCAGGCTAGGTAACATCATCCATCTAGACCAGGGTTCTCAACTATTTTTCTCTGGCGAAGAGCAGAGCCAACATTGACTGATATTATTTGTAAAGGTTAAGGTTCCCCTCGCACATACATGCTAGTCGTTCCCGACTCTAGAGGGTGGTGCTCATCTCTGTTTCAAAACCGAAGAGCCAGCGCTGTCCGAAGACGTCTCCGTGGTCATGTGGCCGGCATGACTCAACACCAAAGGCGCACGGAACGCTGTTCCCTTCCCACCAAAGGTGCTCCCTATTTTTTCTACTTGCATTTTTTACCTGCTTTCGAACTGCTAGGTTGGCAGAACCTGGGACAGGTAACGGGAGCTCACCCCATTACGCGGCACTAGGGATTCAAACCGCTGAACTGCCGACCTTTCGATCGATAAGCTCAGTATCTTAGCCACTGAGCCACCGTGTCCCTTTTGTATATTATTTGTACCCTGCCTTTATTATTTTTACAAATAACTCAAGGTAGCAAACATAACCAACACACCTTCCACCTCCTAATTTCCCCACAAAAATGACCCTGTGAAGTGGGTTGGGCTGAGAAAGTGACTAGCTCAAAGTTACTGTTAGGATATGATTTGAGCCTAACAGTTGTCCAGGCAATATATGTGTTCTGTGACTTTAAGTTTTGATGCTGCATCATGCTGTAATGCTGAGTCATGCTATAATTAGTTGTAATTTAACAATGTACTTAAGAAAGGTACTGTAATGTATTCAGTTGATGATAAGCTGCCATTGTGCTATCATCGTGTGTGTGGGTGGATCTGCTACCATCCGGGGTTTGTGTACCAGAGTGAACCAACTACTGTTTGTTTGGTAAGAAGCTTTTTGGATTTAACTGGTAAAGACTGTTTAGAAGACTACGAGATTGTTTATTTTCCACTATAAAGAAAACTTTTGATAACACCAGTTTGCACGTATCTCATATCTCATTGCTCTCAGCAACGTTTCTCTGTGCACTTTACTCTGCTAGTTGTTACACAACAACAATATCCTTAACAGTTACCCAGCTGGCTTTCCATGGCTAAGGTGGAACTAGAACTCCCAGTCTCCTGGTGATTGGCCCAAAGCAACCCAATTGGCTTCCATGCCCAAGGCAGAACTAGAATTCACTGTCTCCTGGTGACTGGCCCAAACTCACCCAGCTGGCTTCCATGGCTTAGGTGGGACTAGAACTCCCAGTCTCCTGATGATTGGTCCAAAGTCACCAAGCTGGCTTTCATGCCTAAGACGAGTCTAGAACTCACAGACTCCAGCTTTCTCACCAGGTGCCTTAGCCACTGGACCAAACTGGCTGAACAGCTACAGTGCAAACAGGAATGTAGCCGTGTAGAGATTAAAAGGACTGGGTGGAGGTGTGGAGGTAAACAGATGTATTGCATGAGACTATCTATCTGTTGGAATGAGCAAATCATGGCTTAATACGATATACGGATGCAGAGGGAACATTTATCCAGAGATCGCTTTGACTCACACACCGGTCAGTGCCAGCTCCCATACTTACACGTCGCTGAGCAAGGAATCATTTAGCAAGGAGGCTTGTGGGCTGGCGAACGAGTTGAACGCTGAGCCCAGGTGGAGCCTGGATAGTTTCTCCAAAGTGGCCTGTTGGGGAACGAAGGAGGACACGTTTTCCCCTGCGATGCCATGCTCCATCTCAGCTCGTCTCTGGCCCATGGGGGGCAGGACTCAGGTTATGGGGCATTGGCCAAAAGAACCCTCTGAGCTCCATAGAGACAAGGGATGGTCACGCAACAGACAGCACCCCCAGAACATAAACCCTATATCCTGGTTTGATAGGATGGCCTGGTTCCCACTGGCTTCTCCAAGCAGGCCTAAGCAAGAACTGTCCAACTCGAGTCTCCAAGATAGCAATAGACTTATATATTGCTTCACGGTGCTTTTACAGCCCTCTCTAAGCAGTATACAGAGTGAGCCTATTACCCTCAACAATCCGGGTCCTCATTTTACCGACCTCGGAAGGACGGAAGGCTGAGTCAACCTCGAGCCTGGTGAGATTCGAACTGCCAAACTGCTGACAGCCAGGGATCGGCAGAAGTAGCCTGCGGTACTGCCCTCTGACCACTGCTTTTTTCCAAAAAGCACCTGGGTTTTTTTTAAGCTTTTCCTTGGAAATGTTTCACTTCTCATCCAAGAACCTTCTTCAGTTCTTCAGCTTCTTGGGTGAGAAGCGAGACATCTTCAAGAAAAAAACCCCAAGAAAGTCCAAGTTGCCTTTTAGAAAAACATATTTGGGACAGCCATCATCATCTAACGACCCCATAATCCCTTGCAGGGTGGAGTCTGGGCAACTGAATGGAGCGAGCAGAGTATTTACTGGCCGGATGCTTTTCCCGACGCCAGTGCCGAGTTATATTCGGCAAATATATTCTCATTGTGCCCAGAGAGAGAAACATCTGCCTCTACCTAGGATCGAACTCCAAGCCTCCTGGTTGTGAGGCGAGAGCTCCACCTCTAGGCCACCGCGCCACTCCCATCTTTGGGACAGCCATGACCTGGATAATTGAGAGTCTCCATAGACATGTGTCCAATGAGAGTTTAGCTTTTGCAACCGCGATCCTTTTCAAATTTGCAAGATTTTGTTCATGTAACCTTAACAATAAAATAGAATAGATCTACCTGGTTGGGTCACCCACACAAGACCATCACTCACGCTGCATTGCAAAGTCATCCCAATTGTGATGACCTCTTTTTAGCAACACAATACCCCAGCTTGAGAACCTGGCCTGCATTCTTACAGCCCGCCTCCCCAAATCTCCGATTGGGACCCTTCTCACGCCCCATGCTCCAACCTCTTGGTTACCTCTGGTTTGCTGCAACGGCTCAAATTCGGACGGCGCAAAGCCAGGCCAGGGAAGGAGGGACCCGGCGCTCTGCTCTCCTGATCCCTTCCCTGGGTGGAAGTAAGGAGATCCCCCTCTTTTGGTAGGGGGTCATTTTTCAGAGGGAATCCATCTGCAAAAGACAACAGGGGGATTGGTAGAGACAAGGCCTGGTGTTCTGACCCAGCCTTAGCAGAAGCAAGAAATGGATTTTTGTCACGAAAAACCCCTCTTGATTTACCTCTTGTGAATTAATGGCATTCACCTACCGAAAAGTCCAGGCAAGAGTCCTGCAGGGAGTTCACTGCAGTAACAGACCTTAGCAGTTCCTTGAGATAATTGCAAGGCTGTAAACTCCCAGCCAAAAGGCTGCAAATTAAGTTCTGGCAAGCAGTCTTTATGGCATGGAACACCAAGAGCAAAACATTCAGAAATACGAACGGTTTTCTCCTACGACAACCACTCCTCTTTCCTTCTATCTATTCCTCAGCCAGGGAGGAGCCGTTCAGAGTCCACGTGTGCTTTGCTTCCCGAGTCGACTCCTTGTCCTCCGTTGTTCTCCTCTCCTAACTGCTCTGCGCATAGATGCATCTGGAACAGGCCCCAGCTGTTCTTCCTCCTCCTTACTCATCTCAGCCTCCAAAGGCAACTGCCTCTCCTGTGGCTGAGAAATGTCGGCCGGCCCTGGCTCTATCTCTGTGTCCGACACAGAGCATCCAGCAGAGCCTTCCCCAGACTCCAGAACTGGCCCAAGTTCCTCCCCAACCGCCTCATCATCCGAGTCTGCCACCAGCTCTGCTGGCAGCTGGTGGGCCACGACACCTGGGGTGATCCAGAAACCGATTCTTTTCCTTGGCATTCTAGGACGTTTCTTGCCAGTGGAAGCTGCAACCAAGATTTGCAGTGGGGTCCTTTGGTGCTCTCTCTGAGTTGAGTGGTTTTCTTGCAGACATTTCATTCACCCAGCTAGGTAACGTCATCAGTTAGTTGCACGGCTGTAAAGCAAATCTGGCCTCCCCATGCATTTTGCTTGCCAGAAGGTTGCAAAAGGGGATCAGGTAATGTTGTGGCCTGCGCGGATTGTAGCTGATTCTGACAGCGAGGAGGCTGGTGTGCTGATGCATCAGCAGCCTGTGCAGCTGGCACCCGAGTCAGACAACGAGGAGGCTGGAGAAGATGTGGTGCCAGAAGCGGGGATTCAGCCAGGGCCTTCAGACCCTCCAGAAGCTCCCATAAGTGACGAGGACAAAGAGGAGGAGCCTCTTCTCAATGCACGGGCGCGCAGAGCGGCCAAAAGGCAGGAGTAGCTCCTCAAAAGGAGGTCTCCTTGAGAGTAAGGCTTGGGGCTAATTGGCCACTCCCTTAGCCTATTTAAGGAGGAACGCCAACTGAAGCAATTTGCAGGGAACAACTTTAGTTCATTCTCCTTCACATCTGGATTCTCTGCAAAATTGCTTCTGGGCTTTCTGCCAACCTTAGTAAGATTGTGATTATTTTATCTTTGATTTCTTGTAGGCTGTTAAGAAAGTGTATTAACAGCCTTTGTTTGAAAAAGACAGAGTTATTTTAGTAAATTTAAGTTTTGTACAGACTTTGTGTGTGCTGTGTTCTTTGGGGTCCGTAGCTGGGGCAGAACAGGTAACCCCAGGATGCTGCAACCGTCATAAATAAGAGTCAGTTGCCAAGCGTCTGAATTTCGATCAAGTGATCACGGGGGAGATGCTACGATGGTCGTAAGTGTGAAACATGGTCATAGGTCACTTTTCTCCAGTGCTGTTGTAACTTTGGACGGTCATTAAATGGATTGCTGTAAGTTGAGGCCTACCTTTATAGCTTCAAATGCCAGAATAGCAACAGCTCATAGACTTATATACCGCTTTACAGGGCTTTTATAGCCCACTCTAAGCAGTTTTAGAGTCAGCCTCTTGCCCCCAGACAAGCTGGCTCCTCATTTTACCGACCTTGGAAGGGTGCAAGGCTGAGTCAACCTTGAGCCAGTGGAGAATCGAACTGCTGGAATGGGCAGAGTCAGCTTGCAATACTGCATTCTAACCAGTATGCCACCATGGCCCTTCCTTCCTTCCTCCCTCCCTCTCCTTCCTTCATCCCCTCCTTCCTTCCTTCCTTCCTCCCTCCCTCTCCTTCCTTCATCCTTTCCTTCTTTCCTCCCTCCCTCCCTCCCTTCTTTAGCACTTAGCAATAGATTTATATACCGCTTAACGCTGATTTACAGCTCTCTCTAAGTGCTTTACAGAATCAGCCTCTTGCCCCCAACAGTCTGGGTCCTCATTGTATCAACTTCAGAAGGATGGAAGGCCGATTGAGCCCGTTAGAATCGAACTGCTGGCAGTGGGCACTCTCAGCCTGCAATACTGCATTCTAACCACTGCGCCACCACAGCTCTATGAAAGTACAGCAGTTCTCCACGAACCATTAAAACGCCACTTTGCACGTCAAACCTTTGTGGATAACTTGCTGGTCATAAGTCTCCCAAGCTGCTGTCTCAAGGCCGGGAGCACCTCTCAGGCTCCCCAACCCTCAAGCCCCTCTGTCCCCACCTCTATCCCAGCAGTCTTGCTCACCTGACAGGTAGCTCACCTCTTCCAGCTTCTCCAGCTCATCCAGGAGGCCCACCTCATCTTCTCTGCAAAGGGGAACCAAGAACCATTTTAGGACAGGTTTCGGTAGCTGACCTTCCAGGATTTCTGCAAGCAGCTTGGAAAAGAATCACTCTTTTTGTAAGGCCCTGCAGACCAGTTTTTCAAAAGGTTGCAATAGAATTGTCCCCCAGGTGCTTTTTCAAAAGGCATCAGAGCTTCGTTTTTCCTTGAAGGCGTTTTCCTTCTCATCTAAGAACTGAATCTATCTATCTATCTATCTATCTATCTATCTATCTATCTATCTATCTATCTATCTATCTATCTATCTATCATCTATCTATCTATCTATCTATCTATCTATCTATCTATCTATCTATCTATCTATCTATCATCCATCTCTATCTATCTATCTATTATCTCTCTATTTATATCATCTATGAATCATTTATTTATCCTGTCTCTCTGTCTCTATCACTCTCCATCCATCCATCCATCCATCTATGAATCATCAGTCAGCCATCTCATCTGTATCATCTATCCATCTCATTTATCAATCTATCTACCTGTCACTCTATCACTATCACTTGATATCTATCACTCTATCAATCTATCACTCTATCAATCTATCACTCTATCTATCTCTCACTATCATTCTATCACTATCACTCAATATCTATCACTCTATCAATCAATCTATCTATCACTCTATAACTCTATGGCTATCACTCTATCTCTCACTATCACTCTATCACTATCTCTGTCTATCATATCACTCGATCTACAACTATCACTAACAATCTATATAACTATGGCTATCATTCTATCACTATCAGTATCACTATCTATCACTCTATATTTATCACTCTCGCTATATCTATCACTATATCACTTTATCACTCTATGAATCATGCTCTCACTATCTATCTATCTATCATCTATCTCTATCTAGCTACTTATTATCTCTCTATTTATATCATCTATGAATCATTTACTTATCCTGTCTCTCTGTCTCTATCAATATCCATCCATTCATCCATCTATTAATCATCAGTCAGCCATCTCATCTGCATCATCTATCCATCTCATTTATCAATCTATCTACCTATCACTCTCTCACTATCACTCGATATCTATCACTCTATCAATTAATCTATCTATCACTCTATAACTCTATGGCTATCACTCTATCACTATCACTCTATCTATCTCTCACTATCATTCTATCACTATCACTCAATAGCTATCACTCTATCAATCACTCTATAACTCTGTGGCTATCACTCTATCACTATCACTCTATCACTATCACTATCTCTGTTTATCACTATCACTCTATCTACAACTATCACTATCATTATCTATATAACTATGCCTATTACTATACTCTATTTATCACTATCACTCTATCATTCTATCACTATCTATCATTCTATATTTATCACTCTATTGCTATATCTATCACTCTATATCACTTTATCACTCTGTCAATCACTCTCTCACTCTCTCACTCTCTGTCTGTCTGTCTGTCTGTCTATCTATCAATCAATCAATCAATCAAATTTAGTTACCACCCATCTCACATTCAAAGACTCTAATGAACACCCAACAACTGAAAGAAAGCTTGGATTTTGCAGCCCTTGCCTGTAAAATCTCCAAGAGGCGGAGACGACCGAACGGTCAAAACCACAAGGCCATAGAATTCTTTCCGTGTCAATGCTAAGACTGACCTACGCAGGCCAGGAGCATGCCATTCAGAAACAAGGGCATTCTCGCTTCCCGTTTTCCTACCTATCGGGAGTGGAGGTAACCCGGCAGCGCTTGGCTGGCTTAAGCTCCACTTTCCAAGCAGGGGTCTCTGGAGCCTTATGGGGAAGGGGCAAAGGCGCCCGGAGGGGTCTCCATTTCCTGTGTTTCAGAGCCTGGCCACAGATTCTTCCTAGGAGGATGTTGACTGCAAGGGAGGAGGAAATGAAAAATTTTGTTCCTTGTATTTCTAGCCCACCTGGAATTCACTTTTAAATCTTCTAGTTTTTGGTTCTAAGCCTGTTTTGGTCATGAACGCCGGCACGGTGACTTTGGACCTATCACCGGGAGACAGTGAATTCTAGTCTTGCCTTAGGCTCAAAAGCCAACTGGGTGACTTTGTCCCAATCATCAGGAGACAGTGAATTCTAGTCCCGCCTTAGTCACAAATGTTGGCTTGGTGACCTTGGGCCATTCACCAGGTGACTGTGAGTTCTAGTCCTGCCTTAGCTATGAAATCCAACTGGGTGACTTTGGACCTGTCCCTCTCTCTAAACCCAGCCTACTTCACAGGGTGATTGCTGTTGTGGGTGAAATAGGAAGAAGGCGTATTAAGTATGTTCACAACTTTGAATTACTGATAAAAATAATAAAGGCCACATTTAAAAAATCATGTGTGTCTATGTAGATAGCTAAAGAAATCTAACACTGATTTATTAGCCTTCTTAAGCTACGCTCTTTCTGCAATCCAACACTCAACCATGGATGAAAACCCAGCATGGAGGCTTTGAAAACATCAGATCAATTTCCCACCCGCCCGGAGTCTCTGGAAGTTGTAACCAGGGCATCTATGCCCCCCTACCAAACTCTCAGTTGCAGCCCAAGAGCCTGGCAAAAATTGTAGAAATTGCAATTTAGAATTTGACTGAAAGGAAAAAAAGTACACATCTGGAGAATAAACTGGATTGCTTTCAACAAGGTAGATAAATTGAGGACCCAGTTTGTGTGGGCAATAAGCTGACTTTGTATAAAATATACAAAAGTATGAAGGCTATTGCTTAACGCATTGTAAACCACCCTGAGTCTTTGGAGAAGGGCGGCATATAAATCTAATTTAAAAATAATAATAATAATAATAATAATAATAATAATAATAATAATAATAATAATAATAATAATAATAATAATAATAATAATAATAATTCTGGGCCCAGGGTGATCCCCACAGATATCCCATGGTCTTTAGTTTTCCTGGCTGAGAATTGGGAAAAATTGTGATGGTTGTGTACTGTGGTATACATTTCCTATAGCAGAAATGTGCCCCACTTTTCAAATGTGAATTTGAAAAATGTGAGCTATGGTTTAGCCAGAAAAAGAGAGCCTACCGCAAAGGTTTTTCCAAGGTTGGGAAAAGCCTCTTTAGCCAGGTGCAATATATCTGTTTTTAGAACAGTGAGTTACAATCTCACTCGCTATTTTTATACTTTTATCTACATCTATTCTTTAAACTTCATTGGTTTGGCCATGGGTGGTTGGACATACAAGGAATTTGTCCAGTTTTTGACAAAACTATGCCATGACAAACGACGGGTTCGCTTAAGGACTGTCAAATTTGCAGAACGACGGCAGCATTTGTTTAAGGACCCCAGCGTTCACGTCATAACCGCAGGTGTTTTCACGACCGCTCTGTTCGCTTCACAACTGCCCGCCCCCCCAAAAAACCATCATAAAATCAGATTGGTGACGTGACTAAGAAACTTTAATGCCTAATTTATGACAGAGGTTTCCACACTTGGCCACTTTAAAACTTTGTGGTCTTCATCTCCCAGAATTCCCCAGCCAGCATGGCTGGCTAGGGAATTCTGGGAGTTGAAGTCCACCAGTCTTAAAAGTAACCAAGTTTGGCTGGCTGAGGAATTCTGGGAGTTGAAGTCCACAAGCCTTAAAGTGGCCAAGTTTGGCCATCTGAGGAATTCTGGGAGTTGAAGTCCACCAGTCTTAAAAGAAGCCAAGTTTGGCCGGCTGAGGAATTCTGGGAGTTGAAGTCCACCAGTCTTAAAAGTGGCCAAGTTTGGCTGGCTGAGGAATTCTGGGAGTTGAAGTCCACCAGTCTTAAAAGAAGCCAAGTTTGGCTGGCTGAGGAATTCTGGGAGTTGAAGTCCACAAACCTTAAACTGGCCAAGTTTGGCCAGCTGAAGAATTCTGGGAGTTGAAGTCCATCAATCTTAAAAGTGGCCAAGTTTGGCTGGCTAGGGAATTCTGGGAGTTGAAGTCCACCAGTCTTAAAAGTAACCAAGTTTGGCTGGCTGAGGAATTCTGGGAGTTGAAGTCCACAAGCCTTAAAGTGGCCAAGTTTGGCCATCTGAGGAATTCTGGGAGTTGAAGTCCACCAGTCTTAAAAGAAGCCAAGTTTGGCCAGCTGAGGAATTCTGGGAGTTGAAGTCCACCAGTCTTAAAAGTGGCCAAGTTTGGCTGGCTGAGGAATTCTGGGAGTTGAAGTCCACCAGTCTTAAAAGAAGCCAAGTTTGGCTGGCTGAGGAATTCTGGGAGTTGAAGTCCACAAACCTTAAACTGGCCAAGTTTGGCCAGCTGAAGAATTCTGGGAGTTGAAGTCCATCAATCTTAAAAGTGGCCAAGTTTGGCTGGCTGAGGAATTCTGGGAGTAGAAGTCCAGAAGTCTTAAAGGGGCCACGTTTTGAGACCTCTGGTTTAAGTCCTGACACATAAAATGGGATTTAGGGCTGAACTCACAGGTTGCAGAAAAACCCTGGCCCATGAGGTAAACTTTCACGACATCAGCTAGGCTGAAACCAAAGAAACCCTGCCTCGAAACCCGCCAACTTGCCTGCCACAGACAATACCAAGAGGCTGGTGAGAGACTTGAACCCCAGGGAGACGGTGTGATGGAGCTCAAAGAGGGCGTTTGCCACAACCAAGACGAGGAGCAAGGCGCGGGATGCCCCAGGGACCTGCAGGAAAGTCATGACGAGCGCAGCCAGGAGGAAGTAGACCAGGTGCAGGAAGCAGGTATAGATGGAGCTCAAGCTGAACCCTGCAAGACACGGGAGACGCAACGTTTTTCATCAGGGGCTGCCGTGTGGGGTTTGGCTTACAAAACATAACTTGGGGAGATCTGCAAACTAAGCCAGCAGGATTAAGAAGGTGTTAAATAATATTTTCCCATCTGCAAAGCCTCTTTGTTCTTGGTGTTTGCTGGCAAACGTTTCATGACCCAACTAGGTAACATCATCAGTACTCTAAGAAGGTAGGGTTTGCAAGGAGGAGGAGGAGGAAAGGGAGAAGAGGAGGAAAAGAGGAGGAGCAGGAGGAGGATGACTGTGGAGTCTCTGATTCTCATTGAGCTTGGTTATTTTCCTACAGACATTTCATTACCCAACTAGATAACAGCATCAGTGCTAAAAGGGGGAAGGGTTTGACAACCATGACAACTGTAGATAGCTCAGCAGACTAATGCATTGTAATTAATTCCAGCTGTCTGCAATTACTGTAAGATCGAATCTCACCAGGCTCAAGGTTGACTCAGCCTTCCATCCTTTCTAAGGTGGGTCAAATGAGGACCCAGTTTATGGGGACAATAAACTGACTTTGTATAAAATATACAAAAGTATGAAGGCTATTGCTTAACGCATTGTAAGCTGCCCTGAGTCTCCGGAGAAGGGCGGCATATAAATCAAATTAAAAAAAGGAAGGAAGGAAGGAAGGAAGGAAGGAAGGAAGGAAGGAAGGAAGGAAAGGAAGGAAGGAAGGAAGGAAGGAAGGAAGGAAAGAAAGAAAGAAAGAAAGAAAGAAAGAAAGAAAGAAAGAAAGAAAGAAAGAAAGAAAGAAAGAAAGAAAGAAAGAAAGAAAGAAAGAAAAAAAAACATTCAGCTGCCTGCAATTACTTAAGTTCGAATCTCACCAGGCTCAAGGTTGACTCAGCCTTCCATCCTTTCTAAGGTAGGTAAATTGAGGACCCAGTTTGTGGGGGCAATAAGCTGACTTTGTATAAAATATACAAAAGTATGGAGGTTATTGCTTAATGCATTGTAAGCTGACCTGAGTCTCTGGAGAAGGGCGGCATATAATCTAATTTAAAAAAAAAATCAGTGCTAGTGCTGTGTAGTAAAGCTAAGGTAGTTTACACTATACTAGGGTAGCCGTGTGTAGTCTAGCTGTGTAGCTAGTCAGTATAGTGCTAGCTACGAACGGTTTGTGTGTCTCTCTGCATTGCACATGGACATTCTTTTTCATGGAACCTTAAAAACTGGAAAGCTGGTTGGGTGAAGATGTATCCCTCCATCAAATTTTGAAATACGTTTACTGCTTCTCCCGTGGAAAATATTTGAAAAAAGTTGGATAATAAAGTAGCTTCCCTTATTACTCCAACCCTTTTGCTTTTGAACCGAAGGCGAATTTTCAGCAAAACCAACCAACACCGGATAACTTGTAGTTCAGTGATTTCCCACCTTGGCAACTTCAAGTTGTGTGGACTTCAGCTCCCAGAATTCCACAGCCAGTTTTGCTAGCTGGGGCATTCTGGGAGTGAAAAATCCAAACACCTTCAAGTTGCCAAGGTTACGGCGGGGTGGGGGGGGGAAATGATGTAGGTATATCAGAAAAATAACTTTCCTTTCAGGGATGTTGTCACAACACACATAAACCCAGGCGGAGCTTCGATTGTGCCGTGGCAGCTGCCATCTTGTTTTTTATGACATATCCTGTGCTTTCCGTGCCCCTTTTCAATTGGCTGCAAGCCCGTTGCTCAGAGGTAGCCTTACCTGCCCAGGTTATGAATCTCTGGATGTATTGTAATCGCCCTTCCACCTTGGTCTGCATCTGCTCCATGGTTTGAAGGACCAGCCCAAAAGTCTCGTTCATCTTCCTCAGTTTCCCCAGTAACTCATCATGGTACAAGGTGGTTTGCTTCTGATAGGCCAGGAACAAGTCCACATTGGTATCTGGAAGAAAAGAAGGTCTCAGGCCCGATGGAAAGGCAAGCGGGCCTCAACTCAACTGAGTCTTCTCCAACCTTCTGAGTTCTTCTAAGCATGGTAGACTTCCATCCCTGCCTCACCCTGTGTAGGAATGAGAGGACTGCGGGGGTCCTTGGTGCTCTCTGAGCTTGGTGAGGGTATTTTTGCAGATGTTTCGTTACCCAACTTGAGGTAACATCTTCAGAACTGGAAGGGAGGAGAATTGGCGGAGAAGAGGAAGAGGAGAAGGTGATATGGGGTCCTTGGTGTTCTCTAACCTTGATTGTTTTCTTGCAGTTGTTTGATGACCAACCTTGGTAACATCATCAGTGGTAGAAGGGAAGAGGGTTTGTGGAGTGGAGGAAGAAGGAGGAGGAGGAGGAGGAGAGCTGTAGAGCCTTAATATTCTCTGAGCTTGGTGGTTTTCTTAGGGAACATCATCAGTGCTAAACTTGAGAGGAATGGCGCATGAACTGCTCCCACCACAAACCTATTTTGGAGTAGACTTCTTGAGCCCGTTTTTGGACTTGACCCAGGTCCCTCAGGATGGACTGGTGCCCTTCTTGAAGCTCCACATCCTGCTGGTTCAGATGACTGCTGACATTTTCTGCGAGAAGAGAAACAGAGGCAGCGTTGTTCCAACGGTCGGTGGCAACAGTCCACATTTTGGTTAAAGGACACACAACATCCGGTCGCCCAAGATAAGTTGAGAGTCAATTTCTCTCGGGTCATTATGACGCTTAAGAAAAGCTGCTTCAACCAGTATTTGAAGACAACTAACTTATCCCCTTGGTCACATTTCATCCTACAAAACAACTTTACTTCCCTGGATCTCAATTCCAGTGTTATTGATAGAAAAATATTTATTTATTTTTTTATTTTATTTATTCAATTTCTATACCGCCCTTCTCCCGAAGGACTCAGGGCGGTGAACAGTTAAAATGGCATACATATAGAATGTGAATATAAATAATTAAGCCAGTTTGGCTCAACAGTTAAGAATCTTCAGCATAAATATTTAAAAAATTAGAAAAGATTTATGCCAGACCGGCTTGGTAAAAAAGAACGGTCTTAAGGTCTTCTTCTTGGAAACACAGGGTTCAAATGAGGGGTTCATGAGTTGGTTGTTTTCCAGTTGTTTCATTAGTAGGCAAGATTACATCAGTGCTAGAAGGGAGGGGGGTTTCGGAGAGGAGGAGGAGGAGGAGGAAGACTATGGATGTGCTCCCTGAGCTTGGTTATTTTTTTGGAGATGTTTCATGACCCAACTAGATAACAGCATCAGTGTTCGAAGCGGGTAGGGTTTGCAAGAGGAGGAAGAGGAGGAGGAAAGGGGGAGGGGAGGAAAGGAGGGGGAGCAGGAGGAGGAAGACTGTGGACACAATCTATTTCTGGGAGCTGAAGTTCATCCATCTTCAAGCTGATTTTGTATAAATATACAAAAAGTATGAAGGCTATTGCTGAACGCATTGTAAGCCGTCCTGAGTCTCCGGAGAAGGACGGCATATAAATCAAATTTAAAAAAGGAAGGAAGGAAGGAAGGAAGGAAGGAAGGAAGGAAGGAAGGAAGGAAGGAAGGAAGGAGAACATTCAGCTGCCTGCAATTACTGTAAGTTTGAATCTCACCAGGCTCAAGGTTGACTCAGCCTTCCATCCTTTCTAAGGTAGGTAAATTGAGGACCCAGTTTCTGGGGGCAGTAAGCTGACTTTGTATAAATATACAAAAGTATGAAGGCTATTGCTTAACGCATTGTAAGCAGCCCTCAGTCTCCGGAGAAGGACGGCAGATAAATCAAATTAAAATTAAAATCAGATTTAAAAAAAAAAGCTACCAAGGTTTAGAAGCACTGACCTAGAATGACATAAGAGGCTGAAATTCAGGGCTGTTTGGTGCTCTCTGAGTTTGCTTCGTTTTCATGCAGAACGTTTGATGACCCAAATAGGCAACATCATCAGTGCTAGAAGGAAAGGATGTCTGCAGGACCCCTCATTTCCACCCTGAGCTACAAGTCCTATTTCTCCTCTTTGCAAAAACCCCTCTCTTCTAGCACTGAAGATGTTGCCTATTTGGGTCATCAGATGTCTGCAAGAAAAGAAGCAAACTCAGAGAGCATCAAACAGCCCTGAATTTCAGCCTCTTATGTCATTCTAGGTCAGTGTTTCTCAACCTTGGAAGCTTGAAGATGGGTGGACTTCAACTCCCAGAATCCCCCAGCCAGCGCTGCTGGCTGGGGGATTTCTGGGAGTTGAAGTCCATCCATCTTCAAGCTTCCAAGGTTGAGAAACTCTGTTCTAGGTCCTTAGAAATCTTGAGACCACTGGGATGGAAGGAGATGGTGCTCCACAGGAAGTCCTCAGTTTACGGCCATCGTTTAACGCCCTTTCAACGTGATCACGGGTGCTGCAAAAGCGACTGGCGATGACCATCGCCGCGCCGCCTTGCAACCTCTACGATCAAAATTCGCTCTCTTGCCAACTGCAGTCGAATTTTACCAATGTATTTGGCAACGCTTGCTATCTTCCAGGGCTGCGGGATGGCCGTTTGCAACCTTCTGAGACAGCTGCCGGCAAGCGGGATTTGCTTAATGACTAGCTGATTCGCTTTAACCACAGCAAAAAGATCATGAAATCGGGCACGGCTCATTAAACGACAGCACCGCTTGGCGCGGGGCTGTCAAAATCAGGGTGCTTAGAACTGGCCCGTGGGGCTACCCTGGAAACAGCCAAGGATTGGCCCGTGACGCCTCTATTAGTGAAAATGGAGTTCACGGACCTCTTGAGCTCCGTTTTCGCTGGCAGAGGGCTGCAGGAGACTGTCGCAGCCAAAAACAGAGCTCGGGAGCCTGTTTTTTTTCTGGCAGAGCGCTCGGGCCAACACAGCCTCCACCCCGATACAGGTGACGTCGAGCTGGCCACATCCCATGTCCCTCCCCAAAAATCAAACACAACTCTGATGCAGCCCTCAATGAAATAGAGTTTGACACCCCTGGCTTAGTGAATGGACGTTCCAACACCGAATCGTGGTTGTAAGTCGAGGACTACCCGGAGGAAGGTTGGAGGTGCCCCGGAGAATCCTCGCTGCTCGCTCTCTCACCCATCCTGCATGTGATGCCCTCCAGCAGCTCGGCCACCTGTTGCTGCCCACTGGCGATGAGGGCCTTCTCCTGCACCAGGTGCTCCAGGTTGCTGGAGAGAGATTCTTCCACCTGCGCCTGGCCTCCTCGTAGCGTCTCTTGCCGGATGAGCAGCTCCTCCTGAGCGCTAACTACGCGTTGCAGGGACTCCGAGGTGAGGAGCTTCAGCTCCTCCTGGCTCTTCTGTCGCGGGAGGAAAAAAAAATGCTGGAAAAATAAAGCTCACGAGATAAGGAGCTTCGCTTTTCCGGCTCCCTTCTCGTAATACATCATTTAATTTTATTCAGCATTTTGTTCAGCATTCCTATGGTGCGTTTTTAAAAACCAGGTAGTCCTCTACTTACAACAGGCCGTTTAGTGACCGTTCGAAGTTACAACAGTACTGAAAAAGGGACTTACAATTTTTCACACTTATGACCCTTGCAGCATCCCAGTGGTCATGTGATTTACATTCATATGCTTGACAACAGGTTCGTTTTTATGACGGTCGCAATGTCCCAGGGTCAGGTAATTCCCTTTTGCGACCTCCAGAGAAGCCAGATTCACTTAACAACCGGGATACTAACTTATCCCACTGCAGTGACTCACTTAACAACTGTGGCAAGTCATGACATAAAATGCAACAGAACTCACTTAAGAAATGTTCCACTTAATGACAGAAACTTTGGGCTCAATGGTCGTATGTTGAGGACTGCCTGTATATATTTAGAAATCGTTGTGAAATCAACTATGCAATTAGTGTGTTTGAAGTTACAACGACACTCAGAGAGACTTATTTTCCCACGGTTGAAACATCCTTGTGATCAAAATTCAGGCACTTGGCCAACGGACTCCTATTTATGACGGTTGCAAGGGGCCTGGGGTCATGTGATTCTCTTTCGTGACCTTCTGGCAAGCAATGTCAACGGGGAAGCCAGTTTCACTTAACAAGCGTGTGACCAGCTTAACCACTGCAGCGAGTCACTTAACAACTATGGCCAAACGGTCATAAAATGGGGCAAAACTCACTGAACAACTGTGAAACATGTTGGTGTTTGTACCAACAATTACAATTGTGGTTGTAAGTTGAGGACTGTCACTGCGTTTTTATATTTACCACCAGAGCTATTATTTCTGAACTTTCAGACTTACCATAGTTTGCCAAGTTTCTTATCAGTATCTACTGCGCATGTACACATTCTTTTACTTCTTCTAAAACTTTCCTTTGTTCTCCTGCCAGGCTGGGGATTCTTTGCCAATATGTAATCTAATTTAGATAGTGAGATGTCTTTATTTTCTTACAATAAATATGAGTTTAATTAGAAGATGTATTCCGGTTTTATTGATCAAAGTATATAGAAGGATAAAAGTCACGATCCAACTCAAAATGAGGGCAATTACCCCACGCAAAGTAACGGGGCTGATTGCCGCTCTGACAAGGACTACCTGGAGTTCGTTTCCGGAGGTGGGGGAAATGGCAGACTGAGTGCCTCTGAAAACGTGGAGGCGACACAGAGATAGAACCATGATTGGGTGGGGTTTCGTGGGGGCTTCTCCGGAGAAAGGGGAAGACAAAGAGTCTATGGAGATTCTCAGTCATTCAGGTCACCGTAGTCCCAAAGGTGCTTTTTCAAGAGGCAACTGGATTTTCACCAAACTTATCAACTCTGTGGACAGATTCCATCAAATTCACACAGGAAGATGTTAAGGAAAATAGTCTTAGCATTGACATTTACAGAAAACCCACTCGCACAGATCAATATTTACATTTTGATTCCCAACCACCCACCGGAGCACAAAATGGGAGTCACCAGAACCTTACACCACCGAGCTGAAGGCCTGCCTACAGTGGTGGGATCCTATTGGTTTAACAACTGGTTTGCTGAGAGCGACTGTGCCAGATGCTCACTGCGCGCATGTGCGCACTATGCAGAAAATTGAACTTCTACGTTGCTGAGAGCAAGAAAAACAGCTGAGAAGCGGAAATCCACTCTGCTGCCCCGATCAGCCGGGCTTCGGAAGCAGAAATATAGGTAAGTATAACACAGGGGCAGGAGGGTGGGCCCACTTCAAAGAGAGAACCGGTTTGTTCACGGCTGAAAGTCGGAGCAAGCGGTTCTCCCGAACCGGTCTGAACCGGTAGAATCCTACCACTGCCTGCCTACCAGCAAAGATGGCAAAGAAAAAGAACAAAAACACATTAAGGAAACCCTCAGAATATATGGTTATCCCAAATGGGCCTCCATAACAAGACAATGAAGAGGAGAATAAACGAAGCACTGTTGTCATTCTGTACGTTGCAAGGATATCGGAAAAGCTCAAGAGGATCTTCAGCCAACACAACATACATGTACACTTCAAACCCAAGAGGACTCTAGGGCAAGAGCTTGCCCACCCCAAGGATAAAACGCCCAGACACAAATGGAGCAACATGGTATTTGCAGGGCAATGCAGTGAGCTATACGCAGATCTGTACATTGGGGAAACAAAACAACCACTTTACAAACAAATGGCACAACATAGCAGAACACATCAGGAGTAGATTCAACAGTCCCTTTGCATTTCAAACACAAAGGCCACTCTTTTGAAGACAGCAAAGTGCACATTTTGGACAGAGGACCGCTGGTTTGAAAGAGGGTCAAAGAGGCCATCTATGTCCAAGTTGAACAGCCCTCTCTCAACGGAGGGGGGGGGGGGTTATGACATCATCTATCTCCAGTCTACAACAGTCCTTTCAGGAGTTCCAAGAGGGCTCCACACCCATTTGCACCACTCAAGTGACTCTGAGGACACAGATAATCCCAGGAGTGGAATTCAAAAATGTTAGCAACCAGTTCTCTGCCTGGTTGCTGGGTGGGCGTGGCCATGGTGGGTGTGCCTACTTGGCCTCCTACACCACGGTGTGGGGGGGGGCATTTTTGACCTCCCCAAGCTCCGGAGGCTTTTCTCGAGCCTCCGGGAGGGTGAAAACGGCCTCCCACGTTTCCGGACTTCCAAGAGGCCCGTTTTTCTCCCTCCCAGAACCTCTGCATGGGCGTTGCCCTTACCTGGCATCCAAAATGGGCCGCGTGGAGACTCCTGGGAGGGGCCGGGGGCTGGGCCAGCCAGTCTTCACTACTATCGGTTCGGCAAACCGGATGTAAAATTAGCAACTAATTTGCCCAAACCGGCTGAATCCCACCCCTGGATAATCCTCCAGGTGACCTTAACAACTCGCTAAAAGAATTCAAATGACCGGCTGTCTGCAAAGAGTATAAATCGTTCCACTCTCCACCATCCACTCAGAGCTGAAGAAGCTTCTTGGGTGAGAAGCAAAACATCTTCAAAGAAAACCCAGAAAGTCCAGCTGCCTCTTGAAATAAAAGCACTTTAGGGATGTTATGAAATTGAATGCCGCCGTTTTCCCCATTCATCCCAGCACGCGCACACACATACCCCCACCCCCAATCTCCAGACCAAAACTGAGGAACACAAGAGTCCGAACCTTGAGGGTTTTCATCGCCTCCAGCTGGCCGACCGCGGTAGAGACGAGGGCGTTCACCGTATGCTCCGCCCGGCGCTTGAACTGCATCTGGCGGGTGGCATAGCAGACGGCCCGCGCTCGGTTGCTGACGATGTGATAAGCGTTCCAAGTATCCGGATCCATTCCGGCTGTGCATTCCGCCAGAGCCTTTTGCAAGAAAAGGAATGGAGGGAAGAGATGCATTTGAGAATTGGGGAGAAAGTTTTTTAACAATTTTTTTAAATTAGTTTATGTAATAGCAGAAAAATAGGGAAGGGTATGGAAAAGAAGGAAAAAAGATGAAGTAATTTGAAAAATTGTGGACTGGGCTGAAATGAACAGGCTAACTTTAAAAATAAAAGATAAAGAAGGTACAGGATACTATCAGAATAGATTTTCCGAATGGTTAGAGACGAGGTAGGAATTAGAGGAAGAAAGATTACGAATATTTGTACTAATAATTGAGAAGATTTATAACTACAATCATCATAATTATCAAAAATGTAAATAAGCCAATATAAAAAGAAACTTAGTTAAAACTTTTCAGTGATATTATTACCATTATTTTCAGTACACGTTATTATATTATTATTACTATTATTAGTTCATCTGTTAATATTTATTACTATTTTCTATTTAGCCTTTTTTCCTCTCTCTCTTTCTCTTGTAAATTGTAAACCTTGACAAATGCACTATATTTAAAAGTATTTATGAATAAAACAATAAAAAAAGAAAAAAAGAAAAAAAAGGCATTGACTTCCGACTCCCTTTGGTGTAGTAGAATATGGCATTAACATCAAATCTCAACTTTTTATTTTTACGTAATAGTTAAAGTAGCCATTTTTATAACAACAAGTCTATCTAATAATCGGTAAAAAACAAAGTCAAAGTTTCATTTTTTTCCCCCCACCTCAAGCAAAAAGTCCAGAAGAAGTTTCCAGGTAGAAATAAAAGTATTTATATATTTTTTTCTCTCTCTGATCAAAGCAGTCAATTTAACCATCTCTGCTAACTCCATTTAACAGATAGAAGGCCGAGTTGACCTTGAGCCGGTCAGGATCGAACTGCTGACAGTCGGCAGAATTAGCCTGCCGTACTGCATTCAGATCACTGTAACTCTATGGCTTGAAGTCTTTGTCTTGGGAATTAAAACAAGAATTTCAACCTGAGGTGGAACCGGTGCTGGAATAGCTCTCCAGCCCTTGGCCAAGGTGCATGAAGCATTGCCCGTACCATGTCCTCAGTGCACAGGTAAGTCCTCCGACCTTCGGCACTGGCCTGGCAGTTGAAGAGTGCCACTCCCAGCTTGGCCAGTTCCTCTTCCGTGAGATCGGTGCAAGTCGAGCGTAGTTGTGAAATAACCTGGATCAGGAAAGGACAAGAAAAAACCCATCACCACCACCATCAATTCACGGGTGCATCGGCCAACAGGATGGGGGGAACGGCTGCAAAGGAGGAACGGGGCAGGTAGTCCTCGAATTACGACCGCGATTGAGTGCAACATTTCCATTGCTAAGGAAGACATTTCTTCAATGAGTCTTGCCTCGTTTTACGACCTTTCTTGCCACGGTCGTTCAGCGAATCACTGCAATTGTTAGGTTAGTCACACGGAATGTGGCCTCCCCCCATTAGGACTCAGCCTGTCAGATGGTTGCAAAAGGGGATCACATGACCCGGGGACATTGTGACCGTCATAAATACGAGTCATTTGCCAAGCGTTTTAATTTTGATCCCGCGTTCATAGGGATGATGTCATAAAAGCGAGAACCAGTCTTAAATCATTTTTAGAATGGAATGGAACAGAACAGGACGAATAGGAATAGGAGCATAGAATTGGGCAGTAGTGGGTTCCTCTTACCTTCGCTAGCAGTTCGGAAGTGGGAGCACACGCACGGACCTTCTCCACATGCACAAAACCCTCTACGCATGCGCAAAGCATCCGTGATGACGTCCGGGCGGGTGGGCGGAGCCTCCCGCTGCCACCACCAGTTCACCAGAACTGAGGCAAATTGGTAGAAACCAGGGATGAAATGCTCCCGGTTCGGACCGTATCGCCCGTTCCGGTAGCGATGGTGGCGAGTGGTTTGGAGAACCGGTAGCAAAAATCCCTGCGCCCTCCCCATGCCCAGCTGAGCCGTGCGATCATCAGGGGCTTCTTTTTTTTTATTTTTAAAAGCATTTTTTCTACAACCTCTTCGGCGGAAAAAATGCTTTTAAAAGTAAAAAAAAAGCCTTTAACGATCACGCGGCTCAGCTGCGATCGTCAGAGCCTTTTCAAAGCATTTTTTTTTGCAACGTCTTTGTCTGACGAGGTTGTAGAAAAAATGTAGTTAAAAAAGAAAACAAAACTAATTGGCCACGCCCACCCAGTCACCTTACCCCACCACCACCAAGCCACAACCACAGAACCAGTAGTAACAAATTTTACATTTCACCACTGATTAAAACCCACCACTGGAATTAGGATTGGGATTAGAACTAGAATTGAACAGATTAGAACAACAGAATTAGAACAGAACAGGAATAGAATAGAGTTAGAAATAGAATAGAAATAGAATTAGAATTAGAAATAGATTAAAATTAGAAGAGAAGAGAATTATGAAATTACAGTATGAAATTACGTATGAAATTACGGTAGAATAGAACACAATAAACAGAGTTGGAAGGGATCTTGGAGGTCTCCTAGGAAGTGATGGCTAACCTTTTTGCCGTTGCGTGCCAAACCGGGAGGAGCATGGGGGGTGTGTGTCGTGCACGGGTGTGCCCACACCCATAATTCAATGTGCTACCCCCGCTTTTGGCATGCGATGGCATGGTGGGCCCTTTAGGCCTGTTTTTTTTTTGCCCTCCCCGGGCTCCAGAGCCTTTCTAGGAGCCTGGAGAGGGCGAAAATGGCCTTCCCCACCCCCTGAAGGCCCTCCGGAGGCAGGAAATAGCTTGTTTCTCAACTTCCAGTGTGACCATAAGGCCCATTTTTCGCTGTCCCCAGGCTCCAGAGCCTTTGTAGGAGCCTGGGGAGGGCGAAAATGGCCTTCCCCACCCCCTGAAGGGGTGCTCTAGTTCTCCGGAGGCAGGAAATAGCTTGTTTCTCAACTTCCAGTGGGACCATAAGGCCCATTTTTCGCTGTCCCCAGGCTCCAGAGCCTTTCTAGGAGCCTGGGGAGGGCGAAAACGGCAGTCCCCAACTCCCTGGAGGCCCTCTAGAGGCAGGGAATAGCCTGTTTCCTGACTTCCGGTAGGCCTGGAAGGCCCGAAAATCAGCTGGCTGACACGTGCATGCACGCTAGAGCTGAGTTAGGGCAACGCTCGCATGCCCACAGATATGGCTCTGTGTGGCACCTGTGGCACTCGTGTGTGCCACCTGTGGCACTCGTGCCATCACGGTCTTATACCATTTCAGACAAAGGATTGTTTTTTCAGTTGTAATATCAGCCACTAAAGAACAAACAGTTGTAAGTCGAGGACTGCCTGTACACACACACACACACACACACACCCCTCCTACAAAGCGCCAGAGACCTTGTGATGGCAGGAATCCAGAAGGGACATATCCACCGCCTGAACTTCAGCGAGGAACCTCTCATCAGCCGTATCCATCTCAAAAGGCACTTTGGCAAGGCCGGTTGGGTCTGGAGCAGCAGCTGCTGGCTCAGGATGGGGAACAGGAGGTGGGGAGGCCTTTTGGGTGAGCCAGCCAAAAAACCCAGAGGAGGGGCCAACGACCAGAAGCAGGGGGAGAGAGACAAGGAGGCCCCAGCTGTGAAAGGGCAGCATCTTCCGACAAGGCCTGCGGTAAAAACAAAACAGCCGTTTATACCTGTAAAAGAGAATATTTGTAGCTCAGGGTTGAAGGATAGGCTTGCCAGCGCTCTCTGAGCTTGGTTATTTTCCTGCATAAGTTTCTTTCTTTTTTAGGGTTCAAACAAGTGGCGGTGGGGCGGTGGGGGGTTAAATAGTAAAAAATAAAAAAAAGTTTACAATTAAATTATATATTTTCTTACAAACATTTTAACACGCATTAAAATAATCACTTCAAAACTTTACTTAAAATTCAAAACATCAAATATATTATAATAATATGTAAAATATTAAATTACATTTTACGTTGCTGTCGTGTCTTTGTCTCATTCTAACTTATGAAAAAAAAAGACAAAACGCGATTCTCCTATCTTTATTCTCTTAGACTGTACGGCTTTAGATTACGTACCATTTCATCATAAATTAAATTGTGAACAAAAAAAAAATGTCCACTGTTTTGTGAAAAAAAATAGTGAACATAATGTGAAAAAAATGGACACCTGGCAACACTTTTTTTTAAGGGGTGAAAACTCCCATTGATTAGTTTTCAACAATTTAATTTCCACAAACATTTTTTTTTTGCTCTTCTAGGCTACACGGATTTCTGTTTTATCTATTTCTTCCTTTCGTATTTTTTTTTACTGAACCCTGATCGCTGAGTTATATTAAAATTCTCTCAGAAGCTAAGACTAATAATATAGTTAAGCAGGTATCAGTCACCAAAAACTGACTGATTTTTTTGGAAAATTTGCTTTCTTTTTCCAATTTTTCTTGGAAAAAGAAAGCACCTGTGTTAATTGATTATTAATGAAAAAAAGTCATTTGGCTTAACCGATCTTGCAGATTAGCATGGGATTGCGGTTCAAAAATAGTGCCTTGAGTCTGACGCTCCTTTTTAAGCAGGAAAGAACAAAACCCAGATGGATTAAGAATGATGAGTCCCTCGTAAAGGACCAAGAATTCAAGTTTTCAACCTTTCAGTCGTGCTTCTCTTCTTGTGCCTCTGAGAAGGAACCTTCATGTTTTCTAAGGATCAGAAACATCCCTATATAGCTGTAGGCTATACAGAAAACCAGAAATGATGATTGCTTGTTTTTTTTGCATCAACTTCCTGAATTATGACCTGCATAAGTTTCATTACCCTACTAGGTAACATCATCAGCTACCTTCCTTCAGCTTCCTTTCCCTTCCCTTCTTGTATTCCTTAAGGACAGCTGGTCCTTTGCATCCTTTAAAAGAGTCCTTGAGAAGTTTGTCTGTGTCCTCAGAGTCACCCGAGTAGAGATTGGACCACCATTTGTCCGAAACAGTATAGGGTTTCCTGCCTGAGCAGGGGGTTGGACTAGAAGACCTCCAAGGCCCCTTCCAACTCTGTTATTCTGTTATAGAAGCTAGCTTAAGAAGCCAACACAGAATGTAAAAAGCTGAAGTATGAACATCCAACACAAATGAGGGTCTTTGGCTTTTAAACTCCTTGCAAATGGGTGTGGAGCCTTCTTGGAACTGCCAAAAGGATTGTGTTGTACAGCTGTGTTTTCTGTCCCTTCACTGTTGAACATTGTGTGTTGTTGAACTCCACAACACAATCCTTTCAGCAGTTCCAAGAAGCCTCCACACCCATTTGCAAGGAGTTTAAAAGCCAAAGACCCTCATTTGTGTTGTATGTTCATACTTCAGCTTTTTACATTCTGTGTTGGCTTCTTAAGCTAGCTTCTATAACAGAATAACAGAGTTGGAAGGGGCCTTGGAGGTCTTCTAGTCCAACCCCTTGCTCAGGCAGGAAACCCTATACTGTTTCAGACAAATGGTGGTCCAATCTCTTCTTAAAAACTTCCAGTGTTTGAGCACCCACAACTCCTGGAAGCAAGTCTCCATTGTCAGGAAATTTATCTTTAATTACAGGTTGCTTCTCTCCTTGATTAATTTCCATCCGTTGCTTCTGGTCCTGCTTTCAGGTGCTTTGGAGAATAGCTTGACCCCCTCTTCTTTGGGGCAGACCACTATCATGTCTCAGTAGTCCTTTTCTTTCTTAGACTTAGACATACTCAATTTCTGCAACTGTTCTGGTGTATGAAAGCAGAATAAGAGAATAACAGAGTTGGACGGGACCTCAGAGGTCTTCTAGACCAACCCCCTGCTCAGGCAGGAAACTCTATATTATTTCAGACAACTGGTGGTCCAATCTCTTCTTTAAAATCTCCAGTGTTGGACCACCCACAATTCCAACCCCCCTATACCATTTCAGACAAATGGTTGTCCATTGGGACAAATCTACGCTCATTTTGGGGGCAACTCTATGGCTCATTCCAACTGAAAAGGAGATTCTCAGTCCTCCAAGGCCGCGGTTGTCCCAAAGACGCTTTTTCAAGTTTTCAGAAAGTCCAGTTGCCTCTTGAAAAAGCACCTTTGGGAAAACCCGAAAAGCCTCCTTCCATAAAAAGCCCAGCTCTTGACGACTTCCCTAAACCCGTCCACGAAGCTTTGCTTTGCAAACTGCCATTCCCTTTTCCTTAAATGCTTTTAACCGTAGATCTCCTCGTGGTCCCCCATCCATAGACCAGCACCGCTTGGCTAAAATGAGCCAAAAGTCGGGGAGGTGCGAAGAGGGGGGAAAAAACCCTCATCAGAGCCCGGGATGGAGTGGAAGAAAAGCGGGCCCAAGCAAGGCGACGCACCCGGAACCTACCGACCCTCCGATCCCCGCAAAAGAGCCTCGCACAGGCAGCGCCGAGCGGAGCCCCGCGGCTGCTTTTTAAAAAACCCGCGGCGTGACGTCACGGGCGGCTCAGCCAATCGCCGCCGCGCCCCGCCGCCTCGCCTCCGAAAAGGGACGAGGGGATACACGCCTCCCCCCGCGCCCGAGATTCCCGAGCGGGGATTGGGTGTCTGTGGCGGCGTGGGCGTGGCGTGGGTGTGGCCGGGGCCAAAGCTGGGCTCGGGCGGAGGGGGCGCGGGCAGAAGAGCCATGGAGCCGCTGCGGGAGCTGCGCGTGGGGTTCATCGGGGCGGGGCGCATGGCCAGCGCCGTGGCCCGGGCGATGCTGCTGGCAGGTAAGGGCTGCCCCTCGGCCCCCACCCACCGGATTCCCCTCCCCCCCCTCCAGCTCTGCTCTGCTCTGGTTTGAGTTCCAAGACCCGGCTGGGGGCTTCCACCCCACTTTTAGGGACCCACCCAGGCACAGAGGAGGGGGCGCAGGGAAGAGGCGGTGGGGGGCAGAAGGGTGAGAGATCTTACTTAGAGAGGGGTCCCTTATTTAGGGGGATCCCTTATTTGGAGGGGTCCCTTACTTAGAGGGGTCCCTTAAATGGGTCTCTTTACTTAGATGGGTCCCTTCTTTAGAGGGATCCCATATTTGGAGGGGTTCCTTACTTAGAGGACTCACTTACTTAAAGGGCTCTCTTAAATAGGTCCCTTATTTAGGGGGATCCCTTATTTGGAGGGGTCCCTTACTTAGAGGGGTCCCTTAAATGGATCCCTTCACTTAGATGGGTCCCTTCTTTAGGGGGATCCCATATTTGGAGGGGTTCCTTACTTAGGGGACTCACTTATTTAGAGGGGTCTCTTAAATAGGTCCCTTCTTTAGGGGGATCCCTTATTTAGAGGGGTCCCTTATTTAGGGGGATCCCTTACTTAGGGAGGGTCCTTATTTGGAGGGGTTCCTTACTTAGAGGACTCACTTACTTAGAGGGGTCTCTTAAATAGGTCCCTTATTTAGGGGAATCCCTTATTTGGAGGGGTCCCTTACTTAGAGGGGTCCCTTAAATGGATCCCTTCACTTAGATGGGTCCCTTATTTAGGGAGATCCCTTATTTGGAGGGGTTCTTACTTAGAGGACTCACTTACTTAGAGGGGTCTCTTAAATAGGTCCCTTATTTAGAGGAGTTCCTTATTTAGGGGGATCCCTTACTTAGAGGGGTCCTTTACTTAGAGGGGTCCCTTAAATGGGTCTCTTTACTTAAATGGGTCCCTTATTTAAGGGGATCCCTTATTTAGGGGGTTCCTTATTTAGGGGGAATCCCTTATTTAGGGAGGGTACCTTATTTAGAGGATTCACTTAGAGGGGTTCCTTAAATGGGTCCCTTATTTAGTGGGGTTCCTTATTTAGAGGGATCCCTTATTTAGATGGGCTCCTAAAAGGGGTCTCTTATATAGAGGGGTCCATTTTTAGAGGGGTCCCTAAGAGGGGGTCTCTTATTTAAAGGGGTCCCTAAGACCTGTCCCCTACTTAGAGGAGTCGCTAAGAGAAGCCCCTTACTGAAAGGGTGACTGAAATGTTGGCTTTTGCAGAATACAGATCGTCATGGGTTAATGACTACAATTGAGCCCAAAATTTCCACTCCTAAGCAAGATGGTTGTTAAGTGAGTTTTGTTCCACTTTACGACCTTCCTTGCCATAGTAGCTAAGTGAATCACTGCGGTTGTTAAATTGGTAACATGGCTAATAATTGAATCCGGCTTTCCTGTTGACTTTGGATATCTGAAGGTCGCAAAAGGGAATCGCGTGACCCTGGGATGGTCATAAGTATGAGTCAGTTGCCAAGGTTTTGATCATGTGACTGTGGGGAATGCTACAACGGTTGTAAGTGTGAAAAATGCTCACCGATTACTGATTTCAGTACCATTGTAACTTCGAGCGGTCACTAAATGAACGGTTGTAAATTGAGGACTTCCTGTACTTCAGTAGTATGTTTCGGATCCCTAATGACAATTTGAAGCACCGATGGTTTCAGATAATTTGCTCCTGAAATCAATTAGGATTAACAGAATAACAGAGCCGGAAGGGACCTCGGAGGTCTTGTAGTCCAACCCCATGTCTGGACACTAAGTGAAGAACAGTTGCAGGAACTGGGTATGTCTAATTTCATGAAAAGAAGGACGAGGGGAGACATGATAGCAGCCTTCCAATATTTGAGGGGCTGCCCCAAAGAAGCAGCAGTCAAGCTATTCTCCAAAGCACCAGAAGAAGCAACGGATGGAAACTCATCAAGGAGAGAAGAAACTTAGAACTAAGGAGAAACTTCCTATCGATGAAAACAGGGGAACAGCTTGCCACCAGAAATTGTAGGTGGAAGAGATTGGATGGAAGACCACCTGTCTGAAATGGTCTGGGGTCTCTTGTTTGAGCAGGGGGCTGCAATAGACGACTTCCAAGGTCCCTTCCAGCTGTATTCTGGTTCCTCAGATGAATGATTGTCTAATCTCTTCTTAAAAGCCTCCAGGGATGGAGCACTTACAATTCTGGTGGCAAACTGTTCCAATGGCTAATTGTTCTCATAGCCAGAAAATTTCTCCTTAGCGCTAGGTTTCTTCTCTCCCTGATTAATTTTAGCTTACAGGTATTCCTTGAGTTACAACCGTTCGTTTAGTGACAAGTTATAACAGCACCGAAAAGGGTGATGGATGACCGCGTTTCACACTTATGACCACTGCGGCATCTCCGTGGTCATGTGATCAAAATTTGGCAACTGACTCATATTTACGACGTGTCTCGGGGCCACGCAATCCCCTTTTATGTCCTTCTCAGAAGCAAAATCCACGGGGAAACCCTATTCGGTTAACAACCCTGTTCCTAACTTAAGAACTGCGATAATTCACTTAACAACTGTGGCCAGAAAGGTCGTAAAAAGCAGCAAACATTCACTTAATGTTTCACTGAGCAACAGAAATGTTGGGCCCGTTGTGGTCATAAGTTGAGGACTCCCTGTATCAAAAGTAAATGAGGGAGGGGATATTGCTACAAAGGAAGAGGCATATAAATCATTTTTTTTTTTAAAAAAAAGGAAGCTTGGCCCTGTAAGTAAATTTTTACAGTTTTACTGCCTTCGTGGAAATTTACTGCCGTCATGGAAAAATCTCAATTTGTTTTTTTCCTGCTCTGTTTTTCTCAGTGATTTCACTTACCTCAGATCCATTTACCTGAGTCTAAACCTCTGGAAATTTTGCTTTGACCTGGAAATTACGGCAGGAAAAATTTTCTAAGGGAAACCAAGTTTAACCTGATTCTTGACTTTTGGATCGCTTTTCACCAAAGCTTATTTTTAAACAATAGCCTCAAGTCTGTTTTCTTAATATTTCTTGAAAGGCCAATTTTAACCCAAGGAAAAAATGAATTTATTTGTGTGGGTCTGCTCAGAAAAAACAGGTGCAAGATTCTGGGAAAACATACGTTTGGTTAAAGAATTGATAAGATGGCTTGCGAACTGTAAACTTTGAACTATCTTTGTGGATCAAGGGGTGGAAAAACAGTATTTTAAAAAGTATTTTTAAATTCAGCCTATTTAAAAATGCATTTTTGCCGTCTCAAATTTGGTTTTAAGACAAAAAATGGCATCAGGGCAATAGTTTCTGGCATAGCTAGAAACTGCTATGTTCATTTTTATTTATTCAGGGAATTTATATAAATGGATCACCAACAAGGGCAGGGAGTTTAAATTAGAATTGTACTTTGTTTTCAAATTCAAAACAAGCTGTGCCATTCTCACAGGAAGTATTTCAAAGGTGGTACGATTATTATTATTTTTTTGGCATGAATTTAAAATAAAAGAAAGGTTCTGGGTTTGAAACCTTTTGCCCAAATTTAATCAAAATACAGGGTTTTTTTTTTAAAAAAATTGAAACAGCAGAAAAATAGGTTTGGGGTATTTGCCTTCTCTTTGGATGTTGCCCAAAATGCGAGAACAATAACCATGGGGAAAAGTATAGTTCGTCCTGGACATACGACCATAACTGAGCCCCAATATTTATGTTGCTAAGTGAGAAATCCGTTAAGGGAGTTTTGCCCCATTTTATGACTTTTCTCCCATTTGTTTAAGTGAGTCATTGCAGGTGTTAAGTTAGTGACACGGTTGTTAAGTGAATCTGACTTCCCCATGGGTTTTGCTTGTCAGATGGTCGCAAAAGAGGATCACGTGACTCAGGGACACTGCGACCATCATAAATACGAGTCAGTTGCCAGGCTTCTGGGTTTTGACCGCGTGCCCGTGGGGATGCTGGAATGGTCATTAAGTGTGAAAAATGGTCATAAGTCCCTTTTTCCCAGTGCCATTGTAACTTTCCACATTCACTGAGTGAACCGTTGTAAATCGAGGACTACCTGGGGTATCTTCCAATTAAACAAATGCTGATAACCCTGTACTGCTTTTAAAATAACTTCCTTTTCACTGGGGGGTCATTGCTGTGTCCCAATGACTTATGACTATTTTTCACACTTATGACAATTGCAGCATCCCCCCCCTCCCCCCATGGTCACATGAATAAAATCCAGACGCTTGGCAACTGACTTGTGTTTATGACGATTTGCGGTGTCCCTGGGGTCATGCGATCCCCTTTTGCGACCTTCTGACCAGCCAACTCAATGGGGGAAGCCTGATTCGCTTAACAACCGGCCTACTAACTTATCAAGTGCAGTGATTCACTTAACAACGGTGGCCAGGAAGGTCATCAAATGGGACCAAACTTACTTAACAAATTCTAATTTACCAGCTTAAATTTGGGGCTCAGTTGTGGTTGTAAGTAGCGAGGACTACCTCTAGTCCAGTTGTGAGATGACCTGGGACTCAACGACTGGGAATCCTGGATCAGGAAAGGCCGCGACTGGCGCAAAACATGAAGTCGCGGCTACGACTGCCACCTGTTTCTCCAACAGGTGTTAATCATCTGCTTTTAATGACTCCATAATCCCTTGCGGGGTGGAGTCTGGGCAACTGAATGGAGCTATCAGAATGTTTTATTGGCCGGATGCCCTTCCTGTCTCCGATGCGGAGTTATATTCGGCAAATACATTCCCATTGTGCCCAGAGAGAGAGAGAGAGAAATATCCCGGAAATATCCTAGGATTGAACTCACAGCCTCCTGATTGGGAGGCAAGAGCGCCACCTCTAGACCACCGCACCCCTCTCCAACGGGAGTGAATATTTTATGCAAATGTTAATTAGTCCAGAAGGCAAGATAGAGGGGGGAGGTCTCGAGGAAGAGTACTATTTCTCTGGAATCTGCCCTTCAGGATCGACTGTCCTGCAGCGTCCTGGAGTCTTATCCTTGCGAGACAACCCAGAAGGACGTGGAAGCCGCTGGCACCCCAAATTGGTGGGAATTCAAGCGGACGCCACGAAGAGAGGCCTCCCCGGCTCGTGTCCCGATAGAATGCATCCCACCAGACAGAGAAGGCTATTTGAGTTCCAGAGACACCTTGGAAGCCAGGCTAAAGCCGAACCCGCGGATAGCTTTAATCCTAGAGATGGTTCACACTCGCGGTCTGGAGTGCCCTGGCCCAAAACGGAATACTGGAGCTCAGATGGTAACTGTCCGATCTATTGGGATCTCAGCGGTTTTCCTTGGTTAGAAGATGAACCACCGCAGGTTTGGAAAGCTGGAGGGTGAAGCCACCTCTTTCAGACCTATTAACCTTCCTGGAGACTAGGGGTTCCTCAGCCGTGGCCGTTTTCAGAGGTCTGGGCTTTGGCTCTCAGAATTCTGGGAGTTGAAGTCCACCCGTCTTAACCTGCCATGGTTGAGAGACAACGGCGGTGCACCATGCCGACGTCAATCAGCAGATTGACGTTTTCTGAAGCTTTCTGTTCCTAATGGTGTAGAACCAATGAAGCTGCTTCTCCTCTTCCTCCTCCTCTTCTTTTTCTATTTCTCCTCCTCCTCCTCCTCTTCTTTTTCTATTTCTTCTTCTGTTTCTCCTCCTCCTCTTCCTCCTCCTCTTCTTTTTTTTCTATTTCTTCTTTTATTTCTCCTTCTCCTCTTCTATTTCTATTTCTTCTTCTATTTTTCCTCTTCTTCTTCTATTTCTATTTCTCCTATTTCTCCTTCTCCTCTTCTTTTTCTGTTTCTTCTATTTCTTCTTCTATTTATCCTCTTCCTCCCCTTCTTTTCTTTTTCTATTTCTTCTTCTATTTCTCCTCCTCCTCTTCTTTTTCTATTTCTTCTATTTCTTCTTCTATTTCTCCTCTTCCTCCTCTTCCTCCTCCTCTTCTTTTTCTATTTCTTCTATTTTTCCTCCTCCTCTTCTTTTTTTAATTTCTTCTATTTCTTTTTCTATTTCTCCTCTTCCTCCTCCTCCTCCTCTTCTTTTTCTATTTCTTCTTTTATTTCTCCTTCTCCTCTTCTATTTCTATTTCTTCTTCTGTTTCTCCTCCTCCTCTTCCTCCTCCTCTTCTTTTTTTTCTATTTCTTCTTTTATTTCTCCTTCTCCTCTTCTATTTCTATTTCTTCTTCTATTTTTCCTCTTCTTCTTCTATTTCTATTTCTCCTATTTCTCCTTCTCCTCTTCTTTTTCTGTTTCTTCTATTTCTTCTTCTATTTATCCTCTTCCTCCCCTTCTTTTCTTTTTCTATTTCTTCTTCTATTTCTCCTCCTCCTCTTCTTTTTCTATTTCTTCTATTTCTTCTTCTATTTCTCCTCTTCCTCCTCTTCCTCCTCCTCTTCTTTTTCTATTTCTTCTATTTTTCCTCCTCCTCTTCTTTTTTTAATTTCTTCTATTTCTTTTTCTATTTCTCCTCTTCCTCCTCCTCCTCCTCTTCTTTTTCTATTTCTTCTTTTATTTCTCCTTCTCCTCTTCTATTTCTATTTCTTCTTCTATTTCTCCTCTTCCTCCTCTTCCTCCTCTTCTTCTTTTTCTATTTCTTCTATTTCTCCTCCTCCTCTTCTTTTTTAATTTCTTCTATTTCTTTTTCTATTTATCCTCCTCCCCTTCTTCTATTTCTATTTCTTCTTCTATTTCTTCTACTTCTTCTCCTCTTCCGCTTCCTCCTCCTGTTTCTATTTCTTCTTCTATTTCTCCTTCTATTCCTCCTTCTCCTCCTTCTTCAAAAAAACAAAAAACATCCAATCCAATTGCCTTTTGAGAAAAGTACCTTTGAGACAATTGGCAAGATCTTCTCACCTTCATCCGACTTACGAAGACTTAGCAAGAAAACGGAAGTGCTCTTCAGCAGAGTTGGTGGGACACCCAGCTCAGCCTTTATTAAATATTTAGATTTTAGAGGGTGTATAGCTGAAAGTCTACTTTTCGTAGCTTTTATCTCCTGCTGTGAATCTTGGGAAGTTAGAACTCAATGAGTTTGTAATCCAGTGATGGATTCTCTTACTATTGTCATCCTTTTCTCTCTCCTTGTAGGAGAAGTCCAAGCAGTGAATATCCTGGCCAGTGCTCCATCCAGCAGGAATCTGGACAAATTCCAGGTAAATATATACAGGTAAAGTTTCCCCCTGTCGCTTCTGCCTCCAGGGGGCGATGCTCATCTCCGTTTCTTGCCCGAGGGAAGAATGTCTTCTTGTTTGAAGACATTCTCCACCGTCATGTGGAGAGGAACACTGTTCCCTTTCCACCGAAGTGGTACCCATTTATCTACTCGCATTCGCATGCTTTCGAACTGCTAGATGGGCAGGAGCTGAGGCGAGGAATGGGAGCTCACCTAGTTGCGCGGTGCTCGGGCTATACCAGGTGGTAAAGGTTGCTCAGAAAACTCAACGTTACCTTGGAATAAAAGTCTGTAGAGATTCTCGGTCATCCAGGTTGTCCCAAAGGTGTTTTTTTTCAGGAGGCCATTGGACTTTCTTGTTTTTTTCTTTTCTTTTGAAGACGTTTCGCTTCTCCTCCAAGAAGCTTCTTCAGCTCTGATTGGATAGTGGGGAATGGAAGGATTGATACTCCTTGCAGACAAAGCTGGTCATTTGCATCCTTTTAGAGAGAGTTGTCGAGGCCACGTGGAGGTTTATCTGTGTCTTCAGGGACACCTGAATAGTGCTCCTAGTTCTTTAGTAATTTTTTATTTATTCATTTCTTTCCTTCCTTCCTTCCTTCCTTCCTTCCTTCCTTCCTTCCTTCTCTTCTTTCTTTCTTTCTTTCTTTCTTTCTTTCTTTCTTTCTTTCTTTCTTTCTTTCTTTCTTTCTTTGCTTCAATTTATAAACCGCCTTTCTCCAACCGGACTCAGGGCGGTGAACAGCCAGAATAAAACATGATATACAAAAATTAAAACAATTTTAAAAATATTAAATACCTTCGGCCGACAATTAAAACAGTCCAATTTAAGATCAATTCCAATTTAAAACAGAGGATGGGATGAAGTCAGCCCGGCTAGATGAAATAGGTGAGTTTTAAGGGCCCGACGAAAAGTCCGGAGGTCTGATATCCTGCGTATCTCCGGGGGTAGGTCATTCCAGAGGGCGGGTGCCGCCACAGAGAAGGATTTCCCTCTGGGGGTCGCCAGCCGGCATTGTCTGGCTGACAGCACCCTGAGGAGGCCCTCTCTGTGCGAGCGTACTGGCCGGTGGGAGACTATTGGCGGCAGAAGGCGGTCTCGCAAATACCCCAGCCCTAAGCCATGGAGCGCTTTAAAGGTGATCACCAACACCTTTAAACACCAACACTAATTGCAGACTACGGGAACCATTTGCACCACTCAGGTGACCCTGAGAACACAGATAAATCTCTAAGTGGCCTCAACGACCCTCTAAATGGATGCAAATAACCAGCTCTCTGCAAGGAGTATAAATCCTTCAATTCCCCTCCATCCAATCAGAGCTGAAGAAGCTTCTTGGAAATGAAGAGTGAAACATCTTCAAAGAAAAAAACAAAGAAGTCCACTTGCCTCCTAAGAAAAGCACCTTTGCGTTAGTTTAGAATAGTCAATTTTTCTCCAATTTGTTCCCAGCCTGGATCAGTGGTCTTAATGCGTCTGAAGCCCATATTATATTTTACATTGGTATGGTTGTTTATAGTCTGAGCTGCCATATTTCTTTGAGTTTTAATTCTTTGCATTGTTTATTTGTTATTGTAAGCCACCCAGAATCTTCCGGAGTGGGCGATTATTACGATAAAATTTAAAGAGGCCAATAAATCCAGATGCTTCTAGATGAATTGGATCGCATCTGCCGTAACGTCCTAAAACGATGGACGATTAGATTGCACGCAAATTCCTGCAGTGAATTAAGTTGATGTCTGTTCTGCCCCAGCTACGGACCCCAAAGAACACAGCACGCACAAAGTCTGTACAAAACTTAATTTACTAAAAATAACTCAGTCAATAAACTTTTTTAACAGCCTACAAGAAACCAAAGTAAAGTAATCACAATCTTAAGAAGGTTGGCAGAAAGCCCAGAAGCAATTTTGCAGAAAATCCAGATGCGAAGTAGAGTGAACTAAAGATGTTCTCTACAAATTGCTTCAGTTGGTGTTCCTCCTTAAATAGGCTAAGGGAGTGGCCAATTAGCCCCAAGCCTTACTCTCGAGGAGACCTCCTCCTGAGGAGCCACTCCTGCCTTTTGGCAGCTCTGCTCGCCCGTGCATCGAGAAGAGACTCCTCCTCTTTGTCCTCCTCACTTAAGGGAGCTTCTGGAGGTTCTGAAGGCCCTGGCTGAATCCCCACCTCTGGCACCACATCTTCTCCAGCCTCCTCATTGTCTGACTCGAGCGCCAGCTGCACAAGCTGCTGACGCATCAGCACACCAGCCTCCTCGCTGTCAGAGTCAGCTACTAACTGCACAGGCCGCTGACGGGCCACAACAATGTCTAGCATATTTGAATTGTGGTGCCAATCCACCAGATGGATTGAAGAGGAGTGGAATTATTTTGTGTTTCCAGAGAAAATAAAATTGGGTTTTTTTCCTGTGGGCTTGGTGCCGTGATATATTTGGTTTGATTTTCACTCGGCGCCCTGCGCGTCAATCCCACAGCTGTCCTTTCGGACGGTAGCTTTACAACATCGTGTGTTGTGCAAACCCAGCCAAAAGTGGCCTGCTCAAAAAAACTTTGGGGTGTGTGAACTTAGCCCATGACTGATCGTGGTCAGTTCAAGGCAGAAGTAAACGCTCCCTCCAGTTCTTTGGGTCCCGCTTCTAAAGAAAGCTGGGCCTTTGGTCGGTTGAAGAAGTGCCAAATGAAGGTTTGATCTTCGACTCTTAAGGAGAATTCTGCAGATTTTCCTGCACGTATAAGGGAGTCCTTGACTTAAAACGGTTCATTTAGTGACCATTTGAAGTTATATGGCGCTGAAAAAATTGACTTATGACTGTTTTGCAAATTTAGTTGAAAGTTTGAAAGTTAGAATGAAAAAATGAAAATTAGTGACCATTGCAGCATCCCCAGGGTCACGTGATCAAAATTCAGGCGCGTGGCCACTGACTCATATTTACGACGGTTGCAGTCACCCATTCCCCTTTTGCGACCTTCTGACAAGCAAAAGTCCATGGGAGAGCCGGATTCATTTAACAACCGTGTCACTAACTGAACAACTGCAGTGATTCACTCAACAGCTGCGGCGAGAAAAGTCGTAACACGGGGCAAAAGTCGCTTAAGAAGTTTCTCACTTAGCAACATAAATTTTGGGCGTAGTAGCGGTCGTAATTCAAGGACTCCCTGCAATCCAGGTTTGGAATCTTTGAACCTGCTGGGGTTGTAGAGAGAAATGAGTCCGTTTCCTGGGCAGAAAGGGGGTCCCTCGGGGGGGGGGGGGGGGAACCGCATGAGCTGCGGTGGCGCAGTGGTTAGAGTGCAGTACTGCAGGCGACTTCTGCTGCCTGCCGGCTGCCTGAATTTTTTTTTTAAATTTGATTTATATGCCGCCCTTCTCCGGAGACTCAGGGCGGCTTACAATGCGTTAAGCAATAGCCTTCATACTTTTGTACATTTATACAAAGTCAGCTTATTGCCCCCACAAACTGGGTCCTCAATTGACCTACCTTAGAAAGGATGGAAGGCTGAGTCGACCTTGAGCCTGGTGAGATTCGAACTCACAGTAATTGCAGACAGCTGGTGTTAATCACAATGCACAATGCATTAGTCTGCTCTCATTTGCCATTTCAAATCTCACCAGGCTCAAGGTTGACTCAGCCTTCCGTCCTTCTGAGGTGGGTAAAATGGGGACTCAGATGGTTGGGGGCAAGAGGCTGTAAACCGCTTAAAGAAGGCTGGAAAAACACGATGAAGCGGTATATAAGTCTAAGTGCTATTGCTATTCCTTCCTTCCTTCCTTCCCTCCCTCCCTCCCTCCCTCCCTCCCTCCCCGAAAGAGCTTTGCTTGCCGGACAACCCATCGCAATTTGGAAGTGCTGGAGAAGTGCTCTTTCATATTCCTGGCCACCAAACCCCACATCCTCCCAGCCGTTCTGAAGGAGATCAGCCCTGCGGTCACCGCCAGCCACGTCCTCATTTCCATGGCCGCTGGAGTCCCCCTCCGGACCCTGGAAGAGGTGAGTTCCCCGAAGAACAAACCTGTAGGTGTCCCAAAGGTGCTTTTTCCAACTGGACTTTCTTGTTTTTTTTTTCTTTTGAAGACGTTTCGCTTCTCATCCGAGGAGCTTCTTCAACTCTGACTGGATGGTGGGGAATGGAAGGGTTGATACTCCTTGCAGACACAGCTGGTCCTTTGCATCCTTTTAGATCAGGGGTGTCAAACTCAATTTCATTCATCAGGGCTGTGGTTAACCTTTGACAGGCCGGGGAGGGGGGGCGTGGCTGATAGGGGCGTGGCCAGCTGGGGGGCGTGGCCAGATTGACACCACTCCCCAAATTGCTGGCCTGTTTCCTCTTTGCATTGGGTAGATCCGGCCAAAGCAATGTGGGCGAGACCCTTACATTTTGCAGGACGGCCCCGTGGGCTGGATCCCACCACATCGCGGGCCGGATCCGGCCCACAGGCCTTGAGTTTATCACCCCTGTTTTAGGGGGTCATTGAAGCACTTGGAGGTTTCTCTCTATCCTCACGGTCACCGGAGAGGTGCAAATATCATTCAAAGGCTGTTCATCCCAAATTGCATGGCTAAATCCATGGGGTGAAATCCAATAGCTTCTGGAGAACTGGTAGTAGAAATTTTGAGTAGTTCGGAGAACCAGTAGTGGAAACGGCAAATACAACACCTCTGGCTGGCCCCAGAGGGGGGTGGGAATGGGGATTTTGCAGTATCCTTCCCCCAGGAGCAGGGTGGGAATGGGGATTTTGCAGTATCCTTCCCCCCAGGAGCGGGATGGGAATGGGGATTTTGCAGTATCCTTCCCCCAGGAACGGGGAGGGAGTGGTGATTTTGCAGTATCCTTCCCCCAGGAGTGGGGAGGGAGTGGTGATTTTGCGGTATCCTTCCCCCAGGAGTGGAGAGGGAATGGGGATTTTGCAGTATCCATCCCCTAGGAGCGGGGAGGGAATGAGGATTTTGCAGTATCCTTCCCCAGGAGTAGGGTGGGAATGGAAATTTTGCAGTATCCTTCCCCCAGGAGCGGGGTGGGAATGGGGATTTTGCAGTATCCTTCCCCCAGGAACGGGGAGGGAGTGGTGATTTTGCAGTATCCATCCCCTAGGAGCAGGGAGGGAATGGGGATTTGGCAGTATCCTTCCCCTAGGAGTAGGGAGGGAATGGGGATTTTGCAGTATCCTTCCCCATAAGCGGGGAGGGAATGGCCATTTTGCAGTATCCTTCCCCCAGGAGCAGGGTGGGAATGGGGATTTTGCAGTATCCTTCCCCCAGGAGCGGGGTGGGAATGGGGATTTTGCAGTGTCTTTCCCCCAGGAGCAGGGAGGGAACGGGGATTTTGCAGTATCCTTCCCCCAGGAGCGGGAAGGGAATGGGGATTTTGCAGTATCCTTCCCCTAGGAGCAGGGTGGGAGCGTGGATTTTGCAGTATCCTTCCCCCAGGAGTGGGGAGGGAATGGGGATTTTGCAGTATCCTTCCCCTGCCATGCCCACCAAACCACACCCACAGAACCAGTAGTAAAAAAAAATTGGATTTCACCATTGGCTAAAAGCATTTGATTAAACTAAATCAGATAAAAATATTAAAAATCTGATTGAAATTTTTTAAAAATCTGATTTAAAAAAAAAAACCTATCGATTGTTATCCACCCTGCAGCAGGGTGAGTCTGCTTGGGGGTGTCTCTTACCGGGTGCCCTTGTCTCCTTCTTCGGCAGCTGCTTCCGGCGGGCACGCGGGTGCTGCGTATGATGCCCAACCTTCCCTGCGAGGTGCGGTCGGGGGCTGTCCTGCTCTCTCGAGGGTCCTCCGTGGGGGAAGAGGAGGTCTCGCTGCTGAAGACCCTGCTGGCCGCGTGCGGGTTATGCGAAGAGGCCCCCGAGTCCTACATCGACATCCACACGGCACTGAGTGGCAGCGGGGTGGCTTACGTGAGTGACCTTTTCCCGCTGGGTCCTTCACCCGCCTCTTATACAGGGAGTCCTCGACTTACAACCAATTCATTTAGCGACCGAGGTTACAACGGTGACTTTACGGCCGTTTTTCTCACTTAATGACCGTTGCAGCATCCCCATGGACACGTGATCGAGGTTTTTGACTCTTGGCAACAGGTTTCATATTTATGACGGTCACGGGTTCCCAGGGTCAGCGGATCCCCTTCTGACAAGCAAAATCCATGGGGAAGCCAGGTTCGCTTCACAACCAGGTTACTACCGCAGGGATTCGCTTAACGACGGTGGCAAGGGAAGTCGTAAAACGGGGTGAAACTCACTCCAGAAATGCCTCGCCAACAGAAATTTTGAGCTCAGTTGTGGTCGTAAATTGAGGACTACCTGTATTTGTTGCAAATTGCAGATATGGCATCTGGCCTCTCGCTGTCCCATCAGGCAGGGGTTTTTTCTTTAAATATCTTAAGTTTCTAGTCCACATGCAGGTGTTTCCCATCAGGCCCTCCTCCTTTCTATTTCTGCAACCTGTCTTTGCCCTTAGCCCCCCCTCCCCACCCAGAAACAATCATTACAAACTTAAACCATGGCCGACCTCCAAAAATAACCAGTATGGTTAGAGACCACCATGGTCTCTAGCGATGTTGGCTTGTTGCTGTGGGTTATTAGGAATTCTGGGAGTTGTAGTCCGACCCTTAGGCAGACCTCAATCTCAGTGGTGGGTTCCTCCCGGTTCCGCCGAGCCAGTAACGGTGACGATATGATGTGACTGAACAGGTTCTGCCCCGTCCCGTCCCGCCCCGCCCCGCTCCCCACCCCACCCCCTGCGTTATTCTTACCTTTTATTTGGCCCCAGCCCCAACCTATTGCTGCCTCCTGAGTCCCAGCTGATGGGCTATAAGGAAAAAAACTGTTTAAACTCTTGCCGCGGGGCTTCAAAGGGCCGCCCTACAGTTGATCAGTGGTAAAAGGCAGTTTGGTGGTAGACCGGTGCCTCCAAAAACAAATGAAAAAATACACGAGTAGACCGGTGCCTGCAAAAATACACGAGTAGACTGGTACCTGCAAATATATATGAGTAGACCAGTGTCTGCAAAAATGCACGAGTAGACCGGTGCCTGCAAATATAAATGAGTAGACCAGTGCCTGCAAAAATGCACGAGTAGACCAGTGCCTGCAAAAATAAATGAGTAGACCAGTGCCTGCAAAAATACATTGAATAGACCAATGCCTGCAAAAATACACAAGTAGACCGGTGCCTGCAAATATAAATGATTAGACCGGTGCCTGCAAAAATACACGAGTAGACTGGTGCCTGCAAATATAAATGAGTAGACCAGTGCCTGCAAAAATAAATGGGTAGATCGGTAGAGCTCTGCAAGCAGTTAAAAGCCTGGTAGACCAGTACCTCTGCTAAATCCTAAAGAATTGTTACATGACCATCAAGCCACGCCCACAAAATAAGCCACGCCCACGGAACCGGTAGTAAAAAAATTAGAACCCAGCCCTGCTCAATCTGTGGAAGACTGAAGGATGTACAGGTTGTCCTTGACTTACGACCACAATTGAGCCCAAAACCTCTCTTGCTAGGTGAGACTAGTCAAGAGAATTTTGCTCTATTTTATAATCTTTCTTGCCATCATTATTAAGGGAACCACTCCAGTTGACAAGGGAGTGGGTGGGACAGTTCAACCTGTCATAAATATGAGTCTGTTGCCAAGTATCTGAATTTTGAACATGTGACCATGAGGCTACTGCAACGGTCATAATTCTGAAAAACAGTCGCGAGTCACTTTTTTTAGTGCTGTTAAATCAACCGTTGGAAGTCGAGGACTACCTGTATTTCCTGACGGAGGAAGTAGAGTTTGTTCGGTGAGTCCTGTCCTCCGATCTCTTCATGCCTCCAGAGCTTTATTCTGCCTTCGATGGTCCTCTCCAATGTTTGGGGTCCATCTGAAGACTGTAAAGTCGCTGAAGCTCTTCTGTGGATGGCCTGGTTCAGCCATGTGGACGCGTAGCTTCAGATCGTGGTTTGTTTCTTCCCCTCCCACAGGCCTACATGTTCGCCGAAGCCCTGGCGGAAGGTGCGGTGAAGATGGGAATGCCCGGCCAGCTGGCCAACAAGATTGCAGCTCAAACTTTGCTGGTAAGAAGGGTTTTAACTTTTAACGGATGAACAGAGGTGGAAGTGATCTCGTAAGTTCATCTACCCCACAGTCAGTGGTGGGTTCCTCCCGGTTCCGCCCGGTTCCACCGAGCCGATAGCAGTGACCCACCCCTACACACAGTCCTCCTCCTCGTCCTCCTCCAACTCCCCACCTCCATTCCACAAATCCTACTGCCTTCTAGCAATATTGTCTAGATGGATCATGAAATGTCTCCCAAAAAACAACCCAGCTCAGAGAGCATCAAGAACCTCCAGTTCAAACCTGAGCTACCAATAGCAATAGCACTTAGATTTATATACTGCTTCACAGTGTTTTCCAGCCCCCTCTAAGCGGTTTACAGAGTCACCTCGTGCCCCCAACAATCTGGGTCCTCATTTTACTGACCTTGGAAGGACGGAAAGCTGAGTCAACCATGAGCTGGTCAGAATCGAACTGTTGGCAGTGAGCAGAGTCAGCTTGCAATGCTGTATTTTAACCACTACTCCACCATGGTCCGTCCTTCCTTCCTTCCTTCCTTCCTTCCTTCCTTCCTTCCTTCCTTCCTTCCTTCCTTCCTTCCTTCTTAGCAATAGCCCTTAGGCTTATATACCGCTTCACAGTATTTTACAGCCTCTCTAAGCCAGGGATGAAATCCAAAATTTTTCCATACCGGTTCTGTGAGTGTGGCTTGGTGGGCATTGCAAAATCTCCATTCCCACCCTACTCTAGGAGAACGATACTGCAAAATCTCCATTTCATCCCCTCCTGTGGGAAGGATATTGCAAAATCTCCATTCCTACCCCATTCTGGGGCCAGCCAGAGGTGGTATTTGCCTGTTCTCTGAACTACCCAAAATTTCCGCTACCTGTTCTCCAGAAATGTTAGAACTGCTGGATTTCACCCCTCCTCTAAGCGGTTTACAGAGTCAGCCTCTTGCCCCCAACAATCTGGCTCCTCATTTTACACACCTTGGAAGGACGGAAGGCTGAGTCTACCTTGAGCCTGGTGAAATTTGAACTGCCAAATTGCAGGCAGCCGGCAGTCAGCAGAAGTCGCCTGCAATACTGCACTCTCACCACAGCGCCACCACAGCGCTCATATTGAATATTCTCTTCCATCAGTGTTTTATGCTCTGTCCATCCTGTCCCTTCATTTGAAACCTCCGATTTCTCTCCTCTCCTCCAGGGAGCAGCCAAAATGTTGCTGGAAACAGGGGACCATCCCGCTGTTCTTAGGAGCGCCGTTTGCACCCCAGGTGGCACCACCATCCACGCCTTGCACGAGCTGGAAAAGGGGTCCCTGCGAGCTACGGTCATGAACGCCGTGGAGGCGGCCACCAGCCGGGCTCGTGAACTGGGCAACAGGTAGCAGGTGTGCGTGGAGGATCCTGGGTACCCCGTTTCTTGTGGAAGAAGGACGTGGGCCTCCCTCTCGTGTATCGGGCCCACATCCGCAGCTGGAGGAGCAGGGGGCCACGGCTTTCCACCCGACGGAAATAGCCAGGACTTTGGCATGGTGGGTGCTCACGGGCATTTTGCCCAAGGTGAAGATGGTGCCCCCTCATTGTGCACATTGTCACTGACGAAATGCTGTAATTCTGGAATGTGGGAGGATGTCACCAAATGCAGGCGACATTATGCCTACTTCCAGGTACCCGGTTATTACGACCTGGGTGTGATCCATTCCAAACTTTTCCCACTGGTGGAATAAACCATGGTAGCTCCGTTGCTGGCTATGAGTTTGTTTGTTTCTTTCTGTCTATCTCTGCTTGGTCTTCTTTCCTCGGCCCTCGGAAGGCAAGAGCTATTTTGCAGCTGGATGTAGCTACAATGGAGATTTGGTGTTTTTTTGGGGGGGGTTATATGTTTTTTATTTTATTTTTATATCTACATCGACATCAATACATGAACAGTGTGGGATTTGGGTATCATTCACTTTGATACAAATAACGATACCCATATCAATGATTAAGCTTATATGCTGCTAGTATTAATACTCCTATTTGTATTACGATATAAACCTTCATTATTTAACCATTCAATATTTCAAGGTATCATTCTAATGCCAGTTACAACATTGTTTAAGCATGCAAAATAATACTGTCTTTCAACCTCTAATTTTTCCATTTAATTCTTTCATTTATTCTATTTCATCAGGCCATTCTTACTAATCCTAGTATAGTATATATTTTGTATTAAAATCCAATCCCCTTACTCCCTCCTGACAACTACCACCATATTGTTTAAACATACATATTGGATCCATCTGTTGTGGCCCCGTCCTCTGAGCCTATCCCTTTGGAGGAAGGAAGCTCTGAGCAGGAGGAAGAGGAGCCAGCCAGATCTCCCAGCCCCCCCCCCCTCTGGCACCGGCTCAGGTGCCAGCTGAAAGAGAGCCAAGTAGTGGGGAAACAGGTGTCTCAGATGAGAGTGAGGGAGAGACGTCATTCCTGGACGCACGCCAAAGAAGGCGAGACAAAAGAGTACTGCAGCTGCGGCGTATGAGGAAATAGTCCTGAGTCACTGATTGGAGTCACAGGATCAGTGAGTCACTGGACCACACCCAGAAGCCTGTCTATATAAGACAGGCCAGTGGGTCAAGAAGTTTGTGACGAACAAAGCTAAACAAACGGAGCAACCTCGTAGTCTTGGAAGCTAGATGAACGGCAAAGCTACGGGGGGGACAGATCACCATCTTTCAACCTCTAATCTTCCATTTATTCATTACTTTTCCAATACGTGTATCTTTATTTCTACTTCTATTCTAATTTTTAATCAGGCCCCCATTATATTAAAGAAAGACGGGGGGAAATAAACCAAGAAAAAACATTTCCTTTTTATCCATCATCTCTTGCCCGTTTTAATATTTCAATTCTTATTTGTTTTTTGGCATACCTCTCATACTCCTCTCTTGGATCTACAATGGAGTTTTGTTGATAGAAAAGCTCTTTTTGAACCCAAAAAACATTGGTTCTTGTTTCATCAGGTTCTCACTGTAGAAAATTAGCACCCACCCCTCTCCTCGAAGAATGAAATGTCTTGAGAAATATTAAAAAGGCAGAATATTATATTTCCCTGGGTGAGTAACGGAGAAACATGCTCTTGGAAAGCAGCCCCCACCTTCCTTAATAGCCCACAGCAGATGTCAGCACTTAAGAGATAAAGAGATAGATGGCTCTATTCATAAGCAAATTCCCTGCAGCAAGGTCTGAACAAAGGTAGGGTTAGCCCTGCCACAATAGGAATCGCTCATTGAGCCCCTTCATTTCATCAGCCCAAACTTCAACCAAACTTAGCTCAGACAAACATGACCCCTACATGGCACCATGGGAGTCTTACAACAGTCAATAGAATACATGTTCTTGCATAGGAACAGAAAGTTCAAGTGCAAAGCCTAAGAGTAGATATAAACCCACCCACCCACTCTCAACTCCATGTGTTCAGCTGCTCAGGACATAAAACCCATGTGCTTCTTCTCCTTCTCCTTCACCATTAAACCCTCTTTCCAATCAGACTCCGTGTTTCCAGTGTCTTTCTCCAAGCTTGGAACTGAACCCGATGTGATATTTCTCCCAACATCACCTAACCCCCATGATCCACAACAATCTCCGTGGCATGAGCCACCACAGTAGTCCTCGACTTACAACAGTTTGCATTTGAAGGTCCAATGACACTGCAAAAAGGGACTCACATCAGTGGTGGGTTTCAAATTTTTTTACTACCAGTTCTGTGGGAGTGGCTTGGTGGGCGTGGGAGGGGAAGGATACTGCAAAATCTCCATTCCCTCCCCACTCCAGGGGAAGGATACTGCAAAATCTCCATTCCCACCCCACTCCAGGGGAAGGATACTGCAAAATCTCCATTCCTACCCCACTCCAGGGGAAGGATACTGTAAAATCTCCATTTCCACCCTACTCCACGGGAAGGATACTGTAAAATCTCCATTCCCACCCCACTCCTTGTGGAAGGATACTGCAAAATCTCCATTCCCACCCCACTCCAGGGGAAGGATATTGTAAAATCTCCAATCCCACCCCACCCCTGGGGGAAGGATACTGTAAAATCTCCATTCCCACCCCACCCCTGGAGGAAGGATACTGTAAAATCTCCATTCCCTCCCCACTCCTGGGGGAAGGATACTGTAAAATCCCTATTTCCTCCCCACTCCTGGGAGAAGGATACTGCAAAATCCCCATTCCCTCTCCACTCCTGGGGGAAGGAAACTGCAAAATCTCCATTCCCACCCCACTCCAGGAGAAGGTTACTGCAAAATCTCCATTCCCATCCCACCCCTGGGGGAAGGATACTGCAAAATCCCCATCCCCCCACTCCTGGGGGAAGGCTCCTGCAAAATCTCCATTCCCATCCCACTCCAGGAGAAGGATACTGTAAAATCCCCATTCCCTCCCCACTCTTGGGGGAAGGATACTGCAAAATCCCCATTCCCACCCCACTCCAGCAGAAGATTCCTGCAAAAATCCCCATTTCCTCCCTTATCAGCTGGGACTCGGGAGGCAAGAGAATAGTTGGGGGCGGGACCAGTCAGAATTTTTACTACCGGTTCTCCGAACTACTCAAAATTTCCCCTACCGGTTCTCCAGAACTGGTCAGAACCTGCTGAAACCCACCTCTGACCCTTACCCATTTTGGGACACTTACAACTGTTGCAGGATCCCCGTGGTCAAATTCAGACGCTCGGCAACTGGCTCATATTTATGACGGTTGCAATGTGCTAGGGTCATGCAATTATTTAACCCAATAATGGAGCTGGAAGGGATTTTGGAGGTCTTCTAGTCCAACCCCCTGTCTGGAGACTAAAATATATGAACAATGGTTGCGGGATTTGGGTATGGCCAGTCTAGAAAAAAGAAGGGGAGACATGATAGCAGTCTTCCCATATCTCAGGGGTTGCCCCAAAGGAGAGGGAGTCAAGCTATTCTCCAAAGCACCTGAGGGCAGGACAAGAAGCAACGGATGGAAACTCATCAAGGAGAGAAGCAACCTGGAATTTCCTAACAGTGAGGACAATTAACCAGCGGAACAGCTTGCCTCCAGAAGTTGTGGGTGTTCCAAGTGTGAAAAATAAATTTGGCTTACAGCCCTCTTTGCAACTCAAAAATTTTATTCTAAGGTATCAGGTGCTTTTTCAGAAGGCAATTGGACTTTCTGTCTTTTTTTTTTTTAAGAAGTTTCGCTTCCCATCCCAGAAGCTTCTTCAGTTCTGACTGAATGGTGGGGAATGGAAGGATTGATATTCCTTGCAGACAGCTGGTCCTTTGCACCCTTTCAAATGGCCGTTGAGGCCACTTGGAGGTTTATTCTGTGTCCTCGGGGTCAACTCTGGTTTCTGTAGTCTGCAATTTTTTTATTTGGGAATCCATTCTATTTCCACATCATTCAAAGGGTAATCATCTCAAATTGTATAGTTAAAAGTAAAACCCTGTTGGACAACCTGGATGACTGAGAATCTCTACTGAGACTCTAAGGCAGTGTTTCTCAACCTTGGAAGCTTGAAGATGGGTGGACTTCAACTCCCAGAATCCCCCAGCCAGCAACGCTGGCTGGGGGATTCTGGGAGTTGAAGTCCACCCATCTTCAAGCTTCCAAGGTTGAGAAACACTGCTCTAAGGCATCAACTTTCAAGAACTAAATCTGATTACGAAATTAACAACAGCAAAAAAAACCTAGAAAAAGTAACAACAAATTCCTGTTTTTTTCCACCTGCCCTAAATATACAAGGCTCCCCTCTTCTTTTTTTTTCTTGTCTTTAAGGACCCAGTTTGTGGGGGCAATAAGCTGACTTTGTATAAATATACAAAAGTATGAAGGCTGTTGCTTAACGCATTGTAAGCTGCCCTGAGTCTCCAGAGAAGGGCGGCATAGAAATCAAATCAAATAAAAAAAAATAATAATTATAGGCAGTCCTTGACTTACAACAATTTCTTTAGTGATTGTTGAAAGTTACAATGGCACGGGAACTAACCCAAAAGTCTGCTGAGCTTTCACCAGGAACTGAAGGTTTGCTGTTGGGCTGAGTGAAAATGGTTTTTCAGGAATGAAAAACAGCTTTAGGTTGTCCTCCTGTGGTCAGAAGAAAAATTGGGGGTTCCAACTCAAGGTGCAGTTGCACAAGAAGAAATAAAAACGAGACCCAGACAGCTATGAGGAAAAAGGAAATATTTATTCCTAAAAGCAAAACAGTTTGCATTTAGGGGCAGGCTACAGAGAAATGGGGCACGGTAGCAGATTTTTATAAGGGGGAGCTTGCCAAGTGGTGATTCTAGGGTGACACTTAAGGGGCATATGTGTAGGTATGTTTATTCTTATGACCCATGTAGTTCCTCTGGGAGAACTAATGTAATTAACTAATGTGTTTGCAGACCTTATCCTTTGATATGTGGATTAGGTCTGGGTAACTTGGTTCGGGGTTTGAAGAAGTTTGCTAATTTGATGGTCTGGTTTTCGGACCCTTGTGGATTCTGTTAACATTTTAAGGGAAGATGGAAAGAATATAAAGAATATTTGGATATAAAACTTCACACACTGTTAAGAGGGCTGCTTTTTAAGCTGAGCCTTGGTTTCCATTCGGATGCTTCTGATCAGGATTTGGAGTGGGATTAATGCAGAGGTTGGAGGTATGCACTATGCAGATGTTGGCACCTTTGCATCTCCTCCCATCCAGACCCAGAATCAGCCCAGGTTATTCTCAGCTCTACTTCTGGGAAGTGATGAACTCTCCCCCCCCCTTTTTTTTTCTTTTGCCGTAGTAGACCATTCCACTCATTTTCCTCCCCTTCCCTGGCGCTGCATTGGTTTCCTCCAGGATCCTTTGGACTACTTCAATCTAGCAAATGGGGGGGAGGAAGAAGGTTTTTCTCCCCACTCTTAAATTCCTCGGGACTACTCGCTGTGAGAAACCATTTTCTTCCCATGTGTGGCGACAACGCGTAAAACCAAGAAATCATTTTCTAGGAGGAAAAAAAAAACCTCTCAGCTTTAAATACCCCCCCGTCCATTATCGTGGCCTCGTCCTCTCAACACTGGCCCATTCCATCTTTGTCGGGGGGAGGGGAGCAAGAAAGAGAAGAAGGAAGAAGAAGAAGGAAAAGCTTCACCTCTCATCGCACACACGAAGCCGTATTGGTTACACCCGATTTTGTCGTCGTCGCCGCGGATTCTCCCCTTTCGCCTCGGTTGCCCCTGTTGGTATCGCCCTCTCTCTTTCTCCCACCCCCCTGGGTTCTGCAGAGAGTGAGCTCGCCCGGGGAGAGACGCCGCTCCCATAACCCCCTGCGCGGCGCGCGCCTGCCTTCTTTCCGCCGCAGCGTGAGGCGGCGTGAGCATCTCCTTCAGGCCGGCTGCCTCGTTGTCTTCCCGGCGACGCTGCGTGAGTAGAGCCCTTCCCTTCGCCGGGAGTCCGTCGGAAGGCCGGGATTCCCCTTCCGAGGCGCCCACAAAAGTTCGAGGCCGGCGTCCGGTCAGGCTTGACCCGAAGGGTCTCGGCCATCCCCAACCGGGCGCCCGCGGGCGCCACAACGCCATCCCATTGGGCGGAGGATCCCGCGCGGGCCTGGAGGGGGGGGTTTGGTTTGGGAGGGGGGGCAGAGGGTTAGCTCGGGGTATCGAAGGCCGCCCCCCTCTCCCCGGTCTTTAGCTCTTTATTCTCCATCCTTTCTCGGGTCTACCTTGCGGGGTTGTGGTTTAAGGGGTCAAGGATGGAGATCCGCCCGGCCTGCGGCCTTTTCAGCTGCGCAAAGGGGTCTTTGTGTGTGTGGGGGGGGGATCGGGCTTATAAAACCCCATGGGGGCTTCTTCTGGGGCATCAATCCAGCATTTCTCAAGCTTGGCAGCTTTTAAGATGCACAGAATTCTGGGGATTTATTGATTGATTGCATTTCTATACCGCCCTTCTCCCATAGGACTCAGGGCGGTGAACAGATTGAAGTTCCCTTAAAGTTCAACTCAGTTCTTTTCGTTGGAGACACTAAATTAGTTTTCTTAATTAATTGTAATCGTTTTTTAAATTCATTTTCATTTAATTTCACTATTATAATGCGGGATTGTGCATTTTTATTGTTGTGAGCCGCAATCTGAGTCCTTGGCGTATAAATTGCATAAAATAAATAAATAAAATTCACCCATCCTACGTTCTTTTTAGGATGGGTGAACTTAAGTTTTGAACTAAGCTGATTAAAGGCCTGAAGACTAAAACAGATGATGGAGGGTTGCAGGAATTTGGGTTTGGCCAGGCTAGAGAAAAGGAGGACTTGGGTGGGGAATATGATATCAGTGTTTCAGTATTTAAGGGGCTTCCACAAAGAAGAGAGGAGGGGGTCAAAGGAAGGCAAGAGAAGAAACAACGGGTGGAAACTCATCCAAGAGAGAAGCAACCTGGAATGAAGGAGAAACTTGCTAAGACGATTGACCAGTGGAACAGCTTGCCACCAGAAGTTGTGGGTGCTCCATCACTGGAGCTTTTAAAGAAGAAACTGCCCGAGCAGGGGGTTGGACTAGATGACCTCCAAGGTCCCTTCCAGCTCTATTCTGATCGATCGAAGCCTATGGAGATTCTCAGTCATGCAGGTCATGGTTGTCCCAAAGGTGCTTTTTCAAGAAGCAACTGTTTTCCTTGAAGACGTTTTCGCTTCTCATCCAAGAAGCTTCTTCGGTTCTGACTGAAGAAAGGATGTATATTCCTTTCAGTCATCTGGTCCTAAGCACTCTTTCTAACAGTTGTTGAGGCCACTCGACGGTTTGTCAAAGAGGCCGTATGTTTTAAGATTGAACAGCCCACTCTCAACGGAGTGGAAGGGAGACGACACTACCCTTCTCCTGTCCACATCACAGTCCTCTCAACACCTCCAAGGAGGGGCCACGCCCATTTGCACCACTCAGGTGACCCCGAAGACACAGACAAATCCCCAGGTGGCCTCAGTGACTCTCTCAAAGAGAGCAAAGGACCAGCTGTCTGCAAGGAGTATAAATCCTTCCATTCCCCACTATCTTGCCAGAGGTGAAGGAGCTTCTTGGATGAGAAGTGAAACGTCTTCAAGGAAAAACGAAGGAGATCCAGTTGCCTTTTGAAAAAAAAAAGTACCTTTGCAGAAACAACACCCCCACCCCAATCTTAAAAGTTGCTAAAATTGAGAAACACTGTATTAGGCTTAGGTTTATTATGGCTGGGCAAGGTCTTGGGGCATTAGTTGATTCTGTACAGATAGTCCTTGACGTACATCCATTTGTTTTCTGGCCATTTGAAATTACAACTGCAGTGAAAAAAATGACCACCGGTTTTCACCTTTACCACCGTTGGCAGCATCCCTCTGCTCATGTGGTTAAAATTCACACACTCGGCAACCGGTTCATGATTATGACGATTATACACGCAAACTCAAATGGGGAAGTCCGATTCATTTTACAGCTGGGTTACCAACTTGTAGTGATTCACTTAACAACTGTGGCAAGAAAGATCATAAAATGGGGAGAGGGGGGAATCATTTAACTGCCTTGCTTACCAATGGCAGTTTTTGGCTCTATTGTAGTCGTAACTCAAGGACTACCTGTAATCTCTCTTGCTCCGTCCACTCCTTGCCATCCTTTGCCCTGCCTTGGCGTTTTTGGCTTTTGGAAATCCTGAGCCAAGGGGTGGAAGAGGGCCAGGATTTAAGACTGAGCCTGCAGGCAGCTAGCTGTGAATTAGATTAGAAGCTCTGCCCTTCGGAGGCCTTAACCGGTTTTGCTGGTGAAATCTTGTTTTCTTAACCAATTTTTTTTTTTAAAAAAAGTTGAGTTACCTCGAGAGAAAAAAGGGGCATTCATTTCCTCTCGGGAGAACGAAGGCACACTAATGAAAGTTTGTTTTAGGAGTTTGGTGAAGCTATCTTTTCCTAATAGGTGACCATTTATTGCGTCCATAACTCTTGTCCTCACTTCTGATAGAAGTAATGGAACTCCTCATACAAGAACCATATTCCCCCCCAAAATAAGACCAGGTCTGATATGAATGTTTGCTCCAAAAGAGGCATTAGGGCTTATTTTCCCTTTCCGTTTAGGGCTTCTTTTCGGGGAAATACGGTACTATGCATCTGTCTGGTTGACACCTGGGACTTATTTTGGGGAAATAGTTTATATTATGAGCATCCTGAAAAATCATACTAGTGCTTATTTTCCAGTTAGATCTCCTTTTGGAGGAAATACAGTAGTCCTCAACTTAGTAACCGTTCAAAAGTAGAGCATCATTAAGGGGGAAAAAAAACATACAACCAGTCCTTAGACTTATGGGTGTTGCAGCCAGCCTCTCTAGGGTCAAGGGATTGCCATTTGCAACCGTCCCGGCCAGCTTTCCGGCGTGCAAAACCAATTGGGGGAAGCCAGATTCGCTTAACAGCTGCATGGTTTCCTTAACAACCTTGGCACAAAGGGATTTGAAATCGGGCAGGGGTCGCCTAAGAACCACCTAGTATACAAAGAGAAATTCTGGCCCCAATTATTACCCTTTACATCAGATTACCTGTACTTTGTGATGATTCTGCACGCTAATGTGTGACTTGCTTTGTCCAGTGTGACGTTTCCCAGTTGTTAAAAGGAATTCTAGTTACAAATGTCAGGCTTTCTGTTTGCCTCATCTTTAGAACAAGTAACTACGTAGAACATCTACTCCTGTTACTTAAAAAAATGAAGACTTGGATCACCTTGGAGAGCCACGTTTCTGCCTGCTGTGTCATTCCCTTCTCTTGGATGCAGTCCCTGTTCAATTTTTAATGTTGCGCTGTACCAGGTTATGGTACTTTAATTGTATGCGGATTGTCAGCAGTTTTTATGTATATCATTAGACGAGGAGCTCTCTGAGCTTGGTTGTTTCATTACCTTAACTAAGTAATATCAGTACAGCCCTAGCACTGATTATGTTACCTAGTTAGGGTAATGAAACATCTGTAAGAAAACAAGTTCCGAGAGCATCAAGGACCCGTCATGTCAACCCTGAGCTACAAATCGTCTCCTTTATTGGTCCATCATTAGATATAATCTGCTATTGTTTTTCTCTTTTTTTTTTCTTTTTTCTTTTGCAACTTTTTCTGTTCTAGACCGATTTGTTTTTTTATTGTAACCAGGCATGCTGTCTTAACTTTTGTCTTTAGCTTTTTTTCCCTTTAGCTTTCTAGCATACAAATAAACATTTTGCGATCAACCAAATTCTCAGGCATGCTTTTATTGATCCTATAGCAAATAACCTACCATTCGCAGATGAGAGCTTAAATTAAAACATTACGCTATTGTTAGTCTATGAATAGCAGGTGATATTTATGGCTGTCCACATGCACAGTAGAACATGGAGTATGCATGTCAATTCACGTGCCTAGCAGGTCAGTTCCAGTGGATTTGATGGTGGACTTCATAGCTTTACAAGTTGCAGGTGTTTAATGGCCATATTTTAAATAGGAACCCACCTTCATTGTTTACAATTTAGCGCTGAAGTGATCAATAACATTCTAGAATGTTTTTTTTTACAACTGTAAGATAAGAGGAGTTATTTTCATATATTTGTTATATTGAAGATAATGTACATATTCATATTTGGAAAAGCGATCAAATGGATGTTAAATTTAATAAATTAAGTTCAGTGGGTTTGGTGTAGGCATTACATTGAATAGTAGAATGAACTAATTATTGGGAGGGAGTTTATGGATGAGGAACTGGATGCAATAGCCATTTTACAAGTAAAATTAATATTCAGAATCTGAAATAAAGTCCCATCATAGGTTTTTGCTGCTGATTTGGAAATTTATCTTCATAACGGCTTATTTTAAATTTAAAATGATAGAGAAACAGCTCTCAATGTTTGGAGATATGGGGGGGTGGTTAGTCCTACTGTGGGTAGGACCTACTGGAAATTTGTTAACTTTGGACTTAAAGGAAAATGGAATTCTGAATTCAGCAGAAGTCCTTTTATCACTGGCATGTGTCAGTGTTTCTCAACTGTGGCAGCTTGAAGATGGCTGGGGAATCCTGGGAGTTGAAGTCCACCCATCTTTAAGCTGGGTGAGAAACACTGTTTTAATCAACAGTGTAATCTCAGAGTATGGTTTTTACATTACTATTCTAGCGATCTGTCATTTTACTCTCTTCTGTTGTTACCTGTAGAAACAATATTTTCACTTTCCTTCTCCTTTTAATGCTTTCTCTTTCTTCTGCTTTTAATGCTTTCCTAGGAACCAGAAAGTAAGTATCTGCCGACAACACCGAACATTTCTTGACTGGTTTATACTAGAAGTCGTTCGCCCACCATCACGCGAATCTCTTGAGTCCCATCATTTTGAGATCTCTTACCTCTTTTCATACTTCTCTCTTTCCTTCTGATGTAACGGAGTGGTAGGATGAGAAAAATGACATTTCGGTCAGGGAAGCTGTAGTTCTATAACACGACTTTTTTTATAAGTCTTCAAGTCTTCGATATCAGCAAAACTGCTGGTAGTTTCTGTATGCCACAATGTTGACATGACACTCAATAATATAAAGGTTTTTCTAGCACATCATATGTGGGTTCGCCCACGTTGTTTAAAAAGCTGTCACTTTGTTCTCGGGATGGGTGGTTTTCACCTGACGAACTAAGCCACACCAAGCAAGCCACCTTATGCGTGAGCGTTGCCTTCAGTATTTATCCTTCCCATTCCCAAAGCACTGCGAATAGCCAGCAAAGCCATACAACAAACATTCAATGATAAATCAGGCCGTCAGGCTATAGAGAGAGGGATTCAGGCAGTCCCTGCTTCATTGCAGGCTGCCTTGAAAGATGCCAGCCACAGCAGCCCATAAAATGTCAGAAAAATGTATAATCTAAAACCAGGGGTCTCCAACCTTGGCAACTTTACGACTTGTGGACTTCAACTCCCAGAATTCCTCAGCCTGGCTGAGGAATTCTGGGAGTTGAAGTCCACAAGTCGTAAAGTTGCCAAGGTTGGAGACCCCTGGTCTAGACCAGGGTCACTAAATTCTGAAGCTAAATTCTTAACCTAGGCCAGCCATTAAAGCCGTACCCCAGAACAGGTACTTCTCAACTTACGAACATTAGCGATTGCTCCAAGTTACGGCGATACTGAAAAAAGTTCACTTGTGACCATTTTTCAAACTTCAGGTCACATGATCAAAATTCAGCGGCTTGGCAACTGACTGATATTTATGACTATTGCAGTTGTCCCAGGATCATGTGATCATCTTTGGCGACCTAACAGAGCCAATAGGGAAGCCAGATTCACGTCACCACCATCTTACTAACTTAACACGGTTAAGCAATTCATGTAACAATTGGCAAGAAAAGTCATAAAAATTCACTTAACAACTATCTTGGTTAACAACCAGAAATTATGCACTCAATTGTGATCGTAAATTGGGGAGTGCCTCTGTATGGGCAAACTAAGTTTACTGTCTTCCAAAAACAAATGTAAAATAATTTGGTGGTTCTGTGTACTTGCTATATTGTGCTGCCAACGTTTTGATATATTTAAAAGAATCCATAAACTCAGTTTTTTACGGCTGGCTGCTCTTACAAATTGATTTATAAAACACAGCACTTTTTAAGTGGCTTGCTTTCCCTCCTAGAAATGTTTGGACCTGTTCTTCTAGTCCCTGAATCACTTTAGGATTTAGGGGAGGTAATATAGCCCAGGGATCTCCAACCTTGGAGACTTGGATCTCCAACTTTTAAGACTTATGGACTTCAATTCCCACAATTCCTCAGCCAGCTGGGTGGGGAATTATGGGACTTGAAGTCCACAAGTCTTAAAGTTGCCAAGGTTGGAGGCTGGAGACCCCTGATATAGCCCACACCATTTCTTTCCCGAAAATCTGGCCAACAAATGAATTGCTTGGCTGATTGAGATGATTGATGATGAGTCTGATAAGACAAAAAGATTGGCCAAGATAGTCCCTGTCTGAGATGGATGGGTCATGCAAAAATGTGAATCATAAATAAAGGAAATTCTTACAGTAAAGGTACTGATATATAAACCAATCTAATTTTACCTGAGCAAGACACACTTCAAACTCCATATAATAATACTGAGCTTTATTTAACAAGGGCAGAGTTTGATTTTGGCGATAAGAGAGAAGTCGCTGTATTTTGTGCATTTTGTACATGCAAAATCCCTCTGGCTGTTAAAATAAAACTTCTCCCAAGTTATCTTTGTATAAATTGGACCTCCCTCCTGCAAATGTGCTTAAACTTACAAAACTTTTCAGGCCCTCCAGTCTCCCTGCTTCAATCTTTCCGTAACACCCTTGTCTCTCCTTTTTCCTAATTCTTGGGCTGGTATTTTATTCTTTGATCCGCTATAGATCTAAGACAAATGGTATCCAAAAATGCCCAAGGGAATTCTTATGCCAGGAGCACAGTTAAAATGTTCCTTGTATGGCTTTGTATGTGAAAAACAACATCGCTGCAATGCTTGATTATAAACGTGTTAAAAGTAGGAAGGCACAGTAGAAAAAAAATATATATATATATATATATATATATACTAGAATTGTGACAATCATATAATTTACACTAGGCTAAAGCTGCTATTACAAGCCCTTAGTTTGTCTCCCCCGAGGTGGCATTGTGATGTCAAAGGCATTTAGTGCCTGTCACAATTCCTTGGAAGTTCACCGAATGCTTTATTCCGGGACTTGGCTCATAACAGCTTACAGCTTTTTAACATCTTACTACAAATTTGTGATGGATGCACTCAAGGTTAGACAAGTAACTTTTTTCAAATTTGTAATAGAGTGCTCCATTTCAAGTCTCCAACAGTAAGTAGGGAAAACGTTATTAACATCCCTGAGGTGACATGTGCATTTTAAACAACAAACAGCACTTTGAGGAATGGCCTGACTTGTTAATACCAAATAATTTTCACCTCCATGTGGGCCACGTGTTTGTTTCCACAGTGAGGCAGCAAAATTGTCAATCATGTATATATTTAAAACTGACAAAAGGTTCAGAAATTCTTCCTTAGTAGCACATAATTTGGGTATCCTACCTCAGCAGGGCCTTTTGGGAGTGTAGAGTAATTTTGCCAGCCGGGTTCTTAAAATGTCATTTAACTAAGAAGTCAGTTTTTCCAGCCGAGAGTTAACTTTTAATTCTGCTTTATTTGTGTGAAATATCCCCTTCTAGAAGAAAAACAACTGGCAATTTATGGGATGTTTTGCGCCGTAAATTGCGGAGGACTCTCTCCCCTTCTTCACCAGGAGGGATGGGGACTGAATTTCTTTCAGTATAGGTAGTTCTTGTTTAGTGACTGCCTTGTATAGCAACCATTTGCAATTACGATAATGATGATTAAAAAAGTAACGTTGCATTTATGACTTTCTAATAAGATCATAAGTACAATTGTGGATTCACTTAGCAAGTGCTTCCTTTAACCAAGTTGCCGGTCCCACTTTTGGTTGCTAAGTGAGGCCTACCTGTGCTGAATGTTAAGGGTGACAACAGAGACCTCTAGCCAAATCATACCACTGTCCCTCAAAACACACACAAATAGACACACACCTCCCCCCCCCTTTTTAAAGCTCTTAATGACTTGTGGAACACTCCTTCATGCTGTTTTCTTGCCAGTCTTCCAGGATTTTTAAAAATAAGTCTAGCCTTATTCCCACATATTTTCCTGGTGGTCTCCCATCCAAATAGTTACCAGGCCCAATCCTGCTTAGCTTCCAACCCCAGGCATGCACTGCCACTTGCGGAGGCCCAGACAGTATTGATCGGCCAAAAAAACCCCCAGCTGGCCATGCCAAGAACTTTGAATATGGGTTTCAGTGTGCTCCAGGGAAGTTCTGAGCTTCTCCAAGAAGTTGTTTCTCTGTCTCTTCTGGGTGTTTAGGACTTGAGCCCCTTTCGGGACTGATGCGGGCAGATTGTGGGAATGTTAAAAGTCCGAACATCTGGCAGACACGAGTGGCCTACTTCTGCTGGAGCTGCTTGCTCAAGTACTCACAAGGAAGACGGGTGATTTAAGAAATACGAAGCATAAAAAAATAAAAATGTTGTTGGCATACTGGAGAATGACAAGGGGAAGAACACCTCTCAACAATTTGCTTAAAGCACTTTTTTAAAAAAAATATATGGCCCAATCATCCACATGATTAGGGCTTTGTATACAGGTAGTCCTCAACTTATGACCAGTTGTTTAAATGACTGAAAAATGACTTGCAGTCAGCCCTTAACTCACCACCATTGCAGCATAACCACAGTCACATGATCAAAATTAGGGGGCCTGGCAACCAGCACATATTTACGAGGGTTGAAGCATCCCTGGGGTTATGGGATAGCTCTTGGCCACCTTCCCAGCCAGCTTCTGACAAGCCATGTCAGTGGAGGGGGAACCTGGATTCATTTAAAGGCCGCATAATTCACTTAACAACTGCAGCGATTCACTTAACTGTCACAGGTCGTAAAATGGACCATGACTCGTTTAAAAATAATGTTGCTTAGGCACAGAAATTTGGTCCCCAATTGTCCTCGTAAGTCGAGGACTATGTATGCAAGTAGTCCTCAACTTACAACAGGTTCATTTAGTGACCGTTCAAACTTACAACAGGACTAAAAATGTGACTTACCACCATTTGTCACACTTAGGACCGCTGCAGCATCCCCCCCCCCATGGTCACATGATCAAAATTTGGCCGCTTTTTTTTTTAAAAAAATTGATTTATATGCCGCCCTTCTCCGGAGACTGAGGGCGGCTTACAATGCGTTAAGCAATAGCCTTCATACTTTTTGTATATATATACAAAGTCAGTTTATTGCCCCCACAAACTGGGTCCTTAATTTACCCACCTTAGAAAAGATGGAAGGCTGAGTCAACCTTGAGCCTGGGGAGATTCGAACTTGCAGTAATTGCAGGCAGCTGAATGTTAATAACAGGCTTTAGTCTCCTGTGCCACCTGACTCATAATATATGACGGTTGCAGTGTCCCCGGGGGGGTGGGGGTTGTGATCTTCTGACAAGCAAAGCCCACTAGAAAGCCAGATTTACTTAATAGCCGTGCGACTAACTTAACAACTGCAGTGATTCAATTAACAACTGCAGCATGAAAGGTCGTAAAATGGGGCAAGACTTCCTTAACTGTCTTGCTTAGCCACAGAAATGTTGGGCTTAATTGTGGTCATATATTGAGGACTGCCTGTAAATGGTGGCGCACAGGGGCATGGCGTAGCCTTTCCAAGCTTGCTCCCGCCCGCCAAACATCTGGCGCCACCGTTCTACAGTTGCCAGCCAGCAGGGGACACACGCCCAGGTTGGAAAACGCCATGGCACTGCCCGCTGCTTGTGTGTTATTTCAGCCACTGTCCCTTTGTCCTTGTCTCTTCATGCTGGCGTCCCGTTTGGAAGATGAGAACCAGGAAGCTGCTGTACCCCACCGAAAAGGTCTGGGTGGACAAGCCTAAGTACGACGAGGCCGAGAGGCTTCACTATGAACGAGAAGCAGCATTAGCCGCCTCGGCGGCCGGGTCTTGCCAAGAGCTGGTGGCCGTGAACGGCTTCTGCCACGAGGAACGCGCCGAGGAAGCGTTGAAGGCAGAGCTGTGGCGGGTTGGCAGCGGGAAGAAGCAGAAGAAGAGGAAGTTGTCACCCAAAGCCAAGTCTTTGGGGCCCAAAATAGATCCTGTCTTGGAGGGGTTGTTGGCTGATCACATCTGGTTTGACAAACCTCGGTTTGACCAAGCGGAATCTGCCTACCACGTGAAACTCGCCGACTCTTTGCCCCTGGTGGCGCTTCCCGTCGTTGAGTTTCCTGTCGTTGAGCTTCCTGTCGTTGAGCTTCCCGTCATTGAGCCAGCTGCTGTGGTGCCTTGGTCTGAAGATGCCGTCCAGACCGAGACCGAGCATGTTGAAAACCAGGCCATCTTGCGCTGCACTCACGGCAGCCTCATGGCATGCCATCACATCATTCAGGACGTGTGGGTCAACAAATTCCATTTTGACGCCGCCGAGAGAGCCTTTGTCGAAAGGTCCCAGCTTGTGACGCTCGCACACCTCCTGCAGCCCCCGTCTGTCCTGAAGCTGGCCAGCGCCGGGCCCGTCACCCCTGACGAAGGCTACGTGACGGCCCTGGCTACTCCTTCCACCCCGGCCCACGTTGCCAATGCCGAGCGTCAGGCCCCCATCACTCCGCTCATCCCGGCCGAAGACGCAAACCAGACGGTCAACGGCAAGCCTCCGGGCTCCAGCTTGCGAGCCCTGCTGTCCGAAGTCTGGCTGGAGAAGCCGATCTATGACGACGCCGAGCGATTATTCTACGCCAACATGTTTGACGGCCACCCTCCAGGGAAGGTGAGGCTGCAGGAGCGCTGCCACGCGGACATCTCCAGAAAGGGCCGGAAAGAGAAGAAGGGCCGGAGCAGCCTAAGGAAACAGTCGATGGGGAAACGGGGAAACAACGCTGCAGTCGGGACTCTGACGCCCCAGGAAACGGCAGCAGTCGCACCACAACCTCCTGCCTGGCACTTTATGCACCCGGACACAGAATCTTTGTGGTTCAGCAAGCCCACGTACGACAGTGCAGAAGCCTGCTTCTACGCTTCCCTTGCCCAAGAAGAGGCTAGCAGACTAGCGGAAGCCACGCGAGCTAAAGCCACCCAGCCCGCTGCGCAGCCCTCCAGCACACCAGAGCCTGATGCTAAGTAGGAAAAGCATGCGTTGGGGGGTGTTTGGTGGGGGTGGATGTTCTCCAGCCCAACAGCATAGCTATAACAACTCAGACTCCGCGTGCAGAGGGCATGGGAGATATTGGTGTGCAACTGGCCACGGCCAGGGCCAGCACTAGCAGTTAGACTTATATACTGCTTCAAAGTGCTTTGCATCCCCCTCTAAGCAGTTCATAGAGTCAGCCTCTTGCCCCCAACAATCTGGGTCCTCATTTTACCCATCTCGGAAGGCCAAGTCAACCATGAGCTGGTCAGAATCGAACGCCCAGCAGTTGGTAGCCTGCAATATTGCATTTAGATAGATGGATGAACGGACTGACTGACAGGAGAGGTGGATGGACAGACAGACAGACAGCCATAGAGAGAGATTGGAGGTAGATAGATAGCACTAGCACTTAGACTTATATACCGCTTCCAGGTTCTTTACAGCCCCCTCTGAGCAGTTTACAGAGCCTCTTGCCCCCAACAATCTGAGTCCTCATTTTACGGACCTTGGAGGGACAGAAGGTTGAGTCAGTCTTGAGCCAGTCAGGATCGAACTGCCAAACTGCATTTAGCCTCTAGTACTGTGTTCTGTGCCACCATGGCTCATGATGCTCCCTTTTGGCATTGTTGAAAAAAGGAAATTAACTCTACTGTTTTAGGAGAACTAAGGGGAAATTTCCTGACAGAACAATTAACCAGTGGAACATGTTGTGTGTGCTCCCAGTACTGGAGGCTTTTAAGAAGAGACCCGGACAAACATTTGTCTGAAATGGTACAGGTTCTCCTGCTTGAGCAGGGGGCTGGACTAGAAGATCTCCAAGGTCCCTTCCAACTCTGTTATTCTATATTCTGAGAAGGGATTCTGGTGTTCCAAAGTTAAGGAAAGGGCTTGGAAAGAGGTTGTCCTTTGTCTCTGTTTCAGTCGACTTGACAGGTATGTGTACCAAGGGAGTCCCCGTGAGCTAATATGAGATGAAAGAGTATTTCGTTCAGTGAATCTAGATTTTAAAAGCCCCACCGCCCTCTTCCCCTTAATCCTTGCCTGCATCCAATGTGTTGGATGCCTGCTCTGCCTGGTCTCATTTGAGAAAAGGTGTCCAGTTTGTGATTCACCTGAGTCCTGCCCTTGGTGGTGGGATGGAACCACTTGCTGCAACCAACTCTCTGCGGGATAACTCGTCACGGCCAACTCCCCACAGATTGTCACTACAGGACAATTCAACAATTCAATTTAATTGAATGAATTGTAACTTTTGCCATTCTCATTTCATCCTGTCCCTCCTTCCTTGAATGATTCCATTCCGCTCTTTCTTTGATATTCGTGTCGTTCTTGTCCCACTGGCCCTGGCGAGATGTCCTGTGACATGTTGTCGTGGTTCCCCCTTGGTGGCAACGTCGGAGGAACCGAATCCAAACTGCTGCTTCGCAAGAGGGACACCAGTGTGCGGAGATGTTTTGAAGGATAAAACCCCCTGGATACTACTTGACTGAGTTTTAGGCAGGCCATGAGTGGCGTAAATCAGATTTTGGATGTCTCTTGAGATGAAGTACTTTTTGCTGGCGTTCATGGTACTCTGTGCTGTACCCCATCTCTAGTTTAGTAAGCATCTGTTTAAGGCCGGCTGAGTTCTCTTGATAGGTTTCACCCACCCTTTTTAAAATCTTTTGCCCTGTGATTTTATTTGCCCTTGTTAGTCGTGGTAAACCGTCTGTCCTCCTCTCCCCTTCCGGTTTCCCACTCTCATAGAGAGCATTTAGTTTAGTTTTTAGTTTATCTCCCTCATTGCTGAATTCCAGCCTCACATCCAGCATTTATCACCATGCGCATTTCTTTTTTAAAAGGTTTCTCTTCCAGAGGCAAGATTCAAAGATTAGGAAGATTGAGAAGCCTCCTTAATCCCTGAACTACCAGGCAGCCAAATAAAAGTTTCCCCCAAAACAATTTGGCAGCTGGCACTGTTGTAAAAAACAGTGGCTCTTGCTCCTTTGTGTGGTTTTGTTCAACCTTAGTGGAGGCCTGTTCAGGCTGTACTGAGAAGGTTGGGGTACTGCTAAACCCATTGTTCTGTGCCGTTTTAACGATCGGGTGCTGTTTGTAATACTGGTGCCTACGTATCTTCTGAGAAAAAATAGGCAGGATCAGGGCGCAGCTCCTTCTGTACCTCTCTTTGAAACCAAAATTTGTCATTGGTAGTTAGTGATCAGTTTTCAAGTGTGAAATGATTCAAGTAATTGCTTGATTGATTGCATTTTGGTCAGCTTTTTTGTATAGATCTGGGCTGTCTAACTTTGGTGCCTTTAAGACTTGTGGACTTCCACTCCCAGAATTCCCCAGCCAGCACAGCTGGCTGGGGAATTCTGGGAGTGGAAGTCCACAAGTCTTAAAGGCACCAAAGTTAGACACCCCAATCTAAAGTGATAGGTTAGTGAGTTCTTACAGCTACAGCCCTGAGGGATGGAGAGAGGATTGACTCGTGGTCATCCGGTGACCTGATCTTAAAAACAAGTGCTTTCAAATATTTATCTAACCTCCTCCTCCTCTGCAGAAAAATGGCAACCCACTTCCTCATGCACGAGAAGATCTGGTTCGATAAATTCAAATACGACGACGCTGAGAAACGGTACTATGAACAGCTCAACGGTCCAGCCCGCAGCCCTTCCTGCCAGCAGGTAAGAAGATGCTAACATCTCCCGTGTCCGAGCCACAGGTGGCCTCTCATTTTATCAGGCCCCATACAAACGGTGCTTCTACCTGTCCCTGTGAATTCTCTACTAGTTCACTCTGATCCATCCAAGCTTGTATTTTTCTCCTGCGTTGATGTCTCCACACGAGGCCTTGTGTTCTAACCCAGCTCTCCAAACACATCTCTGTCCCCATCTCTGCTCAATTATCGGCATCGTAACTTGATTCATAGAAAGTATTTCTCCGGCCGTTTTGAACTCTTGTTCCATGGAACAAGAGTTCAAAACTGGAATTGGGTAAAGTGTGAACTTCCCAATAATTTTGGGTCTTTGGCAAGGAAGGGGGAGGGGAGGCCACCTTCAAGGAGAGTTAAGCAAACGGTTGAGGGTTCTGGTCCTTTGTGTGGATTCCCAAGTAACCCTCGGTATAACATGCAGGTAGTCCTCGACTTACAACCAGGCTTGAGTCCAAAATTCCCTTTGCTAAGCAAGACGGTTCTTATGTGAGTTTTGCCCCGTTTTACGACTTTTCTTGTCACAAGATTGTTAAGTCAATCTGGTTGTGCAAAAGGGGATCATGGGACACTGCGACTGTCGTAAATATGAATCAGTTGCCAAGGGTCTGGATTTTGATCACGTGACCGGGGGGGATGTTGCAACAGTCGTAAGAACGAAAAATGGTCCTGAGTCATTTTTTTTCCCCCACTGCCATTGTAACTTTGGTTGCTAAAGGTGTATTTGTAAGTCAAGGATTACCTGTAACATGTCATATTCAGTTTGAACACTAAATATAGGTACTCCTCAATTTATGGCCGCCATTGAGCCCCCAAATTTCTGTTGTTAAGTGAGGCATTTGTTTTGCCCCCATTTTACGACTTTTCTCGCCACAGTTGTTAAGTGAATCACTGCAGTTGATCAGTCGGGGACCCGGTTGTTAAGTGAATCCGGCTTCTTCATCGACTCTGCTCGTCGGAAAGTCAAAATAGGGGCTCACGTGAGGTTAGCAACTGTCATAAGTACATGCCAGTGGCCAAGCGAATTTTGATCACATGACCGTGGGAATGCAGCAACGGTTATAAATGTGAAAAATGGTCATAACTCACTTTTTTTTCAGTGCCGTTCTAACTTTGAACAGTCACTAAATGAACCGTTGCAAGTCGAGGATGACCTGTACTTGTAGTAATCTGAGATCCTGGCTCACAGGTATCCGAGTACTGTAGCTAACGGGAAACTTTGAATCCCTAAAATAGTTTTAACACCAACTCCTTCACTCTCCTCCCTTACAGGGGAAATCCTTCCATTTTGCATTGTCTGTCACGGGGGCCATTCCCTCTTCTGGGAACAAGCCAGGGTTCCTGGTTTGAAACTGGCTTATTAAAATAAGCCCGGGGTGGGATTCAGCAGGTTCGGGAAAATCGGTAATTATGACCTGCGAGTGGGCCCATCCACCTGCATTGGCGCTATGTTTTTTTAAGCCACATGTTTTCCAGCCTGGCCCCATTTCCATGCAGCTGCTACTGATTTTCAGTGGTTCTGGTTGTATGCGGAAAAATTACAAAGTGTGGGTCAGTGCCTTGTTCTCCGGGGCTTGTATGCTCGCGACTCAAAAGATACTATAATAGCAGGGAATCTTCGTAGCTCTTGGTTGAACTGTGGGGTCCCTGTTGGCCTCTGATGGTTTTCTTGCAGACGTTCCATGACCCAACTAAGGAACAGCATCAGTGCTGTATCTAGTGCTCCCTTCTAGCACTTAATGATGTTAGTGGGATAATGAAATGTCTACAAGAAAGTTGCCAAACGCAGAGAGCACCAAAGACCTCACACAAGAGATACATTAAAGCAGCCCCTTCCTTATATGTGGGGCTTTGTTCAGGAGCTCTGTAGATCCAGATTCTGTATTGCGGTTGTATTTTGAAAAATTAATTTTTTAATGCATTTCATTCCTCACTTTTGGGAGAAAGCGTTTGTCACCCTGCGTCCTTAGCAGGTGGAAAAATCTGAATGGGAATTGTTAGATCAGCCTGTTCTGATCCCACAGCTAATCTGTCACAAGCCTTTTCTGCTTATTGGTTCCAGTATTTTTGCCTGTCCCACCGTCAAACCCCTTCAATTTTTCATTTTAATATCTCAGTCCTTGATTGGAGGCAGGAGGGATAGGCCCTTTTTAAAGTCCTTTAATATGCAAGCAGAGTTTTCTTCAAATTTGAGAGCACAGAATTTAAGCCTCCTCCAATTCAATACCCATAACCACTCAGAAGTACTCAAGTATAATGGACAATATAGAAATAAAAATAAACCCACCATAAATTACTCATCTTGCAATGCTGGCCGGAATATCCTGGGGATAAATAACATTTTTATTGTATTTCTCAGTTTCCCCAAATGAACCTGCTGACTTGCATTTGGGCCGGAAACCAATAGAATTATGGAAGCAGTTTGTGGTGTATTTTGCATGCGCCCCCTTTTTTCAGCAAATAATTTTACTGACAGCAGCATGAGTGTGGCCTAAGGATGGCTTGGGTGGGCATAGTTCCCCTCACCTCCTAATGCTGAATTTGGGTGGTTGCCTCCACCCCCATAGCAATATTGCAAGGGAATTCATGTAGCCACGAAGAGTTGATAACAACAGGCCCCAACTATTGCCACAAAAGCCATGGGGTGAAGGGTTTGATGGGTAAGCGGAGATTGCAGAGGGCCGCAGATGGGCTGATGCAACCCCCACCCCCCAAATCCCAGCTGTGCATAGGTGTGCACGCTTCACGCTGATTGGTTCCAACGTCCTACCGGGACCTTATGGAATTTAACTTCCCCATCCAGCTACATTTAGTCTTCAACTGACAAAAATTCATTTAGTGACCGTTGGAAGTTTCAACGGCACTGAAAAAAGGGACTTGGGACCATTTTTCACACTTACGACAGCTGCAACATCCATGTGGTCATGCGATCCAAATTAGGATGCTTGGCAACAGACTCATACTTACGACTGTTGTCACATCCCCCCAGTCACGTGATTCCCTTTTGCAACCTTCTGATGACCATATTTCATACTTATAACCGTTGTGGCATCCCCATGGTTATGTCATCAAAATTCAGATGCTGAATGTTGATCTGTACTTATGACCGTTGGAGTGTCCTGGGGTCACATGATCCCCTTTGCCAGCTTCTCACAAGCACAGTCAGTGGGGGAAGCCCAATTCACTTAACAACCTCGTTACTCCCTCAACAACTGCATTGATTCACTTAACAACTGTGGCAAGAAATGTCGTAAAAGGGGGCAAAACTCAATTAATAAATGTCTCACTTAGCAACTTAAGTTTTGGGCTCAACTTGTGGTTGTAAATCGAGGGCTACCTGCATTTCTGCTGCTAAAGTACGTGTTGAAGATGATGTTAACATTCACAAAAGGTGAAAACAACATCAGATAGAAAACTGCCCCCCCATCCCATATCCCACCCCCACCCCCACACACAGTGTCAAAGTTTGCCTTGCATTGTGGAAAACCCACCTGGGTTTGATCAGCCCTGTGCAACGTGAACAACACCGAACCAAATTCACACCGGCCACGATAGGTGTGCAGATGCCCTCTGCGAGCGGGACAATCGTCATCCCCAAATTGTGACTGTGGGGCTGAAATGCAAGTTATCTCACACATGGTGACACAGTGCAAAAAAAATAGGGGCCCCTAATGGAGACTTCATTGATTTCCTGGCTGTGACAGAAGAAGCCAAATATTATATCTGTAATCTGGACCAGGGGTCCCCAACCCCCAGGCTGATGCCTACTAACGGGTCCTACCTCATTCGGAACCGGGCTGCGCAAATGGATGGGTACCGTGCATGGCTGGTCTTGGCCAAGCGGCAAACCGCTTGTGCCAGCCGGTTCCCCTCCTTCCCACTCCTCAACGGGCCACCAAGGGGTCTCCAACCATGGCAACTTTAAGTCTAGAGGACTTCAGTTCCCTTGCCAGGGGAGTTCTGAGAGTTGAAGTCCTCCAGGCTTAAAGGTTGGAGACCCCTGATCGAGACAGAACCTTCCCAGTGTTTTTAGATTTTCTGTTTCATATTGTGTATTTTCATCTCTTGTACTCGTTGAAATGTGATGTGAATGTGCCATAATCTACTGGGAGGAGGGGGAAGGCGAAGGACACTCAAATGGGTAACGTTAAAATTCGCTGGTGTATTTAAAAAAAAACAACGCCTTTGCCACCATCCCTGAACTCATAGCCGCCCGCCTTCCGCACAGCGCAGGAAAACTCTACGGCAGCCTTTATCCCTTGCGCTGAGCAGGCGGGTTTTCATGCTGGTCCCTTTGCCCACGGCCAGCTGCTGCGGACCTTAAAAAGGCTCCCTTTCATTTTGAGCCACTTTTTGGGAACTTCTCCTGTGTCTGTATGCACCTCTTTGGAAACAAAGAAAGAAAGAAAGAAAGAGAAGGAAAACACACCACTTGGTTCTTTCTGCATGTTTGCAGGAGAACGGCGCCAGCACCATCCTGCGCGACATTGCCAGAGCAAGGGAGAATATCCAGAAGTCACTGGCCGGAGTGAGTACCCAAACGCTCTCTCACCAGCTGGCTCTTTCCGTTCTTTTTTTTTTCCTGGCTGTGGCATCTCTCTCAGACCCTTCCTTCCTTCCTTCCTTCCTTCCTTCCTTCCTTCCTTCCTTCCTTCCTTCCTTCCTTCCTTCCTTCCTTCCTTCCTTCCTTCCTTCCTTCCTTCCTTCCTTCCTTCCTTCCTTAATGATATTCCATAGTTGGGTAATAAAATGTCTGCAAGAAAGCTATCAAGCTCAGAGAACTACCAAGGGCCCCATAGTCCTCCATTTCCTCCTCCCTCCCCCTCCTCTTCCCTTCCCTTCCCCCCTCCTCCTCTCTGCAAACCCCACTCCCTTCTAGCGCTGATGATGTTCCATAGTTGGGTCATGAAACGTCTGCAAGAAAACCACCAAGCTCAGAGGCCGTCAAGGACCCCACAGTCCTCCCTCCTCTTCCCCTCCTCCTCCTCCTCTGATAAAAACTCTTACCTACGTCAGGGGTCACCAACCTTTCGGACCTCAGGGACCACTAAATTCATAACTTTCAATCCCGCGGACCACTAATGTGAATCGGTGATGGGATGGGGTCCTTCAGGCACTTGGCGTGGCCACCTGTTAGCAAAGAGAAGCGCTCCGGGTCAACCCTAGCTTTGCTGTCCATTGCAGCTAGGAATCTCAAATACGACCAAGAATGAACATTTGTCTTGTAGCCAGCCCGGGCACTAGATCACACGCACACACATACACACACCCTGCAAACTCTGTCTTTCGAGGAGCCCGGCTAAAGTTTCGTGCACCGCTGACTGAAGCACCTGGACTCCCAAGGAGGGAGGGAGAAGCTGGAGCTACTAAACAGGCAGCCAAGCTAAATGCCCGAAGGACCCCATCCTATCAGCGAGTGGGATTAATTACTTTGGCAGGCCGTATCCAGCCCAGGGGCCGTAGTTTGAGGATCCCTGACAGTGCAATATGAAAAAATGCAAAAATGCAAAGATTTTTTCTGTGGATCACCCAAATTTTCTCGCAGACCACCAGTTGTTGACCACTGACCTGTGTGGTTGTCTATGGAGATTCTCAGTCATCCTGGTCATGGTTGTCCCAAAGGTGCCTCTTTTTTTTTTCTTCTTCTTCTTAAAAGCAACTGGACTTTGTTTTCCCTTGAAGAGGTTTCGCTTCTCATCCAAGGAGCTTCTTCCGTTCTGCTGAAGCTTCTGATCAAGAACCGGAAGAAGCTTCTTGGATGAGAAGCGAAACCTCTTCAAGGAAAAACAAAGTCCAGTCACCTTTGGGGGGAAAAAAAAGAAAGAAAGAAAAATACGCTTGTTTGACTGCCTCTTTGGATTCTCTTGCCTTAAATTAGAGAGGCCGGATTGTGTGAGGTGAGCTCTATCCTGCAAAGCACAGTATTGCAGGCAAGCGAATCTAAGGCTCGGCTTCCTCCAGGGAGTAACGCTTTTGCAGATTAAACCTAAACAACTACAGGTGGTCCTCGATTTAAAACAGTTTGTTTAGTGACCGTTTGAAGTTACGGTAGCATTGGAAATTTATGAGCATTTTTCCCACTTACGACTGTGGCAGCATCCACATGGTCACGTGATTTACATGCGGGACGCTTGACAACTGACTCACGTTTACGACGGTTGCAGTGTCCCTGAGTCATGCGATCTTCTGATGAACAGAATCGACGGGGAAGTCAGATTCACCTCAGAACCGTGTGACTCACTTAACATGTGCAAGTGATTCACTTAACAACAGTGGCCGGAAAGGTTGTTAACGGGGGCGAAACTCACTTAACAACTTGTCTGGGTTTGCAGCACAAAATTTTGGGCTGCATTGCGGTCGTACGTCGAGGAGTACCTGTAAACACGGGCTGTTCGGCGCCAGAATGCACAATTCAAAATTCTTGGCTGGTCTGACTGCAGAATTTTCCTTAATTCTTCCTCAGAAGGAGAGAGAACAAGATTAGCCTCATTCTGCGACCCTTTTCACTGTACAGGTAGTCCTCGAATTACAGCCATTTTATTTAGCAACCATCCGAAGCGACAATGGCCCTGAAAAAAGTGACTTATGGCCATTCCTCACACTTACGATGATCACATCATCCCCACAGTCACATGGTCAAAAAGTGGGTGCTTGCGATCGCTATTTGCAACTTTCCAACAAGCAAAGTTGGCGGAGGATGTTGGATTCGCTTAAGGACTGTGTGGTTCACTTAACAACCATGGCCAACAAAATTGGGCACGAGCCCCTTCATAACCGCTTTGCTGAGCAATGGAAGTTCTGCTTCCAATTGTGGGTCATAAGTTGAGGACTTTCTTAGCCAAGCTGGGAAGGAAGGATATTGAGGTGAGACTGGTAGTCCTTGACTTGCCACAATTAAGACAGACACAGTTGAGCCCCAAATTTCGGTTACTAAGTGAAACATTCGTTAAGTGAACTGTGCCCCATTTTACGACCGTCCTTGCCACAGTTGTTAAGTGAATCACTCCTGTTGTTAAATTAGAAATGCAGTCATTAAGTGAGTCTGGTTTTCCCATTGACTTTGCTTTTTGGGAGGTCACAAAAGGAAATCAGCTGACCCTGGAACACTGCAACTGTCATAAATGTGAGTCAGGTCCCACATGTGACCATGGGGAGGCTACAATGGTCGTAAGTTGGAAAAACGGTCATCAATAACTTTTTTCCAGTGCAGTTGTAACTTTGAACAGTCACTAAGTGAATGGTTGTAAGTTTGAGGACTATCTGTCCTGCCTTCTTATGTTTCCCGGGGAAGATAAGAGGTAGTTTTCCACTTACGACGCAAATTGAGCCCAAAATTTCCTTTGCTAAATTAAGTGAGTTTCCCCCAATTTATGACCTTTCTCGGTACCGTTGTTAAGCAAATCAGTGCAGTTGTTCTGTTCATAACACGGTCGTTGAATGAACCTCGCTTCCCTATTGACTTTGCTTATCAGAAGGTCACAAAAGTTGGCCCCGGGACCCTGCAGCCGTCATAAATGTGAGTCAGTTGGCAAGCGCCTGAATATGTGACCACGAATGGATGCTTCAACAGTCGTAAGGGTGAGAAACAGTCTCAAATTACTTTTTCAGTGCCGTTCAAACAGCCACTAAACAAATGGTCGTAAGCCAACGACTTACCTGGAGCCTACTCAGATTCTAACCCTGGTGCAGGGAATATTTAAAAGATTTAATATTTTAACATTTAAAGAGAAGAAGAACTTTTTCTGAATTTTTCTAACAGAAACAGAGACTCTGATTTAAAGACTGTTTTCCTCATTTGGGGTCTTTCTAAGTGTGTGAGTATTGCAGGGCAGCAGATGCGCCTGTGGAGATGCTGCTGGATTGAGCCAAAATCAAGATGAAAATCAATTTAAGATCAGAATCCTACACCTTCCCCACTTTTCTGCTTCAAATTCATTTCTCCTGAAAAGCCAAGCTGCGCCTTTACCATTAATCCTCGACTTACAACGATAAGCGAGCCCAAAATTTCCATTGCTAAGCAAGCCCGTTGTTAAGCGGACCTTGCCCCGTTTTACGACCTTCCTTGTTGCCGCTGTTGAGTCAATCCTTGCCGTTGTTAAGGTAGCAACACGACTGTTAATCAATTTGGCTTCTCATTGACTTTGCTGGTCAAAAGGATCCTGTGAAGTCCCGGGACACTGCAACAGGCATAAGTACATGCCAGTTGCCAAGCACCTGAATTCTGATCCACCTGACCACGGGGATGCTGCAACGGTCGTAAGTGTGAAAAGCGTTATAAGTCGAGGACTGCCTGTATGGGATATGACGGTGCGAATCTCCCTGGCAGGTGTGAGGATTTGAGTTGGTTTAGGACGGTCCCTGAACGAGGCTCGGATGGTAATGCTGACGGCAAATTGGCAATTAGATGTCGGGTATGAATCAGTAAATACAGGCAGTCCTCGACTTACAACCATTCATTAGTGACTGTTCAAAGTTACGACGACCCTGGGAAAAAAGCGACTTATGACTGTTTATCAGACGTCTGACTGTTGCAGCATCCCCACAGCCACACGATCAAAATTCAGACCCTTGGCAAACGATTCATATTTATGACGGTCGCGGTATCCCGGGGTCACGTGATCTCCTTTCGCAACCTCCTCTCAGTGGGGAAGCCAGATTCATTTAACAACCACTTTACTAAACAACTGCCATGATTTACTTAACCGAGGTCATAAAACAGAGCAAATCCAATTTAATAAGCGTCTCACTCAGCAACAAAGATGTCGGGCTCAACTGTGGTCGTAAGTCAAGGACTGACCGTACGTAGCCTTGCCCCATCCTATCCCTGGCTGTCTCTGGTTTTGGCCGGCCAGTGGTAGCCCTCCTGTTCGAAGATATATCTTCTTTTTTCCCCCCAGATGTTCTGTATTAAATATCCATATTCTATTTTTAAGCGACCCTTGGAGAACTGTCAGCTAAGGTGGTTATTATATTTCATGGTGGATTAGATCTCCTTGAAGGAGAGTACGGGAAAATAATTCTCTGTTCCCCCCCCCCCTTTTTTTTTTTTAAACGTAAAGAGCTGCTTCTAAAACACTTGAAATTACTCAAATATTTTCAGTCTCAGACAAATTGTGAAAAACTCTCATAAGTCCCTTTTTTCGGTGCCGTCGTCACTTTGGACGTTCACTAAATGAACCATTGTTAAGTCGAGGATTACCTGTAAGAGTTCATTTAATGACCTTTCAAAGTGACGACGGCACCGAAAAAAGGGACTTACGACCGTTTTTCACACTTACGACCGTTTTTCACACTTATGACCGATGCAACATCCCCATGGTCACATGATTTATATTTGGATGCTCGACAACCGACTGGCCTTTATGACGGTGGAAGTGTCCCGTGATCTTCTTTTGCGACCTTCTTCCAAGCAAAGTCAACGAAGCCAGATTCACTTAACAACCAAGTTCCTAACTTAACACCTGCAGTGGGGAAAGGCCGTAAAACAGGGCAAAACTCACTTAACGACCATCTTGCTTAGCAACAGACATTTTGGGCCGTCCGTTGAGGACGCCGTAGACGGAAATTCTTAATTTTCCCTTTTACACGTAAACAGCTGCTTTTAAAACACTGCCTTGGCTGGATGGAGCGCTTGCAACATTTCCGGTCTCGGCGAAATCTGGCTCCCATAATAATTATTATTATTACTTTTTTTTTTTAAGGCTGCCCAGCTGCATAAAGACATTGGGTGGTTTGCAGTATGTGCAAGTCCGTAACTTAAAGGCCCAAGCCAAGCAACCTGAGCCAGCTTTGAAAAATGTTCAAGCGGGGGGGTTCACAGATGCCCTGTGCCAGGCCTGGGAAAAAAGCCAAGGCACTAGAGGGACATTCTGTTCTAGAGGGCAGGACTTTGGCAGAGAAGTCTCCCCTCCAGGCAGGATGAAAAGCAATGGATGGGGAAACTCACCAAGGAGAGAAGCCACCTAGAACTTAAAGAGAAATTAATTTCCCGACAGTGAGAACCATCAACCAGAGAAACAGAAGTGGCCTCCAGAAGTTATGGGTGCTCCATCATGGGTGGCTTTTTAAGTTTCAGTTTGAATTTGAGTTTTATGGCATTTATATACTGCCCTTCTCCCCAAGGGGACTCAGGGCGGTTTACAGCCATATTAAAACAATCACGTATAAAAATTAAAACTAATAAAATAATTAAACTATTTGGCTGTAAAATTTAAAACCCTAAAAACCCCTATTAAAATTAACACAAATTTTGCCATCGCGTGCCAAAAAATGCATGTTGCACGGAGGAGGGGGGGTCACGCGCATGCGTGCCTATCCCCATAATTCTATGTGCCCCCCCCCCCACATGTGTGCACAACCCTCCGCGCTCCCCCCACTTTTGGCACATGATGGCACAATGGGCCCAGTAGGCCCAGTTTTCACCCTCCCCAGGCACCAGAGACTTTCTAGGATCCTGGAGAGAGCAAAAACGGTCTTCCCCACCCCCACTTCGGAGGCTGGAAATGGCCCATTTGCCGACTTCCAGTGGGCCCAGAAGGCCCGAAAATCAGCTGGCTCGTGTGCCCACCAATTTTGGCTCAGTGTGCCCCAGGTTCGCCATCACGGGTATAGGGTCTTTTGCTTCAGCAGGGGGTTGGATTAGAGGACCTCCGAGGTCCCTTCCGACTCTTGATATTCTGTTACGACATGTCTCACCAAACATTTTGTGCATCCAAGGATGTTACATAATAATGCCCTGTTCCACACCGTAGTGTTTCTTGCATGGAGAACAGTCAGTCAAGCAAAAGTTCGTTCATTATCCTAATTATAATTCTCCATATTGTGAAAAGCAATCTCTTTAAATCGGGGGTCTCCAACCTTGGCAACTTTGTGGACTTCAACCCCCAGAGTTCCTCAGCCAGCTTTGCTTTGCTGGCTGAGGGATTCTGGGAACTGAAGTCCACAGGTCTTAAAGTTGCTAAAGTTGGAGACCCCCCGATTTAAACAGCATAACCACAGGCAGATGCAGCATTTGAGATTCACAGGGTAGCCGGTTCCATCCCAAATAATGGGCATTTTCTCACAATCTCAGCATATTGGTACTTTTGAAAGTATTTTTTAAAAATCTTTTTAATTCCTGCACATGGGCACTGCATGAATCTCCATCATGGTGGGATTATTTTACCAAGAATATATATCTATATATATCTATATATATATCTTGCCCTTTCCAGCTCAAGACAGTTTTGCAAAACCCTCAGGAAGCCGCTGGTGTTCGGTCCAAGAAGCACCGGGGTCGCGCGGCTGTAAGTTGCTTGTGGGAAGGAAGCGATCGCCTTCCGTCCGTCCGTCCGTCTGTCTGTCTGTCCCAGCCAGCATGGAAGAAACGGCCTTCCTCCGTGCCTCTTGTTGTGTTGCTTGGAAAACTCCGTCCTGTCCATTGTCCATTTCTATGCATTTTTTTTTGGCTTCTCAATTTCCTGCTCTGAATTATGGAGCTTCAGGCACCTTCTGGAGGGGATCAGCCTTTGACTTTAAAGGTGTAATGTAATTCCTCCCCTTTTTTTTAAAGAGACATCTATGCCTCCTAAAGGGACATGGTGGTTCAGCGGCTGAGGCACTGAGTTTGTCGATCGAAAGGTCGGCAGTTCAGCGGTTCAAATCCCTGGTGATGAGTTCCCGTGACTTGTCCCAGCTTTTGCCAACCTAGCAGTTCGAAAGCATGTAAAAAATGCAAGTAGAAAAATAGGGACCCGCTTTGGTGGGAAGGGAACAGCATTCCGTGCGTCTTTGGCGTTGGGTCATGCCGGCCACGGAGATGTCTTCGGACAGTGCTGGCTCTTCGGCTTTGAAACAGAGATGAGCACCGCCCCCTAGAGTCAGGAACGACTAGCACATATGTGCGAGGGGAACCTTTACCTTTATGCCTCCTAAATATCAGATATTTACCAGTATATTAATCATATCCTATATGTAAAAGTCCCTTACTTGTACAGGTAGTCGTCAACTTAACCACCCACAATGGAGCCCAAAATTCCCTGTTGCTAAGCAAGACATTGGTTAAGTGGGTTTTGCCCCTTTTACGACCACTCTCACTACAGTTAAGTCAGTAACACGGTTATTAAGTGAATCTGGCTCCCCCATTGACTTCAATTGTCAGAAGGTTGCAAAAGGGGGTAACGTAACTCCCTGCAACCGTCATAAATATGAACCGGTTGCCAAGCATCCAGATCTTGATCATGTCATCGTGGAGATGTTGCTTCCACGGTCGTAAGACTGAAAAATGGTCGTAAGTTACTTTTTTCGGTGCCGTTGCTGTTGGTTTTTTTTTTTCTTCTATGCCATTTTAACTGAGCGGTCACTAAACGAATTTGGTTGTAAGTCAAGGATAAGGATGTACCTGACGGTGTATGTTTTAACAACTAGGTAGATTTTCCCAAAGGGAAAAAAAATCTCTTTGTTTCCCAGACCGCATGATGCAAAAGTGACTTCAGTTCACTCGAAGGGTTTTGCGCTGCTAATATCTTGCGTGCTCCCCCACCCCCTTTTGAATCTTTTGCGGGTTTCACAAAAATCTGCTTTTGCACTTTTACCAGAGTAGCTACGTTGTTAAAGGCTGGAGAAATAAATCCTCCTGTTTGCAAAAAATAAATAAATAAATAAAATCCAGCCAAAATTGCCTTGAACTCGGTAGCTGATCGATTTGTAGCCCAGCTCTTTAGAGTTTCTGTTGATCCTAGGGAGAGAGACAGACGGACGGACAGACATTCTGTCCACCCTGAGTAAGGAAAGGTATTTCTGCCCTCAGCCTTCTGGGATGGTGAGATTTTGTTACAGGGCTGGGTTCTTGCCCTTCCTTTCTTAACATAGAGTTCATAACGTCCCAGTGGAAGACGCTGGACCATGTCCTAGCCAAGTACCGATAAAGGAGAATGTTGGTAGCTCAGGGTGGAAATGAGAGGCCCTTGGGTGCTCTCTCAGCATCAATCGTGAGATTACCTAGTTCCGTGATGGCGAACCTATGGCACAGGTGCCACAGGTGGCACGCGGAAACATATTGGTGGGCACGCGAGTGTTGTCCTAGTTCAGCTCCAGCGCACGTGCGTGCACTGGCCAACTGATTTTCAGGCCTTCCGGCCCCACTGGAAGTTGGGAAACTGGCTGTTTCCAGCCTCCGGAAGGTCTCCAGAGGGATGGAGAAGGCTGTTTTTGCCCTCCCCAGGCTCCTAGAAAGCCTCTGGAGCCTGGGGAGAGGGGAAAACGGGCTTACTGGGCCCACCGTGCCATCACATGCCAAAAGCAGGGGGAAGTGGGGGGAGTCACATGTGCATACAAGTGGGAGGGCGGGGTGCATTGAATTATGGATGTGGGCACCCGCGACCCCCGCTTTTGGCACGCAACGGCAAAAAGATTAGCCATCACTGACCTAGTTCGTTAATGAATCGCCTGCAAGAACACAACCAAGCTCAGAAAGCACCAAGGAGCCACAGTTCTCCTCCTCCTCCTCTTCCTCTCTGCAGTCCCAATTGCCCTCTAGCACTGATGACGTTACCTAGATGGATTATGAAATGTCTGCCAAAAAAAAAAAAACCTAACGGAGCTTAGAGAGCACTAAGGAGAAGGAGGGGAGGGGAGGGGAGGGGAGGGGAGGAAGGAAGGAAGGAAGGAAGGAAGGAAGGAAGGAAGGAAGGAAGGAAGGAAGGAAGGAAGGAAGGAAGGAACCAAGCTCAGAGCCAAGGAACCCTCAAGCAAGATCATACAGCATTGCAACTTTTAATTATTCTAAGATGCATTATGCCTCTCTATAAATACCTTTTTAAGCAATCAAGAATCTCCTCTCCCTTTTCCTTTGCAAACCATAAAAGCTGTCAGGTCTTGTGCTCTTACTGGTTCCCACTCACTTTCTGGAAGTCTCCCCTGTCCATCTCCCTCTCGTGGCTACCGCTTGGCTTTATTGTCCGTGCGTCTGGTCAAGGTCAGCGGTTGGCCTGGCCTCACCTCCCCTTTGTCTTCGCTGTCTCTTTGCAGACCGCCAGCGGCCCCTCCCCCGCAGGACCAGCCGGCGATCAAAATGAGGTGGTCACCAGGATTGCTAACTTGGAGGCGGAGAACCAACAGCTTCGTAGTGGTGAGTAGCCATGCCGTAAGACTTGATAGTAGCTATAAATTGAGGGATTAGAGTGTGGCATCCTATCCTTCTAATAATTCTTTTTCTTTCTGTTTTCAGTGGTCACAAACCTCCAAATGGCTATCTCCAAACTGGAGTGTCGCCTGAGCGTGCTGGAAAGGGCATCGGCTTCCCATCATCCTTCCCCACCTCCACCAACACAGGTAAAATGTGCTTAAAAAAAAAAGTCTTATGCATGTCCATTGCTTTGCTCATTTTAAAAAGCAAATGCTTTTTAAAATCCAAGGCCCATTCCTTCCAAGGCCTTCTTAGCAAAGAATAATAGAATAGAATAGAATAGAATAGAATAGAATAGAATAGAATAGAATAGAATAGAATAGAATAGAATAGAATAGAATAGAATAGAATAGAATAGGGAAGGGAAGGGAAGGGAAGGGAAGGGAAGGGAAGGGAAGGGAAGGGAAGGGAAGGGAAGGATAGGATAGGATAGGATAGGATAGGATAGGATAGGATAGGATAGGATAGGATAGGATAGGATAGAATAGAATAGAATAGAATAGAATAGAATAGAATAGAATAGAATAGAATAGAATAGAATAGAATAGAATAACAGAGCTGGAAGGGACCTCGGAGGTCTTCTAGTCCAACCTCCTAATTGTAACGGGCATCTTCGTCGTGACTCACACAGCCAGATGCCTGATGAGCAATGTTGACATATCCCAATTAGTTCTCCTCGGGAGAAGAGCAGTGGTAGGTTGGAGCGAGGCCCTCCCAAAACTTTCAGGCAAGGTCCCTCAAATAGTTGAACCTATGCCATGCAGGGCTTTATAGGTGAAGTTCCCCGCCTTGTGCTTTGAAGGGAGAGAGGGACAACTCGTTGCGGGACAATTTAACAATTCTATTTAATTATTTAAAATAAATAAAAATTTCATGGTTACCATTCACCTTTCATTCCATCCCTCCTTTTGCATCCTTTCTTTCATGATTCTATCCCGCCATATTTTTTGATATTAGCATAACTCTTGTCCTGCAGCGAGTTGCCGTGGCGTGTTGGCTGCGGCAAATTGTCATAAACCCCTTTGAAGGGTGGTGCCCGTTGGCGTCAAGAAAGCCAGGCCTCCTTCCCACACCTTCCTCCTCCTCCTTTCTGATGAAACTCTGATGAAACTTGTGGGGTGAGGCTCACCTTCTCGTTTTCTCCACAAAGCACGTCACCCCCATGAAGAAAGTGGAGCCCCTGGCCATGCAGTCCAAGAAGGTGGTGCTGCCTTCAGCTGACATCAAAGAAGAATCCCTGGGCAGAGCCGCCGCTGCCGCCTCCTCCGAGGAAGACGATGACATTGACCTGTTTGGCAGCGACGAAGAAGAGGAAGACCAAGAAGCTGCCCGCCTTCGGGAAGAGCGGCTAAAGCAGTACGCCGAGAAGAAGTCGAAGAAGCCGGGCCTGATTGCCAAATCCTCCATCCTTCTGGACGTCAAGCCGGTAAGTGGGAGGATTTTAGGGTGGAGGCCTGGTTGGCGTTCCCACGTGCCCGGCCCACGTTCCCCCCCTTCCGTGTTCCTCCTCGAGCCCACGAAAGCCACATGGATCCTGGACCGATCCTCTTGACACGAGAAACAAAATTTCAGTTTTCTCAGTTTTTCATCTGCCCTTAAAGCAGGGGTGTCAAACTCAAGGCCCACAGGCCGGATCCGTTCTGCAGGGTGCTTAAATCTGGCCCGCGGGGCTGACCTGGAAAAAAATCAAAGACTGGTCCGCAGTGTCTCTGCTGGCCAAAAAGGGCTGTGCCTCCCTGCCCTCCCCATGGCTCATTTTTGGCCTCTACAGCCTCCTGAGACCCCCGAGGCCTCTGCGCGGTCCGGTTTGGCCAGCAGGATGCTGCAGGAGGCATCCACATTGTCTTTCCCCCCACTCCCCACCCTTGACCCTCCTCCGTGGGCTGCTGCCCTCCCCCTCACCCCCCCCCCTCGGCCCACGCAAGAGAACTACAATGCTGATCCATCCCTTGAAGAAATCCAGTTTGACACCCCTTCCTTAAAGAGTTGATGTAGGGTGGTTTGAACGGCTGGCTAGGATTGCTAAAGGAGGTTTCTGGATCTCACAGGGCTGAGGTTAAGATTCACTGATTTTCTTTGTGGTTTGGTAAAGTAGCAGAAATGAGCCAGGCTGCACCCCTTGGAGAGCTGGCAGCTGTTCACATTTCTAGCAATGATTCCTGCACAAGGTAAACCTTGTTGCTTATTCTTGCAGCTTAACCAAGACCGAGGTAGGCGAACCAGTATTTGCGACAAGCGAGTGGCCCCAGTGCTATCCCGTCCTATATCGCCGTGTTTTTGAACACATGTTCAAATATGTGCGGAAGGCCACATGCACGGGCTCACATTTTCGGTGCTGGGCAAACCGGTTGTTACATTATGTGACAGCGATCTCTGGTTCCGTCTTTGCTCCTTCAGTGCCTTGGACAGTGTAGGAAGGGAACCATGTTAGTCAAGAACAGTTCCCTAAAATCAGGAAGGTGGAATCTGTGAGCACCTTTTAACAAATTAATTTAATTAGCAAAAAGCATACAAACAGTGTTTTATAAGCGGTCCTCAATTTAATGACCGTTAGTTCAAGCGACAGTTCAAAATTAGGACAGCGCTGAACAAAGGGACTGCAACTGTTGCTCAGAATTGGGGCCCGTCGAGACTGATTCACACTTTCGCCTTCATTTTTCCTTCGCTCGCAACTTGACAATAACAGGGAGTTTCATTGGATGGAATGCAAAGGTGTGTGGGATGGTATCCAAGCAACCGTCGGCTTCCGGGAGACATCGCCAGCATTTCAAGGGCTCACCGAGCAGATGTCCCAGCATGGCTGGGTGTTTCCCATAACAATATGAACAGAAATGATTGGTGGACTGTTGGGTGGCCCATAGGGAAATTGGAGAAATTAACTATAGTTGGTTTTGCACAAAAAACCCAGAGCTGGTTTCGCTTCCTCTGTGCCAATGGATTTTTTTTTTCCAGTAAAGTTTTATACTCTTGGTAAAATAATGTCCCAGGAGTTTCTTTTTCTGGATTTGCCAATTGGACAGTTGACGGGGTCTTACAAGATTACACCTGATTGTGATCTTAGCTCAGCTGTTTGAGTAAGGACCTGTGCTTAACGACCATGCCTGGATGGGCCAAGACTTTGTCACTAAGCGAGGTGATTATGTGGACATCACGCTTAACCACTCCCATGACTTACGACGGTTAATGGGCAGGCTCCATTATGGTCGTAGCTGAAGGGCTTCCAATCATTTATTAGTTGGAAAAGTTGCTCATGGATTCCACCTGATTTTCTATTACTTTTCTGCTGGAATTTGGATATTTCTGCTGGAATTTTGGACGGGCGCGAAGGCTGAACGGTTAAAGACACTGAGCTTGTCAGCGAGCAAACTGACAGCCTGGGTTCGAGACCCGAGGGCTGCTTGACAGGGTGAGCTCCCATTCCTCGCTCCAGCTCCTTGTTCCACTTAGCAGCTTGAAATCATGCAAAGAGGAGTAGATAAATAGGTACCACTTTGGTGGGAAGGTAACATCGTTCTGTGCGCCTTTGCCGTATAGCCACGACGGCCACGTGATTGCGGAAATTGTCTTCGGACAACGCTGCCTCCTTCAACCAAGCAACAGAGATGAGCACCTAGAGTTGGATACGACGACAGGGGAAACTTTTACCTTTTATTTCTGCTGATCTGAGGGACCTTGATGGTTCTTTAACAGAGTATGCAAAATATACTGTTTTGCAGTCACCACAACATTTCTGTCACCTTCCTTCCCAGACCAAGCCTTTGCAGAGATATTCCGAAGGCTATCTTTTAGGCGATTTTCTGGAACAGGAAGTGGTTCAGGAACGCTCTATGCGCGCCTGTTTCTTAATGTTCTCTCTCTAAGTGGCTTTCCATTCCCTTTTCGCTTTGGGTAGCCGCAGAAAGATGAGATGCATTTGTACAGCAAAACTGCAATTTTAATGTGTTGGGCAGACTTTGGATGCCAGAGACAAAACGGTAGACAAATTGCAAGAGGCTGAGTTGATAATGCACAGCCGATGCTTGTAGGACTCATATCCAAGGGAAGGTGAAAAAGCAATGTTTTATTTAGCACAGAGGAGTTTCAAGATGGCTGGAGGATGTAGGACAGGGATCTCCAAACATCACTGCTTTAAGAATTGTGGACTTCAACTCCCAGAATTCCCCAGCCAGCATGGCTCTAGTCTGTGGGGGACTTTCTGCTTTCTCTGACTGTGATTGTCATGCCCTCCTCGGAGCCTGAATCTGCATGGGAGGATATGCCAGAGCTGTGGCCGACAGTGACTGAGGGGGCAACTTCGTTGGCTTTGGAAAAATGGGGGGAGGAGCAAGACGGGGCAGCCCCGGGTCCCTCAGGCTTGGGACAGCTTGCCAACAGGGAAGAACAGGGGGCAGGACGACCGAGAGAGGGCAGGCAGTGGAAATGAAGAGTGACGGAGCTCAGGCGATGAGCAGGGACCGCCCCCTCCTGATCCCTGAGCACAGAGAGTAGAGAGAAGGCGGGAACAGCGTAGGCCGACCTGACAACTTGGGAGGAGAGCATCCCGCCCCTCTTTACAAGGCACACCTGGGGATTGAGATTTAAGGAGACGCTGTGGGGAGGGGCGTTTGTTGGGAACAAATGCTAAATTTGTGGAGTTGTGTATTGTTGCAGAAATTTGGAGTTTGCTGGACTTCTTGCCTTATTCTTTGTTTCCTGGACTTACTGACTTATTCCCTTGCCCTCCTGGACTTCTTGCTTTAAAGCTATTGTACTAACAGCATTTTGCTGGACTACTTGCAGCGAAAGGCTGCTGGAGGGGGGGGGGGTGTATGTGTGAGTGTGAGTGTGAGCACTTTGCTCTGGAACTTGCCATAAATGTGGGAGCGTTTGGGGGAAAGTTGGAGCAATAAAGGGGCGGTTTGAACTATCAGCTGACTGTGTTGCCTCCGTGCCTTGCCCTGGGTCATCTCACACTGATTCGAAGTGGCAAGCAAACACATCAGATCTGGGGGTGTGGGGAATGGGGGATGTAGCTCGTTTGTGTCCTGACATCACCATGGCTATTGGCATCCTTCTGCCTTGGCTGGTTGTGGAATTCAAAGTCCTCAAATCTGCCAAGTTTTGAAACTCCCACTGTTGGAGATGACCAGGCTGAGCCTTAAAGTGGGATCAAACGCATCATTAGTCTGTAGTCCCTACACGCCTGAAAGAGACCTCAGTCCACCCCCCCTCACCCCTTGAAGTCCATTCACTGCCACCAATTTGCCTTGACCACGAATAGATCAGATTGTGGTCTAAGCTGCATGGAATAAATAAATTCACAGTGCCCAAAAGTGGACTCTAATTTCATGCAAATGTTGGCCTCCTTTGAAGAAGCAATTGTTTTCCCAATTCTGTGGGTTAGTTTTCAGCTCATTTACAGGAAACCCTTTATTTTTGCATACAAAGCTGCCTTGATTTTATCTCCCTTGGCTAACTATGAGTTTGAAGTCCATCTTTCTCACTCTTCTCCCCCCCTCGTTTCCAGTGGGACGACGAAACGGACATGGGCAAAATGGAGGAATGTGTCCGATCTGTTCAGATGGATGGCCTCGTCTGGGGGGCTTCCAAACTGGTCCCGGTGGGCTACGGCATCAAGAAACTCCAGATCCAGTGTGTGGTGGAGGACGACAAAGTCGGGACAGATATCCTGGAAGAGGAGATTACCAAATTTGAAGATTATGTAAGTTTTTCAAAGGTGTTGTATTCCTTTTGGAAGGGCCACCCCAAAATTCTGCCAAAGACTAGTAACGGCTAGTAAAAAGCCTTGAGCTATAAATCAAGTTAAAAATCAGGGAATATCTGGAGTTAAGGGAACCTTATGCCAAAGGTTCCCTTGCAGGGATCACAGATTCTCTCAAATTACCTCTGATATTCTGTAGAGCAGGGATCAGTAATCTTTCCCTCCTTAGGATCAGTAGCCAGGCTGCCACAATCACAGATCTGGGCATTTTACAGTTCCCGGGTCATATCTCACCCATCTGGCTCGCATGGATTGCTTTTATTTTGATGATGTAAATGAAGATTCAATCACCCAGGCCAAAAAGTATCTTAAAAAGGTTAAATCATGGCAACTGGAACAAAGTTTATTCAAACGGAGACATTTCGTTACTCATCCAAGTAGCTTCTTCAGTCAAAATGAAAATTTTGGGCAGGCAGAGAAAGTGGTTGGAAAAAACGGTTGCAGGAACTGGGCTTGGCTAGTCTAGTGAAAGAAGGACCAGGGGAGACAGGATAGAAGTCTTCCAATATTTGAGGGGCTGCCACAGAGAGGAGGAAGGGGGTCAAGCTATTTTCTAAAGCACCTGAAGGCCAGACAAGGAATCATAGATGGAAACTGAGGAAGGAGAGATTCAACCTGGAAATAAGGAGAAATTTAGCTGATAGTGAGAGCAATCAACCAATAGAACAGAAGTTGCCTTCGGAAGTTGTGGGAGCTTCATCCCTGGAGCTTTCAAGAAGAGACTGGACTGCCCTTTGTCAGAAATGGTGTAGGGTTTCCTGCTTGGGTGGGAGGGGTTGGACTAGATGACCTCCAAGATCCCTTCCAACTCTGTTAATCTGTTAAATCTGTTTTAACAGATTCTAATTCTTGCCATAAAGATTGCGGGGGGTTTCTTCTCAAAATGAAAAGCAACCTGAAAATGAAGATTCAGTCGTAGAGGCCAAAAGTGTCTCAAAATGTTAAACGAAACCATTTTAATAAACTTTGGTCCAGTTGCCATGATTTAACCTTTTCAGATATTTTATTTTGAAGGCAACTGCTATTGTTATTTTTTTTCAATTTACATCTATGCATGCATGGGGCACTTCACAGCCTTAGTGGTTCCAGTTTCTCATGCGGGGAGATGAATTGCCCTCCCCTGCTCTGTCTTGATTTCCTGCTCCTCTGCCTCACATCTGGGCAGGGAACATGTTGAGGTGGCTGGTCAGTGCTATTGCTTCAAGAACATACAAACAGTTCGCTACCTCTCCCTTGCACAGTCTTTTGGAGTCACATGGCTTGAATTGTTTCAAGTGGTAGGCCACATCTGACCCACGGGCTGGAGGTCACCAACCCTGTTCCAGAGGGATCCAGAAGCACATAACATCCTCTCCCTCCAAAATCATAAAGGATCAGGGATTTCAGGTCACCTGAAAGATATTTGACCAGAAATGTCCAATCTTGGCAACGTTATGACCTGGAAACTTCAACTCCCAGAATTCCGCAGCCAGCTTGGCTGGCTGGGGAATTCTGGGAGTTGAAATCTCCAGGTCATAACGTTGCCAAGATTGGATATGCATGTTCTAGGACCATGTATTTTTAATTGCATGTTTTAACTAGGTGTATTGCAAACCTCACAGCTATACTCGTTCATTTATTTATTTGTTAAATTTATTTGCCACCTTTCTCGGCCTGGGGGCGACTCCAGGTGGCTTACAACTATAAAAAGGAACAAAAATGAAAAGACGTGTAAACGGAACAGAAGTAAAATAACAGAACAATAAAGCAGACATTGAGAAATTAACCCAACGAGAATAAAGAACGTCAGTATGCTAATCGTGGGTCAGTTTTTAGGCTTGGTTGTGTTCCGTAAACCCAGCTCCACCTCTCCCGCATAAAGGTTTTTATCCTGCAAATATTACCCCTGGCCTTGATGTTATCTCGGGGAAATGCTTCACGCGTAGAATTCTGGTCCCAGTGTTGCTAACTGAATTCACACAACTCCCTAAAACCCCTTCTTGATTATGGTGCCGTTTTATTAAGGCCTTCGACGTGCTAAGTCCAAATCAGACCAGGGTTTGGCTTAGCACAGTTGGTTTTTTTTAAATTTGATTTATATGCCGCCCTTCTCCGGAGACTCAGGGGGGCTTACAATGCGTTAAGCAATAGCCTTCATACTTTTGTATATTTATACAAAGTCAGCTTATTGCTCCCACAAACTGGGTCCTCAATTTACCCACCTTAGAAAAGATGATGAGCTCCGAGTCCCAGTGAGGGCCCCTCACAGTTGTTCTTATCGTTGAGTTTTGCCCCAAATAATCCCCCTCCCCCTGGTGCCCTCAGTGTTGAAGTCTCACAGTCGCGCCTCATGGGTTTTCAGCAGCTTTAAACCACGGTTAATGTTTTATTTAGGCATGGTATTTCGGGAATGGGAAATGGAACCAGAAGTCATTCTTACGTTGCTGATTCTGCTCAGCAAAGATGAGGATAACAGAATCACAGAGACGGAAGGGACCTTAGTGGTCTTTTAATGTAAACCTCTGCTCAGGCAGGAGAGCCTATACTTTTGCGGACAAATGATTGTCCGAAGAATCAAAGAAGTGGAGGTAGTGGTGGAGGGAATGAGAGACTAAAACATATGAAGAACAGTTGCAGGAATTGGGTCTGGGGAAACATGATTTGAGGAGCTGCCCCAAAGAAGAGGGGGTCCACCTATTCTCCAAAGCACCAGAAGATAAGAAGCAACGGATGGAAACTAATCCAGGAAAGAAGCAATCTGGAACTAAGGAGAAATTTACTGACAGTGAGGAAATTAACCAGCGGAACAACTTGCCACCAGAAGTTGTGAGTGCTCCATCGCTGTAGGTTTTAATGACGAGACTGGACAGCCATTTGCCTGAAATAATATAGGGTCTTCTGTGTGAGCGGGGTTGGACTAGGAGATCTCTGAGGTCCCTACCAGCTCTATTCTGATTGAAAAGTCTCAAATGTTCACTGTTCTCTCTGTTTGACTATGCCCATCCTGGCCCTTTTAGGCACCCATTACCCGAGTCCCTTCTACACAAACCTCTGGATGCCTGAATGAAATTACGAAGCCAGGCCTGGGATGCGCAGGTCACCCCACGCAAAGCTTCTCACGCCTGTCTTTTGTCTTCCAGGTGCAGAGTGTTGACATAGCTGCTTTCAACAAGATCTAACGGCAAACCTTTTACCCTTTCTAAAGCTAATAAATGGTTAAGAGTTGGAGAGCAATGCCCGGCCCCTTTTCTCTTTCCCTGCGGGTTAAGAAGTCTGGAAATTGTGACGCTTCGGCTACATCAACGGCGCCTGGGATGTCAATGCTCACTTCCAGAGGTTGCTCATTTCAGAAGCAACGTTTCAATCGGTCCGACTGTATCACTGAACAGTAGGGGAGAAAACTCCCTTCTGGGAAATCTAACCTAGCTTTAACTGCGGTGTTTTTGTGAGCTTGCATCCCTGCAGACTTTGCAACTGCCAAGTCAGACTCCACCATGGTGTGTTAGTTGTGTTGGAAAGTTTTTAAAAAGTGGACATTCTCCTGTAGACCGCTCCAGATCGCATAGGGCAGGGTTCTTTGACCTTGGTCACTTTAAGACCTGGCTGGGGAATTCTGGGAGTTGAAGTCCACAGGTCTTAAAGTGGCCAAGGTTGGACACTCCTGATGCAGAGAGATCCACTCAAAACACCAGACGTTGCTCAAGAGATCCCAGTGGCCGGCAGTTCTACGTTGGCTGTGATCTTTCCATCAGTGTTGCTAGAGAACACGGCTTCAACATGGAATCCCATCTTTCTTTGAAGTGTGAGAAGGATAATTTAACATTTTTTAGGCTTCACAAAGAACATTTTAATCCCCTCAGTTGAATACTTGCACTTTTTTTAAAAAAATTGATTTATATGCCGCCCTTCTCTGGAGACTCAGGGCGGCTTACAATGCGTGAAGCAATAGCCTTCATACTTTTGTACATATTTATACAAAGTCAGCTTATTGCCCCCACAAACTGGGTCCTCAGTTTACCCACCTTAGAAAGGATGGAAGGCTGAGTCAACCTTGAGCCTGGGGAGATTCGAACTTACAGTAATTGCAGGCAGCTGGTGTTAATTGCTGCCTTTAGTAGGAGGCATTAGCCCCCTACGCTACACAGGCTCTGTGTAGCGCGAAGCTCAGCTTTCATAGAATGAGGGTTGAAAGTGTCTGTGGAAATCCGAGCAGGGGTCCCCAGCCCCTGGAACGCAACCCATTACCAGGCCGCAGCCCGATCGGAACCAGGCTGCACAAGTGGCGGAGGGGCCTCCATTCACACGCAAAGTTCCACTCGCACGAGTGGCGGGCTCTGGTGCTTATGGGTGAAGCGCTACTCGTGTGAGCGGCAGGCACCTGTGTATGCCTTAATGGGGAGTCGCATGCCTGCCACTCACACAGAGCAATCCCCTCTCCCATGAATTATTATTAGTAATAATTAAATTTTTTAACTGCTTCCATCCTGCAGCAATATCTGTAACACTGCCCAACATTCAGATTTGTCTATCCCAGGTCCCTGGTAAGGATTGGATAGGTAGACAAAAATGCCAAACGCAGTCTGAACATCTGGCTGACTGCAATGATTAATACCCTGTTTCCCCAAAAATAAGACCCTGTCTTATATTTTTTTGAACCCTGAAATGAGTTCTTGGCCTTATTGCCATGCGCTCAAAAGCCCGATTGGGCTTATTATCAGGGGAGGTCTTATTTTGGGGGAAACAGGGTGGTAGTAGTGGTAGTAGTAGTAGTAGAAGTAGTAGTAGTAGTAGTAGTATCATCTCCTGGCCATCGGAACTATTATGGATGAAACATGACAGTGATACCCATTCTCATTGGGGCACTTGGCACCATGTCCAAGAATTTTACAAAATACATGAAAAAATTGCAGCTTCCTGCAATAACACCAGCGGAACTGCAAAAAAACTGCACTACTCGGGATAATCGTACATTTTAAGAAGATACTTGGTTGATACCTAGGATGCTGGCAGCAACCCATATCAACCATCAGCGCCATGTGTGATGCATTTTTTTAAATGTTCAGTTGACCCAGTTTCATGTTTAATGAGTACAAGAGAATAACAACTCTTCGGACCAATCACAAGAATAATGAGAACAATTGAACTGAATAGGTCATCAAAAAACTAAAAAGCCAGGATTATATGCCTAATTGGTTTTACCACGGTTTATTGAGTAAAATCATATTGGGCTGATTTATTATTTCCATTTATCCTATCTCATTTATGCACTATGATTTCTATTGCCTATTTTACCATCTGTCTTACCAGACTGATCATAAATAAATACCTATTTTAGAAACTGCTGCCCGTCTCCCTCAAAAAGGGACTCTGGTACAAATAAAACGTTTTTAAAAAACAAACACAAAACTAGAGGTGGGGATAGTTAAAATTCAACATGAAACGTTAATGAGAAGCCTGGCATTCAGAGCGCCATGCTGCCTACTCCGATGAAATGCCAGGGCCAGGGTTTGCAGGCTGCCTAATTCCACACTTACTCACACACAAGCCTGCAAATAAAAATCGAAAGTACAGTATATTTAAAAAGAAATCAAGAACCACCAAAGGCAGCCAATGGGCAGAAACTGAGGAGGCGGCAGTCCTCGACTTAAAACCGTTTGCTTAGTGACCGAAGTTAAAACAGCAATTGAAAAAAAGGGACCTATCACTTTTTCACATATGTCCATTGCAGCCTCTCCACGAACATGTGATTTACATTCGGCTGCTTGACAACCGACTCACATTTATGACGGGTTGTCATGTCCTGGGGTCATGTGACACCCCCCCTTCCCTTTGGCGACCTTCTGGCAAGCAAAGTCAAAAGGGGAAGCCAAATTCGCTTAACAACTGGGTGAATAATTCCACACCTGCCCTGGTTCACTTACAAGTGGCAAGAAACGTCGCAAAATAGGACAAAACTCCCACGAACACATTTCTCACTGGGCAACAGAAACGTCAGTGTGAGTTGAGGACTACCTGTGCTGGGGTCTCTCAAGAAGGCCGGGGTTCTGTGAGGAAGGGGGAGCCACGCAGCACCTGCAGCAAACCCCAGACACCCCTCCACCCCACCCGTCACTAAGTGCAGCTATTGAATTCCCAGCAGGGGAACCCCTCCCTGCATGGTGGAGCAGCTGCAGCCCTGCGTGGCTCCGAGAAGAGCCCGGTGCCATTGCAATGCCCTCCTCCCAGGGCAAGGTGGGACTCTTCCCACTCCAGGGCTCCTTCCCAATCAGGAGCTGCAGCCATGGGGAAACCATCCCCCAGCTTTCAAAGGGAGAATAAAGTTTAATCCAATCTTCATTCTTCCTCTTCTCTTCTTCATTTCTAATTCTATTCCTATTCCTATTCCTATTCCATTCCATTTTTTCTATTCTATTCCATTCCATTCCATTCTCTATTCCATTCTCTATTCCATTTGATTCCATTCTATATTTTCTATTCCATTCCATTCCATTCCATATTTTCTCTATTCTATTCTATTCCATTCCATTCCATTCCATTCCATTCCATTCCATATTTTCTCTATTCTATTCCATTCCATTCCATATTTTCTCTATTCTATTCTATTCTATTCTATTCTATTCTATTCTATTCTATTCTATTCTATTCTATTCTATTCTATTCTATTCTATTCTATTCCATTCCATTCCATTCCATTCCATTCCATTCCATTCCATATTTTCTCTATTCTATTCTATTCTATTCTATTCTATTCTATTCTATTCCATTCCATTCCATTCCATATTTTCTCTATTCTATTCCATTCCATTCCATTCCATATTTTCTCTATTCTATTTATTCTATTCTATTCTATTCTATTCTATTCTATTCTATTCTATTCTATTCTATTCTATTCCATTCCATTCCATATTTTCTCTGTTCTATTCTATTCTATTCTATTCTATTCTATTCTATTCTATTCTATTCTATTCTATTCTATTCTATTCTATTCTATTCTATTCTATTCCATTCCATTCCATTCCATTCCATTCCATATTCTATTCTATTCTATTCTATTCTATTCTATTCTATTCTATTCTATTCTATTCTATTCTATTCTATTCTATTCTATTCCATTCCACTCCACTCCACTCCACTCCACTCCACTCCACTCCACTCCACTCCTTATTCTATTCTATTCTACTCTACTCTACTCTACTCTACTCTCCATTCAATTCTCCATTCTTCTATTCATTATTATTCCATTCTCTCTTTTCCATCCCTCTCTTCTTTTCTTCTTTATTATTCTACCCTACTCTCTTCTCTCTTCTCCATTCCTCTCCTCTTTCTGATTCTATTTTGTCCCCCCCCCCCCATTCTCTATCCTATCCTTTTTTTCCTATTCTACGTTCTATTCCAGAGGGCTTCAAACTTGGCCGCTTTAAGACTTGTGGACTTCAACTCCCAGAATTCTCCAGCCAGCTCTGCTGGCTGGAGAATTCTGGGAGTTGAAGTCCACAAGTCTTAAAGCGGCCAAGTTTGAAGCCCTCTGCTCTTATTCCACATTCTCTTTTCTCTTTTGTATTCTATTCTGATCTTTCCCCTCTATCCTATTCCCCCTTCTCTGTTTCTCTTTCCCTTGCACGGGTGGCCCGCGGGCGCCCGGCTGCCGCTGGCGGTGTGTGTGTGGGGGGGGGGAAGCTCCCCTTCCGCTCCAGCGCTACAATGTCTCAGGGCCAGGAGGGGGCGTGGCTCCCCGGTGGGGTGGGCGGGGCTTGCTCCCCGCTGCCTGGGTCCCCGCGTGCCCCGGCCGGCCGGGCGCAGAGAGCGAGCGAGCGAGGGAGAAGCGGAGCCGAGAGCCATGGCGGCCGGCCGGGGGTCGCTGGCGCTGCTGACCGACCTCTACCAGTTCACCATGGCCTACGGCTACTGGCGGGCCGGGAGACACCGCCAGCCGGCCGCCTTCGAGCTCTTCTTCCGCCGCTGCCCCTTCCAGGGAGCCTTCGCCCTGGGCGCCGGCCTGGCCGACTGCCTGGCCTTCCTCCGCGCCTTCCGCTTCAGCCGGGCAGGTGAGGCCACACCAAGACCCCCCCCCAAAAAAGGGCCCCAGTGGAGGGGGGGGGGCTCCCTCCCCCCACCCCAGTCCTCGCGGGCGCCCGGTTGGGGAAGGCAGCTCGCCAGGGTATATGGGGGGGGAGGGGTGTTGGGAGGCTGGGAATGCTGAGCCTGGAAGACCCCGAGGTTCCCAAAAAGGACCCCCACCCCGCCTCTTGCATCAACCCATGTGCTCCTTTGGGGAGAGGGGGGTCTTCCTTGCAGCAGCAGTGGGATCTCCTGGTGGCCTCCTATCCAACAGGCCCTTTTCCCTAGCCGGCTTGGGGGTTGCGGGGATCAATTGCAGTTTTGGGGAAGGGGGCTTGCCAGACCATGTGTTTGGGGGAGAGGAGGGGAGGCTGGGAATGCTGAGCCTGGGGGGGGGAGGTCGTGGAAGACCCCAAGGTTCCCAAAAAGGACCTGGGATTCCCCTCCCCCTCTTGCATCAACCCACCTGCTCCTTTGGGGGGTGGGGGTCTTCCCTGAAATTCCTAGTGGTCTCCCATCCAGCAGGGCCTTTTTTTCCTAGCCGCCGTGGGGGTAGCCGGGATCAATGGCAGCTTTGGGGAAGGCAGCTGGGCAGGGCATGTGGGGGGGGGGGGTATTGGGAGGTTGGGAATGCTGAGCCTGGGGGGGGGAGGTCACAGAAGACCCCGAGGTTCCCAAAAAGGACCTGGGATTCCCCTCCCCCTCTTGCATCAACCCACGAGCTCCTTTGGGAGGTGGGGGTCTTCCTTGCAGCAGCGGTGGGATCTCCTGGTGGTCTCCCATCCAGCAGGCCCTTTTTCCCTAGGGGTTGCGGGGATCAATTGCAGCTTTGGGGAAGGGGGCTTGCCAGACCATGTGTTTGGGGGAGGACAGGCTGGGAATGCTGAGTGGGGGGGGGTCACCGCGGAAGACCTCAAGATTCCCAAAAAAGACCTGGGATCCCCCCCCCCTTGCATCAACCCACGTGCTCCTCGGGGAGGGGTTTCTTCCCTGCAGCAGTGGTGGGATCTCCTGGTGGTCTCCCATTCAGCAGGCCCTTTTCCTTAGCCGGCGTGGGGTTTGCGGGGATCAATTGCAGCTTTGGGGAAGGGGGCTTGCCAGACTATGTATTTGGGGGAGCGGAGGGTGGGAATGCTGAGCCTGGGGGGAGGGGTTGGTCGCGGAAGACCCCGAGATTCCCCCAAGGATCTGGGATTCCCCCCGTCCCCGCCTCTTGCATCAACCCAAGTGCTCCTTCAGGGGTGGGGTTCTTCCCTGCAGCAGCGGTGGGATCTCCTGGTGGTCTCCCATCCAGCAGGCCCTTTTCTCTAGCCAGGGTGGGGAGAATCCGTTGCAGCTTTGGGGAAGCGAGCTTGCCAGGGCGTGTGTTGGATGGGGTGTGTGTGGGAGGCTGGGAATGCTGAGCCTTGGGGATCGCAGAAGACCCCGAAGTTCCCCAAAAGGACCTGGGATCCCCGCCTCTTGCATCAACCCACATGTTTCTGCGGGGGCCCTTTGGGGGGGGGTCTTCCCTGCAACAGCGGTAGGATCTCCTGGTGGTCTCCCGTCCAGCAGGTCCTTTTCCGTAGCCAGCATGGGGAGGGAATCAATTGCAGCTTTGGGGCAGGAGAGCCGCAGGTGGGAATTGAACCTGCCTTCAGTGGGGCAAGCCAGGGGCAGCTGCCCATCCAGATGTTGGGATGTGTGTGCAGGGAGGAAGACAGGCAGGCCGGCTGCAAAGAAGGAGCTTTGGCGAAGGTGAATTTCTTTTATTTCCTTCCCCATAAATCGCACATTGGCGCTAAAACGCGCCTCTAAAACCTCAGAGGTTGGCTTAGGGCCAACACCGAGAGGCAGCATGCCTCAGTTTCTCCTTCTCCGAATCAGGCGTGCTTTGCTTTGCATGATGGGCTCTCTGGGAAAGAAACAATGCCTCTGGATGGATCGAAGTTTGGGTGGGGCTGGGGAGGAGGAGCGACAGGGTGGCTGAATCCGAGTTTGGAGCGCATCCAAAGGGTGCATGCATGCATATTGGCTAACGGGGCATGCATCAACGCCCATGCACGAGGCTGCCTTGCAACATTTTTCAGGAACACTTTGTGGAAAGTTTGAGTTTGAGTTTATTCAGATTTATATACCACCCTACTCCCCAAAGGGACTCAGGACAGTGAACAGCCAATTAAAAATACAATACAATACAAAAGTTAAAAATTTAAAATAAATTATACAATTAGGCTGAAATAATTAAATCCAATTTTAAACATTTAAAACCCAATATAAAACCCATTTATAAAGGGAGGTTTATAAAGTACCTCGGGAGTGCAAATTTACTCCCTTAACTGGTGGCTCATCTTCTCCTATCCAGCCTTCCTTATTCTGGTGCTCCTGAACATTTATTTATTTCTGGGGGGCAGTCCTCAAATTACAGCGGTTTGTTTAGAGACGGTTCAAGTGGGAAAAAAAGCGACTTGCGACCAATTTTTCAACTTTTTGAAAAAACAGCAGCATCCCCCCTCCCCCTTGGTCACGTGATCAGGAGCAGATTCACTTAACAACCTTAACAAGTCTTGCTAATGGAACTGCGCTGCTTCAGTGAACACCAGTGGCAAGATTAAGTCGTAAAATGGGACAAAGCTCACTTAACCGCTAGCTCGCTTCGCAAAGGGAAACGTTGGGCTCCATTGCGGTCATTATGTCGAGACTACCTGTATGAGCCAGGAGGTTTGACCCCCTTGGATGAGAAACATCTCTGGGGCATTGCCATTCTTCTCTACTACAGAGGACAATCTGCACAATTGTGGCTTTCGATTTAAAAATTGTCCCATCTGTGTAAACTCATGTGTGTCTCCCCACCCCCCACTGCCCACACCCCCCCACCTCGGGAATTTCGTGGGAGAAAACTGTTTTACCTGGTAATTACAGGGCACATACTAGAAGCAATTGAATAAAAAGACAAATTGCTTTGATCTTGTACAAGGTTTTTTTAAAAAAATTTGATTTATATGCCGCCCTTCTCCGGAAACTCAGGGTGGCTTACAATGCATTAAGCAATAGCCTTCATACTTTTATATATTTATACAAAGTCAGCTTATTGCCCCCACAAACTGGGTCCTCATTTTACCTACCTTAGAAAGGATGGAAGGCTGAGTCGACCTTGAGCCTGGGGAGATTCGAACTTACAGTAATTGCAGGCAGCTGAATGTTCTTTCTTCCTTCCTTCCTTCCTTCCTTCCTTCCTTCCTTCCTTCCTTCCTTCCTTCCTTCCTTCCTTCCTTCCTTCCTTCCTTCCTTCCTTTTTTTAATTAGATTTATATGCCGCCCTTCTCCAGAGACTCAGGGCGGCTTACAATGCGCTAAGCAATAGCCTTCATACTTTTGTATATATTTATACAAAGTCAGCTTATTGCCCCCACAAACTGGGTCCTCAATTGACCTACCTTAGAAAGGATGGAAGGCTGAGTCGACCTTGAACCTGGTGAGATTCGAACTTACAGTAATTGCAGACAGCTGGTCTTTAACCACAGTGCTTTTAGTCTGCTGAGTTATCCAGGCTCTGTACAGCTTTGTACAGCTTTTGGTTTCAGGTTTTTTTGAGGGGCCGCCCCAAAGAGGAGGGGGTCTATTTATTTTTCCAAAGCACCCGAGGGCAGACAAGAAACAGTGGATGGAAACTACTCAAGGAAAGAAGCAACTGGAGAATTAAGGAGAAACTTCCTAACAGTGAGGGTAATGAACAGAGGAACAGCTTGCCTCCAGAAGTTGTTGAAGAGTGGGCAGACACTTGCCTGAAATGGTCTAGGGTCTCCTGCTTGAGTAGGGAGTTGGACTAGAAGACCTCTTAAGGTCCCTTCCAATCCTATTTATGTTTAGGATGGTGCTGAATAAAGGACCACACCAGGAGGAAATTAAAAAAAGAAAAACAAAGAACGTTCATGAGAACAGGACATTGGCCTAAAGTTCCTAAAATCCCCCCACCCTGTGCATTTTTTTTAATGGGCCCATTTGCATCCCACTGTCAAATATTAGGATCCTACAACCAGATTCCCCACCCCCCCATTTCTCCGTGTTTTTCATGTCTCCAGATGCTCCCTCTGACTCTATTTCTCCGATTCTTATTTCATTGATGTTTTGTTTATCTGTTATGAAAGTTTTGCACCGCCCATCACTTATCCAAGACCCGGGATAGCACGGAACATAAATAGACTTGGCGCTAAGGAAGGAACATTTTCTGCAGATTCTGAGCTGTCTCTCTATTCACCCATTTCCAAAGTTGTTTTTTTAAAAGCCTGCTCATATTTATTCTTTTCAACACGCTCTCTCTCTCTCTCTCTCTCTCTCTCTTTCATCCAGATTTTATTCAGGCTTTGTCTCTTGACATCCGGTTCTAGGTATTCAGCCTCAAACACTGAATTGGATTCTTGCAAGATTTTTGCTGGTTGTTGATGTGGAGTTTCTGGCTGGCTTGTTGGAGATAAAAGGCCGGGTGGAATCGGAAGGGGCCAATCCTGCGTTGGACAGAAATCTCCTTTAAACATCCTTTGCAAGATGGTTGCTGACCTTCAGCCAAATTGGGAGGGGAGGCTCAGCCTTGTGGCTTATGGTTTCCCTGGTCCAGCTATTTTTACTGAATCCACCTGGATTTGAGAAGTCCCAAACTGGTCATAATTTTCAAGGTGTAACGACTTATTAGAGTGGGGTGGAACTTAGAAGCTATTCCATTCTTTCATCAAATGTCCATACGATAAGTCAGAATAATCAGGTTGGAAAATGACCTTGAAATCTTCTAATCCAATCCTCTGCTCAAGTTGGAGAACCTATACCATCTGAGACAAGTGACTGTCCAGTCTTAAAAACCCTCCAGTGATGGAGTGCCCATGATTTCTGGTGGCAAGATGTCCCACTGGTTAATTGTCCTCACCGTTAGGAAGTTTCTCCTTAATTCCAGGCTGCTTCTCTTCTTGATCAGTTTCCGTTCAAATGAAATGAAAGCAAAGTCCTCAAAACACCAGTCTTCAGTTTATCTCTGACTTTGGGATAATTAGGCAAACTGCCAAAGGCTTTTTTTTGGCAAAAGTTCAGAAGCAGAAGACGCCCGATGAGAAATGAATACAGTGAAACAAGAAGCAATTCTCTCAACGTTGTTTTCCGGCAAAGAGGCCAAGAGCCCTTGCTGGTCTTTTAAGCCTTATGGGAGGGGCCAATCATCTCTTGGCCTTACTCCTGAGTCGTCCTTTTTGCTTCAGCTGCTCTTGCCCTCTGGCAGCTCTTCTCATACGTGCACTAAGAACAGGCTCCTCCTGTTCTTCTGCCTCTCTGCTGTCAGCCTCTGGAGGCTCCGGGGTTTGCACATCTCTCCACAATGGCCCTTAGCAGCATAAAGTTTGGGCTCTGTTGTGGTCATATGTAGAGGACTGCCTGTATTACAAAGATGAAAGCAAAAAAGCAAGTTTTCTTTTTCCAATTCTTCTTTTTCTCTCCCGTTACATTTTTTTTCCCAATCTCCCTCTCTCCCCCCCCCCCCCCCCCCCCCCTCTCTCTCTGCAGTTTTAATAACATCTCATGTTACGGGTCTCTCGCGTTGCAAAACCCACTTATTGTCTTTCCCCTTTGATGTCAAACAATCGAGATTCTCACAAAGCAGCCCTGATCTCTTTGTCTAATGAGTTCCAAAAACATCAGAAGCAAATGTCTTGTCTTTCAAATTTTAACTCTCCCCTTTATCCATTTATGACTTTCTTATGTCAAACTGTCATTAAGCTCAATCTTTAAAAATATCACTTCCCTTCTTTCTTGCAGTAATTTGGAAGGGAGGCTGACTCACTAAATGGATGTTTTCTTCATCCGTCTGTTTCAAAGACGACAAGAGAACGACCGGGCCATCCTCTGATGAGCAGAATAAAAGAGTTTGGAGGGGTGGCGGGAACCTTGGAGATCTTTTAGTCCAACCCGCTACTCAAGAGGGAGACCCTATACAGGGAGTCCTCACCTCCCGTCTGGACTATTGTAACACTCTCTACATGGGGCTCCCCTTGAGGAGCACTCGGAGGCTCGAACTGGCGCAGAGTGTGGCCACGCGGGTGGTTATGGGAGCGACGTGGCGCTCCCATGTAACACCTCTCCTGTGCGAGCTGCACTGGCTCCCGGTGGTCTTCCGAGTGCGCGTCAAGGTTTTGGTCATCACCTTTAAAGCGCTCCATGGCTTAGGACCTGATTATTTATGGGACCACCTACCACCACCAATAGCCTCCCACCGGCCAGTAGGCTCCCATAGAGAGGGGCTCTTCTGGGTGCCATCGCCCAAACAATGTTGACTGGCGGCCCCCAGGGGGAGAGCCTTCTCTGTGGGAGCACCTACCATCTGGAATGAGCTCCCCCCGGAGATATGGAGGATCCCGGATCTGCGCACCTTCCGTCATGCGCTCAAGATTCATTTATTCCATCAAGCAGGCCTGACCTAAGTCTGTCCCCTTTTTAATGGAAATTTTAATGTGTTTTAAATTATGAGGGTTTTAAATTTGTCTCAGCCAAAGTATTTAATTCGTTTTTATTCTATCTTAAATTTTGTATTTATATGTTTTATTTTATGGCTGTACTCCGCCCTGAGTCCTTCGGGAGTAGGGCGGTATATAAATTCAATAAAATCAAAATCAAACTTATGAACCCAAAATTTCCGTTGTTAAGTGAGGCACTTGTGAAGTAAATTTTGTCCCATTGTACGATCTTTCCCGCCTGCCGCCGTTGTTAAGTGAGTCACTGCAGTTGATAGGCTTGTAACCCGGCTGTTAAATGAATCTGGCTTCCTCCTTGACCTGGCTTGTCAAAAGGTTGCAAAAAAGGGGATCGTGTGACTCGGACACTTTTACAGTAGCGGCCAAAATTGTGGGAAACCTTTTGGGAAAAGTGTATTTTCTACAACTAGCTAATAACACCACTTTTTTTTTTTTGGAGTGGTACCATAAAATTATATATCAATGGAAAGATAATTGAATCAAGAATGTAATGCAATACCTTTTAGGAAGGATTTGCTATTAGAATAGCAGTTCTAAAGAGGAAAAGTGAAATGAGATATACAAAAATGATCCCCATAGAAAAAATGAGATATACAAAAATGATCCTATTCCAGCAATGGAATAGGATTATTTTGAAACTCCAAAATAAAAAGTGGTGTTATTAGCCATCAAACCTCAGAAATACACTTTTCCCAAAAGGTTCCCACAATTTTGGCCACTACTGTACAACCGTCATAATTGTGAGTCAGTTGTCAAGCGTGTCGAATTATGATCACGTCACCCCAGGGATACTGCAATGGTTGTAGGGATGAAAATTGGGCATAAGTCACTTTTTTCAGTGCCATGATAATTCGGACCAGTCACTTAAGTGAACGGTTGTAAGTCAAGGACTACCTAGGCAGCAATTTTAAAAAGTATTTTATTCCTCCCCCAAATAAGAAGTGGGTTCTTTTTTGCTTTGGGGTGTGTGTGTGTATCTTCATGCCATCGGAGGTCCCAAGTTGGTGAAAGACGCGGGCAAATCACAAATTGAGAGAGAACCACATCTGCTCTCCGCCCAACAGCTGGATCTCTGGCTTGCCTGGAGATGTTGCAAGAGGGAGTCTTGTGTGGGCATGCTTTGGCTGCCTTTCCCAGTCTCTCTGGCACACCTGCACCCACCCACCCACCCACGTGATGGAGAGGGTGTGGGTTTCCACTCGGGGCGTGAAAATACACACTTGAAGTGTGAAAGGCTGCTGGGGCATGCTTGGGGGCCACAGAGAGTAGCTTGCACTTGTGTGTGTTTTGAGGGGAATTTTTGTAGCTGAAAGGTTGGCCTGTGACATCCTAGGTCCATGATGGCACACAGAGCCATATCTGTGGGCACCCAAGCATTGCCCTAGCTCAGCTCTACTGCACATGCGTGTGCCAGCCAGCTAATTTTCTGGCCTTCTGGGCCCACCGGAAATTGGGAAACGGACCATTTCCAGCCTCTGGAGAGCTTCTGGGGGGCTGGGGAAGGCTGTTTTCGCCCTCCCCAGGCTCCCAGAAAGCCTCTGGAGCCTGGGGAGGGTGAAAAAACAGGCCTACTGGGCCCACCCTGCCATCTTGTGCCAAAAGCGGGGGGAGGGGAGTGCAGGGTGGGTCACGCGTGGGGTGTGGGGCACATTGAATTATGGGTGTGGGCATGCGTGCACTCCACCTACTGTCCTAGGTATTCTCTGAGCCTAGTTGCTTTCTTGCCGATGTTTCGTGATCCAAGTAGGAGAAATCAGTGCTGGAAGAGGGAGGTTGGTGAGGAGGAGGAGAAAGGGGAGGAAGGAGGAGGAGGAGGAGGTAGAGAAGGAAGAAGAGGGAGAAGAGAAGGAGGAGAAGAGGAAGAGAAGGAGGAGGAAGAAGAGGAAGTAAAGAGGGCCTCCTCAGGGTGCTGTTGGCAAAGTTACGTCGGCTGGCGACACCCAGGAGGAGAGCCTTCTCTGTCGGAGCTCCTGCCCTTTGGAATGAATTGCCCCCGGGCATACGTACAATCTCTGACCTCCGGGTCTTCCGCTGTGCCCTTAAGACCCTACTGTTCTGACAGGCGGGGCTGTCTAATTGAATGATTTTAAATTGGGGTTTTAAATGTTGGGGTTTTAAAATTCGGCCAAACTGTTTAATGATTTTAATTAATTTTAATTATGATATTTGTATATTTATGTTTTTAAACCGACTGTACACCGCTCCGAGTCCTTTGGGAGAAGGGCGGTATATAAATAAAATTATTCTGTTCTGTTCTGTTCCGTTCCGTTCCGTTCCGTTCCGTTCCGTTCCGTTCCGTTCCGTTCCATTCCATTCCATTCCATTCCATTCCATTCCATTCTATTCAGAAGAGAAGAAGGAAGAAGGAAGAAGGAGAAAACGGGGTCTGTCTGCTCACTGAGCTTCGTTATTTGAACTGGGCAACATCAGTGCTAGAAGGGACGGGGGTTGTAGAATGGAGGAGGAGGAGGAGGAGGAGGAGGAAGATGACTGCGGGATCCTTGGTGCTTTTACTTGCAGATGTTTCATTACCCAACTAGGCAACATCATCAGTGCTAGAACGAAGGGAGGAGGTTGTAGAATGGAGGGGGAGGAGGAGGTGGTAGAGGAGGAAGACTGTGGTGCTCTCTGGACTTGGTTGTTTTTTTCAGAGACGTTTCGTTACCGAACTAAGCAACGTCATCAGTCCTAGAAGGGAATGGAGTTTATTCTCTGTTTATTATATCCAAGTGGCTTGCTTTGAGGGAGCAAACTCCACTCCCTTTCCAGTGCTGATGATGATGTCTAGTTTGGTCACGAAACGTCTGTAAGAAAACCACCAAATTCAGAGAGCACCAAAGATTTCAGAGCAGTCCTCCTCCTCCTCCTCTCTTTCTCCTCCTCCCTGCAGCACTGATGATGTTACCTAGTTGGGTCATGAAACGTCTGCAAGAAAGCCACCAAGTTCAGAGAGCACCAAGGGCCCCTCATGCCAACTCTGACCTCCCAATATTCTCCTTTATGAATTGCATGAACTTACAAGTATTCCTTGACTTACGACCGGTTGCTTGCAGCTGTTCAAAACTATCGCAGGGACCGGCTTCCGATGGCTAGCTGCCCAGCACTCATCACGTGACTGCATGTCAGATGCTCAGCATCCGGTCCACAGTTACGACCATTTGTGCCATGGCCTCTTGGCCACATTTTATGACATTTCCCCCCCCCAAAAATTAGATTTACTTCCCTTTTTTCAGCAAAACCTTCCACAGCAAACTGTTTCCTTAATGATCACAGGGTTTGCTTAATGACCACTGCAGAAAAGGTCGTAAAATCGGGTCGCCGTCACAGTGTGTGATCATAATGGGCAGGCTCCATTATGGTTGTAAGTTAAGGACTATCATAGAAAATATGCCATTGGGAGCAATGCCTGACCATAATATTGTAAGAAAAGCTCGCTTGCCTTAACAGCTGAACTCGGTGAATTCTCTGTTGTTGAAAGGAATGCTTCCCCCCCACTTTTCTTTTGTGATCTTTTTTTGTCTTCTTCCCAGTCTTAAAAAATTTCCCTTTTTAAGGGAAAGTGTCTTTGATCTCTTACTTGGCTTTCTTTTGTTTCAGAAATCGAGTACCTGAAGTCTGTCCTTCCTGCGACAACCGAGGAAGATTTCTTTGAATACTTGTACACGGTCGATGCCTCCGAGGTTTCCGTCTCGTCTGCCCCGGAGGGCTCGGTGGTCTTCTCCAGGGTGGGTGCAGCTTCCGGCCAGGTCCCCCCGAGGAAGGGTAGTGTGAATGAGCTCAGAACAGCCATGTTGGTTCCAGAAGAAGAGCAGGACAGAATCCTGGCCCTCTTTACCTTGGGGGGAAGGAAGGGAGCAAGGGAGAGAAAAGGAAGGAAGGTGGAAGGAAAGGGTGGGTGAGAAGGGAGGGAGGAAGTTATGGAAGGATGGGAGGGAAGGAAGGAATAGAGAAGAGAGAAAGGTCAGGGAGGGAGGGAGAGGGAGGAAGGAAGGAATGGAAGGAGGGAAGAGATGGGAGGGAGGGGAGGAATGAAGGGTGGGAGGAAGGAAGGAAGGAATAAGGAAGAGAGGAAAGAAGGAATAGAAGGAAGGAGGGAAGAGAAAGGGGAAGGAGGGGAGAAAGGGTCAGAAGGAAGGGGGAAATGAGGGGAGGGAGGGAGGAATGTGGGGAGGAAGGGAATGAGGGAAGGAAGGATGGAAAGAAGGGGGGAAGGGTGGGACAGGAAGAAAGGAAGGGTGAAAGGAGAGAAGGGTGGAAGGAGAAAAGGAAAGAAGGAGGGTGGGAAGGAAGGAAGGAGGAAGAAAGTTATGGAAGGATGGGAGGGAAGGAAGGAATAGAGAAGAGAGGAAGGTCAGGGAGGGAGGGAGAGGGAGGAAGGAATGGAAGGAGGGAAGAGATGGGAGGGAGGGGAGGAACGAAGGGTGGGAGGAAAGAAGGAATAAGGAAGAGAGGAAAGAAGGAATAGAAGGAAGGAGGGAAGAGAAAGGGGAAGGAGGGGAGAAAGGGTAGGAAGGATGGGGGGAAATGAGGGAGGAATGTGCGAGGAAGGGAGCGAGGGAAGGATGGAAAGAAGGGAGGAAGGATGGGAGAGGAGGAAAGGAAGGGTGGAAAGGGAGAAGGATGGAAGGAGAAAAGGAAAGGAGGATGGGTGGGAAGGAAGGAAGGGAGCAAGGGAGCAAAAAGGAAGGAAGGTGAAAGGAAAGGGTGGGTGAGAAGGAAGGAGGGAGGGAGGAAGTTATGGAAGATGGGAGGGAAGGAAGGAATAGAGAAGAGAAAGGTCAGGGAGGGAGGAAGGAATGGAAGGAGGGAAGAGATGGGAAGGAGGGAGGGGAGGAACAAAGGGTGGGAGGAAAAGAAGGAATGAGGGGAGGAAGGAAGGAATAAGGAAGAAAGGGAGGAAAGAAGGAATAGAAGGAAGGAGGGAAGAGAAGGGAAGGAGGGAGGAATGGGGGGAGGAAGGGAGCGAGGGAAGGAAGGATGGAAAGAAGGGAGGAAGGGCGGGAGAGGAAAGGAAGGGTGGAAGGAGAAAAGGAAAGAAAGGGTGGGTGGGTGGGAAGAAAGGGAAAAGGGACATGAAAAGGGATGAAAGGAGAAAGGAATTAAAGGGGAGAAGTGGAAAAGAAAGAAGAGGGAGGCGAAAGGAAGGAAGGAAGAAGGGAAGGAGGATGAGATGAAGGGGAAGGAAGGAAGGAAGGATTATTATTGCCCACAACTTTCACTGTATGTTCTGAAGTTCTGCGGAGATTGTCTAACCTCCCAGCCAAGATGGCATCTCGTGAGCCGTTGGCGAGGAAGCTCACCTGAGGCTCCCCTCCCTTCTCTTCCCTGATTCTGCTCATCCAGGTGCCATTACTTCAGGTCAGAGGTCCCTTGTTGGTGGTCCAGCTTATGGAGACCACCCTGCTGTGCCTGGTGAACTACGCCAGGTGAGTCTGCGTGAGGAGCCTCGGAGGTTTGCCGTGTTCACATCCCCAGCAAGGTCCCCGGGTGGATCTAAATTTTGATGCGTAGAATATTTTCTATTTTAAACCTTTCCAGTTCAAAATGACCCATTTTGAATGTGAATCGCTCCGAAACGGGCTGTTTTCAACGTTACGATATTGGGCATCTCTTTTCCTGGGAAACTTAACAATTTTCCCCAAATGGATCTGAGATTAATATTTCAAGGTTTTACTGAGTAAAGGTAATAAATTCCACAGAAGTCCTGGATCCCAAATTTTGGACAAATTCTGTGAGCCTATCCCATTTGAAGTACCTGTCCTACGATGCACTGTTTCACTCAGTTAAGGGTTACTGGAAAAAGAGTTTTAGTAATAGATAGATAAAAAACAGTGGGAATACAAGAGAAGAGTAAATACGGAATGGAATGGAATAGAATAGAATGCAGAACAGAACAGAACAGAACAATAACTTTATTGTCGCTTTGAATGTACACTGATCAGCATACATTAAAATGAAATTTTGTTGCTTACAACTCACCACCTCCAGTATACACTACATCAACATGACAAAATAAATAAACTTTCTAGATTTACAGTAGTGGCCCAAATTGTGGGAACCTTTTGGGAAAAGTGAATTTTTGAGGTTTGATGGCTAATAACATCACTTTTTTGGTAGGGGGAATTTCAAGATAATCCTATTCCAGTTTGGGAATAACTCAGACCTTCTTAACCCAGTGGAAAATCTATGGAGCCGACTAAAGAAACTGGTTAGTCAGAAGCGATCCAGCAATAAAACCCAGTTCATAGAAGCCATCATTCAATCTTGGTTTCCCATGATAACAGCTGCAGAACTCAAAAATTTGGTTCACTCCATGGGAAGATGTTATAAGACCGTCATTTATGCTAAAGGTTACCCAGCAAAGGATTAATTGACATGGTGATAATTTTTGTATATCTCATTTTTTCTATGGTGATCATTTTTGTATATCTCATTTCACTTTTCTTCTTTATAACTGCTATTCTAATAGCAAATCCTTCATAAAAGTTATTGCATTACATTCTCGATTAAATTATCTTTCCATAGATATATAATTTTATGGTACTAATCCAAAAAAAAAAAAGTGGTGTTATTAGCTAGTTTTTAGAAAATACACTTTTCCCAAAAGCTTTTCACAATTTTGGCCACTACTGTAGTTGTAAAGGATCCGTATGTATAGATTTCCACAGGGTATTTTTGGGATGAAATGTTAGCTAGTTCAGTCCATCAAAGTCACCAGGTTGCAAAAATGCTCTTTCAGAGTTTAGGTGGTGAATCGTTTTATGCCGAATTTCCACGTGCATTAGGAAAGAAAAGAATGTAAAAGTAAATTTTAAAAAATGCAACCAATCCTTGCAGTACCTTTAACTACATTAGTGCTCTGTAACGGATTGATGATTAGGATGCCACCTTAAGGTTGCTGAGTTTTGCTGCTATGAGGTGACAGACTTGCCTTGAACTCTGGGGAGGGTGGATGAAAAGAGGATCGCTTGGGAAATCGAAAGTAAGTACTGTATCTCCTCTAGACTCTGCTTCAAGATCCCTTGGCTGGAAAAAGGAGGGAGTCCCATTCCAACCCTGGCTTGAACTCGTTGTTATGAAAACATTTTGCTGTACCTCCTTGGTTCTAGGAGGGGTGGGCCACGGGAAACAGTGAAGGGTGGGAAAAGTTGAAGGTAGGGATTTTCGCGTGCAATTTTCAGTTCCGGCTTTGCACTACCGCAATGCCCTTGACCTCTAATAAAACTATACCTTTCTCAACAATTGGAGCCAGGGATCGTTTTTATTTAGAGGTTTCGGTTGTGGCAGAGGCCTGATGTTCTCCAATGGATTTTTCATTTGCAGTCTGGTGGCCACGAACGCCGCCCGGTTCCGCCTTGCAGCCGGCCCAGACAAGAAGCTGATGGAGATGGGTCTGCGTCGGGCTCAGGGGCTGGACGGAGGCCTCTCGGCATCCAAGTACTCCTACGTGGGCGGTAAGGTCCCGTTCGTGACTCTGCTCTCGAAGGTGGCGGTGGGAGGCCTGAGGTCAGCCCCACGAGGTAGACCAGACCATGAGATCAACTCCACAGGAAGGCTAAAACTGCTTTCATGGGCCATGATTCTGGCTACAGAATCTCCCTCCCGCTCCCTCTCCTCTCCCCCTTTCTCTCCCTCTCTCTCTCTCTCTCTCTCTCTCCCTTTCCTTCCCTCTTCCTTTCTCTCCCTCTCTCTCTTTTCTCTCTCTTCTCTCTCCCCCTTTTTCTCCCTCTCTCTCCCCCCTCTCTACCTCTCTCTCTCCTTTTCCCTCCCTCTTCCTTTCTCTCCCTCTCACTTTTCTCTCTCTTCTCTCTCCCCCTCCGTCTCCCTCCCTCTTTTTCTCTCCCCCTCTCTCTGCCTCTCTCTCTCCCTTTCCCTCCCTCTCCCTTTCTCTCCCTCTCCCACTTTTCTCTCTCTTCTCTCTCCCCCTTTTTCTCCCTCTCTCTCCCCCCTCTCTCTGCCTCTCTCTCTCCCTTTCCCTCCCTCCCTCTCTCTTTCCCCCTCCGTCTCCCTCCCTCTTTTTCTCTCTCCCCTCTCTGCCTCTCTCCCTTTCCCTCCCTCTTTTCTCTCCCTCTCACTTTTCTCCCTCTTCTCTCCCCCCTCTCTCTGCCTCTCTCTCTCCCTTTCCCTCCCTCCCTCTCTCTTTCCCCCTCCGTCTCCCTCCCTCTTTTTCTCTCCCCCCTCTCTCTGCCTCTCTTTTTCCCTTTCCCTCCCTCTTCCTTTCTCTCCCTCTCTCACTTTTCTCTCTCTTCTCTCTCCCCCTTTTTCTCCCTCTCTCTCCCCCTCTCTGCCTCTCTCTCTCCCTTTCCCTCCCTCCCTCTCTCTTTTCTCTCTCCCCCTCCATCTCCCTCCTTCTTTTTCTCTCCCCCCTCTCTGCCTCTCTCTCCCTTTCCCTTCCCTTCCTCCCTCCCTTTCTCTCTCTATCCCTCTCTCCATCCCTCTCCTCTCTCCCTGTCTCCATCCCTTTCTCCCTCTCCCCCCTCTCTCCCTCCCCCCCTCTCTCCATCCCTCCCCCATCTATCATTTATCTATGAATATCTATCATCTGTCATGACTATCATTAAGGGTTGTACCTTATGATTCTTATTGAACGTATCTTGTCTTTTTACATACACTGAGAGCGTAGGCACCAAGACAAATTCCTTGTGTGTCCAATCACACTTGGACAATAAATAATTCTATTCTACTCTAAGTGTGAAAAACTCTCATAAATCAACTTTTTCAGTGCTGCTGTAGCTTTGAGCGGTCACTGAATGAACCGTTGTAACTCGAGGTTCTACTGCATGCTAGCGAAGAGACATCCTGGTTTCTTCTCCTCACTCTCTCCCTCCCATCTTCCCAATTTACCCTTTTCCAGGTTTTGATTTTACCAGCAACGTCTTGGCCGGGAAACTGTATGGGATTCCAGCACAGGGAACCTTGGCTCATTCCTACGTCTCCTCCTTTAGCTCCGTGGACGACGTAAACTCACGGGTTAGTACTCAGGGCAGCAGGAAAAGTTCCCCCAAAAGGCCACTGCGGTTAAACTGCCAGAAAGAAGAGGAAAACCTATTTCTCAAAGCACCTGAAGGCAGAACAAGAAGCAACAGATGGAAACTAATCAAGCCAGAACTAAGGAGAAATTTAAGGAGAAATTTCCTGACAGTGAGAACAATGAATCAGTGGAACAACTTGCCTCCAGAAGTTGTAAATGCTCCAACACTGGAAGTTTTCAAGAAGAGGTTGGATAACCATTTGTCTGAAGCGGTGTAGGGTTTCCTGCCCAAGCAGGGGGTTGGACTAGATGACCTCCAAGGTCCCTTCCAACTCTTGTTATTCTGTTCAGTTGGGACATCAGTTACTGCTTGGTGTTAATCTCTGCTTAGCTCTGTGTTGATTGTTGTGGTCTTTTAGCTTTTTGATTATAATATCCCAATCAAGGGGTATAATAATAATATCCCAATCAAGGGGTATAATAATAATATCCCAATCAAGGGGTATCATAATATCCTAATCAAGGGGTATAATAATAATATCCCAATCAAGGAACTGCCAGGAACACTCCTATCAATACTGACAGGGCAAGACACTTGTATATAAACAGAGCAAACCCCCCTCCCTTCACTGATGGTGCTACCTAGTTGGGTTATGAAATGTCCACATGAAAACAATTGGAGAACACCAACCATTTTGCTCCTCCTCCTTCAACAACAACTCCTCCTCCTCACAAACAGCCCTCCCTTGTAACATTGATGATGTAACCTAGTTGGGTAATAAAATGGCTGCAAGAAAAGCACCAAGCTCTGAGACCAGAAAAGAAGAGAGTTGGAAGGGACCTTGGAGGTCTTCTAGTCCAACCCCCTGCTTAGGCAGGAAGCCTATATCATTTCAGACTGATGGCTATCCAATCTCTTCTTAAAAACTTCCACTGTTGGAGCATTCACAACTTCTGGAGGCAAGTTGTTCCAACTGGTTAATTGTCCTCACTGTCAGGCAATCCTTTCTTAGTTCTAGGTTGCTTCTCTCCTTGATGAGTTTCCACTCTTTGCTTCTTGTCCTGCCCTCAGGTGCTTTGGAGAACTACCAAGGAGTCCGTAGACCATATCTTTGGGGAAGGAGATCCGTCTTGGAGTTAGACAAACAGATATGGACCTTGGTGAAAGATCTGACCAAGTAGCCAAGAAGTCCTATCAGTTGACGGGCCCACTTCTTCTTCTTCCAAGAAGCACCTGTGGAAGGTCCTTTCTGAGCAGCGACCAAGAAATCCCAGACTCTTAAGAGGGTGATTGAAGTACTGGGGCTTCTTGAGAAGTGGTTGGGCAGTCTCTTTCTTTCCCCCAGTAGAGCCTGCTGCCTCTGACTGGGAAGGAGCCCGTGGATTTTCCAAATTTAGTGGACAAGTGGTTGACCCAAGTGTGCCAATTGCTCCAAGTCCCGCCGGAGAAGGTGAGCTGCGGAGAGCGGGCAGCCTTCATGTCCTACGCCATCGCCTACCCACACAACTTCCAAGGGCTGTTGGACACCTACTGCGTCATGAGGTAAGGAAAAGGAAGGCTGAAAACCCCACTTTTGGGTGGAATCTTCGAGGGGCTGAGATTTGGAGTGGGACTGGCCTGGTCATCCTTGGCTGGACTCAGAAGCTAAGCAGGAAGGGGGGGATGTCAGGCCTTGGAGTTGAGACCACTAAGAAATCCTGAAGACCAAAGCAACATCTAGAAGAAGAAGGCCATGACGAATCATTTCTGTAAGACTCATTATCTATGAATTTCTCATAGATAACGAATTGATAGGATTCCATAGGATAATAACTGACTGGGAAGTCTTCCGTATAGGCTCATTTGAATAGGATAGAAGAGAATATTTGTAGCTCAGTTTTGAACCTCATAGTCCTTCGTGCTCTCTGAGCTTGGTGGTTTTCTTCCAAACATTTCATTACCCAACTAAGTGACATCATCAGTGCTAGAAGGGAGTGGGGTTTACTCTTATTTTATGTATTAATAGCTTGCCCTGTCTTCGTTGGTGGGAGTATCTTATTTGAATCTTCTTACAGACCCCTGTTGAAAATCAGGAACTTCCATGTAAATTCTATAATACCTATGTACACTTTCCCCCTTTTTAAAAGAAACCTCTCACTTAATATTTTAATTTTATTTTTATTATTTATTTATTAGTTCGATTTATATGCCGCCCTTCTCCGGAGACTCGGAGAAGGGCTTACAATGCGTTAAGCAATAGCCTTCATACTTTTGTATATACCTGCTTAATAGGGCTTTTGGCTCTCCCAAGCGGTGTTTTTTTTTTATACAAAGTCAGCTTATTGCCCCCACAATCTGGATCCTCATTTTACCTACCTCGGAAGGATGGAAGGCTGAGTCAACCTTGAGCCTGGTGAGATTCGAACTCGCAGTAATTGCAGGCAGCTGGCAGCTAAGTGCTACTTTAACAGCACTTTAGTCCCCTGCACCACCAAGGCTCTTTTAGAACAATGCAGGAGGAGAACTCTCTTAATCTACTGTAAAGCACAATATCAGAAAGAGTCTGGGAATTATTATTATTATTATTATTTATTAAATTTATATACCGCCCTTTTCCTAGTGGACTCAGGGCAGTGTACAGCCAAGAATAAAAGGCACTCCAATACAAAATTTAAAATATTAATAAAAGAATTAAATAATTTTGGCCCAATAAATTTAAAAAACCCAATAGGCAATTAAAATTTAAAACCCGTAAAACTTTAAACTTTAAGAAATGTTACTATAAGGCAGAGGTCCTATGAATAGTTTCTCCAAACATTTTTTTTTTTTAGTTAAAAACCCGTCTCGCTTAGCAACAGAAATGGGGTGGGTGGGTGTCCATTGTGGTCGTAACTCAAGGACTAACTATAAAGAACAACTCAAGAATGGCCTCTCCTGCAGGCCTTCAGGCATGATCCCTCAGGAAAGCTTGACGGATGCTTTGATCTTCTCAGGAGTGGCATCCCCAACTTTTGTGCCGTCGCCCTGGCGTTGAATCAGCTGGGATACCGAGCCATCGGAGTCCGGCTGGACAGCGGAGACCTGGCCAAGCAGTCGGTGGAGATCCGGCACATCTTTCGGGCCTGTAGCAAGCAGTGAGTTGGGGGATTGTTGGGGTGACCCCCGCTGTTCTACTTACCTTCCCAAGCCTCCTTTTTGTTGTGGCCCCGTCCTCTGAGCCTATCCCATTGGAGGAAGGAAGCTCTGAGCATGAGGAAGAGGAGCCAGCCAGATCTCCCAGCCCCCCGCCCCCTCTGGCACCGTCTCAGGTGCCAGCTGAAAGAGAGCAAAGTAGTGGGGAAACAGGTGTCTCAGATGAAGTGAGGGAGAGACGTCATTCCTGGACGCACGTCAACGAAGGCGAGATAAGCGCTTGCAGCAGCTGAGGAGACGTGCGAGGGAATAGACCTGAGTCACTGGACTGGAGTCACAGGATCAATGAGTCACTGGACCACACCCCAGAAACTATATAAGAGAGGGTGGTGGTCAGTGATCCCTGTGACGAACAAAACTCAATCTGGTAGTCATTGGAGCCTGAAGCTGCTAAAAGAATGGATTTTGGCAAAGCTACGTATGTGATTTTCTTTCTGTGAACAATTAAAGCACTTGGCAGACGGTGTGCATATCGCTGCCAAGTTGGAGATAAGAACTGTGGTGTGTGCCAAGTGCTTCTTTAACCCTCGACTGGCTGTGTTTTGTGGGTGTATGCAGAGGGGGACAGATCACTTTTGGTGCATGTTGTGCATGCATGCGCAGTGTGCATTTGGTGTGAACAGCATGCTCTGGCACTTGGCGCCAATGTGCGGCCAGCAAACTGGTAGAAAACTGGTTCAGATTTCACCACTGGTGTCAAAGATGAAACACTGGCCACTACGGGTCTCTTGGTTTCAGGTTGCCATTAGAGTAAGAGGTGGGAGGTGTTGCTTTCAAATGGGTTAGATGAGGAAACGAAACTTCTACGATTCTGCTGAAGGCCGGGAGAGCCTGGAATCTGTTGAAGGACATCACCATGGGTGTGGGCTTGAAGCAGACGGTTCCCATAACTACGAGAACTTGTTTTACATGAACAGACTACATGAGAGATTGGGGGTTTGGCTTGGAAAAGTGTTGTTTTATTCTATGGATTGGGGTTTGGGAACCTCACGGTTCGTTTTGCTTCGTCATTACGACGTTGGGTATTCGATAAACAGTCAGGAATTTTGGAAACGGAATGATCCTGGGTTTCTATTTGGATTCTCCGGCTGGATGTTGACGCCGGGTTTCATTGCTCATCTTGGAAAAAAAGAGCTTAAATTCTGCGGAAACATCAACCGCCATCTTTGCAGCTGCTGATAAGGAAGTGATGGACATCCATCCTAGGGATGGGAGGACTAGTCAGAAGTCTGGGGAGATTCTCCGTCATCCAGGTTGTCTCAAGGGGCAACTGGGTTTTCTGGTTTTTCTTTGAAGACGTTTCGCTTCTCATCCAGGAAGCTTCTTCAGCTCTGACAGGATGGTGGGGAATGGAAATATTTATATGTATAACTATAATGTGTATAAATTCTTCCCTTCCCTTCTGACGACTAGGCAGAAGGTTCCCCCAGATCTAGATTCAGTTTCCGGGCACTAAGAGAGTCTTTATTATTATTATTGCAGCCGCGTGGGTTGTGATGGGAGAGTCCCGATACTCCCATGTTACACCCCTCCTGCATGATTTGCATTGGTTACCGGTTGCCCTCCGGGTGGGATTCAAGGTGCTGGTGATGACTTATAAAGCCCTACATGGCTTAGGCCTGGGATATTTGGTGGACCACCTACAGCCAGCAACGATATCCCATCGCCCGGTCCGCCCCCATAGAGAGGGCCTGCTCAGGGTGCCGTCGGCTAGACAATGTCGGCTGGCAGCCCCCAGGAATAGGGCCTTCTCTGTGGGTGTGCCCACCCTCTGGAACCGACTCCCCTTGAACCTCCGGTTGGCTCCTGGCCTTCGCACCTTCCGCCGCAAACTAAAAACTTGGTTATTCATGTTCCCCGACTTGGACTGATGGGGTTTTAATGGGTTTTAAATTTTATTAGGTTTTAGATTTTAACTTTGTATTGTGGCTTTGTGCATTTTATTATTGTGAGCCGTCCTGAGTCCATTGGGAGATAGGGCGGCATATAAGCCAAATAAAATAAAATAAAATAATAAAATAATAAAATAATAAAATAAAATAAAATAATAAAATAATAAAATAAAATAAATAAAATAAAATAAAATAAAATAAAATAAAATAAAATAAAATAAAATAATAAAATAAAATAAAATAAAATAAAATAAAATAAAATAAAATAAAATAAAATAAAATAAAATAAAATAAAATAAAAAAAATAATAAAATAAAATAAAATAAAATAAAATAAAATAATAAAATAAAATAAATAAAATAAAATAAAATAATAATAAAATAAAATAAAATAAAATAAAATAATAAAATAAAATAAAATAAATAAAATAAAATAAATAAAATAAATAAAATAAATAAAATAAATAAAATAATAAAATAAAATAAAATAAATAATAAAATAAAATAAAATAAAATAAAAAAATAAAATAAAATAAAATAAAATAAAAATAATAAAATATAATAAAATAATAAAATAAAATAAAATAATAAAATAAAATAAAATAAAATAATAAAATAAAATAAAATAAATAATAAAATAAATTAAATTAAATTAAATTAAAATAAAATAAAATAAATAATAATAAAATAAAATAAAATAAAATAAAATAAAATAAATATTAATTTGTTTATGTTGCTCAAGGCATAAAGCACAAAAGAAAATGAAAATAGTGGGAAAACCGGGAAGGACGAAGAAAAGAAAGTGGAGGATAAAGATGAAAAAAGAATTATATCACTGACTTCCGACTCTATTTAGCGCAGTATAATAAGATACAGGTAAATCCTTGACTTTGTTTAGTGGCTGTTTGAAATTACTGAAAAAAGGATCTTATGACTGTTTTTTACACTTACAACTATTGCCAGAGTCGTGATAAAAATTCAAATGCTTGGAAACTGACTCATATTTATGACGGTTGAGTGTCCCGAAATCACGTGATCTCCTTTTGGGACCTTCTGAGAGGCAAAATCAATGGAGAAGCCAGATTTATTTAACAACCAGGTTACTAACTTAACAGCCAAAGGGATTCGCTTAACAATTTTTGCAAGAGAAGTCAACATTTTTTTAACAACTTTCTGTCTCACTTAGCAACAGAGAGTTTGGGCTTTGTGGTCGTAATTCGAGGACTGCCTGTTACAGGACTGCCGTTCCATCCTTAACTTTTTTTCTTTTACAAACTAATATATTTTTTGCAGTATTTTATGCAGAAAAATTAAAATACGGAATCCAAAGAGAAAAATAAAGGCAAAACAAAATGAGACAAAAAAAATTTTTTTTTAAAAAAAAGATGTGGGTTAAAAGGACAAAAACCAAAAACAGATACCTTCCCTTCCCCTCTCCCCCATTAAATATACTGACAGATATATTGCAAAAATAATAGCTTTTCTGATTGTGAAAGAGGTCCAAAATTTATAACTTCTACATCTATTTGCAACCCAATCTGACCTGTCATACATCACATGTATATATATATAAAGAAAAAATTAGTTAACGGGTTAATGCAAAGCAAAGTTAAACTTCCTTGGTTAAGAATCTGTTATTTCAATTAAATCATAGAAAGTCTATAAATTCTTATTTTTAAAATTTTTTTAAAAATTTGATTTATATGCCGCCCTTCTCCGGAGACTCAGAGCGGCTTACAATGCGTTAAGCAATAACCTCCATACTTTTGTATATTTTATACAAAGTCAGCTTATTGCCCCCAGAATCCGGGTCCTCAATTTACCTGCCTTAGAAAGGATGGAAGGCTGAGTCAACCTTGAGCCTGGTGAGATTCAAACATACAGTAATTGCAGGCAGCTGAATGTTCTTCTTCCTTCCTTCCTTCCTTCCTTCCTTCCTTCCTTTTTTTAATTTGATTTATCTGCCACCCTTCTCCGCAGACTCAGGACGGCTTACAATGCGTTAAGCAATAGCCTTCATACTTTTGTATATTTTATACAAAGTCAGCTTATTGCCCCCACAAACTGGGTCCTCAATTTACCTACCTTAGAAAGGATGGAAGGCTTAGTCAAACCTTAAGCCTGGTGAGATTCGAACTTACAATAATTGCAGACAGCTGGTGTTTAATTACAATGCTTTAGTCTGCTGAGCTATCCAGGCTCTTTTATCTACCACAATTCACCCCAATTGACTCTGATCATATTCTAATATTTCCTACTCCTTTCTATAACGAACTTACCTGCTCAGCAAAATCCAGATCCAAAATTTCATTATTATTTTTTTCCATCTCGGGCACAAAGTCCATAAGTGGTTTCCAAGTAGAAATGAAATTGGATGCATTATTTTCTTGGATCCAAGCAGGCAATTTAACCATCTCTGTTATTTCCATCAGTTGTTGTTTTTTTTCCCCCCAGCCATTTATCCATTGTGGGAATTAAAGCATTTTTCCATTTTTGTGGCACTAAGAAAGTCTTGATGGTGACAGCTGGATCCCCTTGGCATAGGCTGTAGACGTGGCTGTGTGTTGCGACGGAAAAATGAAGGGCTTCTGGAGGAAGGGATGTCCCTTAACTCCTGTGTCTTCCCTTCCAGCTTCCAGGTTCCTTGGTTTGAGACGATACCCATCACGGTGAGCAACGATGTGAGCGAACAGAGCTTGGAAGAATTGTCTCGAGAGGTGAGGATACGCCCATGCGGCTTGGCACGGGGTGGGGAAATATTTTAGGATGCTGTCTAGAGCCCAAAAAGCTTTCCTGTCCTTTGCAGTGAGGATTGAAATAGAATAGAACTGGGAGGGACCTTTTGAGGTCTTCTAGTCCAACCCCCTGCCTTTAGGGCAGGAAACCCTGTACCGTTTCAGACAAATGGCTGTCCAATCTCTTCTTAAAAACTTCCAGTGTTGAAAAGTTCACAACTTCTGGAGGCAAGTTGTTCCACGGATTAATTGTAACTGGTAACTGGAAGCAGTATTTTAATATTACAATGTTGTGGTTAAGCGGTCAAAATTCTCCTCTTCCCTGTGATTTTTTAAAAAATTCTGACACATTCTGCTTCTTCCCAGCTGAAGTGAGATAAACGTTAATAAATATTCCAATAACGTTCTTAAAATATTCACATTGTACGTGGTTAAAATGTATACTGAATGCATTTCCTAAATTTGCATCAAACCTGAATCTTTGACCAAGTCGGGTGGATTTGCACGATATTCTAAATTCTCCCAAAAGACTTGAGTTTAAGGTACCGTATTTTTTGGAGTATAAGACACACCTTTTTCTCCTCTAAAAGGGGGTGAAAATTTAGGTGCATCTTATATGCTGAATATAGCCCCGCCCATCCACTGGCCCCCACCCTATGGCCTCTGCCTCGCAGCAGTTACCTCCTTGCAAGCAAATAGCAAGAAAAAACAGCTCCTTTCAGCTTCAGCACAGCCTAATTAGCACAAGTTAATTGGATTGGCCTCCCGACTCAGCTGTTTTGCCCAGGACTCTGCTGCTTGCTGCAAAGAGGTAAATTGCTGGGAGCAGGGTTTTTTTTCTTGTGCTAATCAAGCTATGCTGAAAACGAAAATGAAAGTAAAGCAGGCTGTTTGCTGTTTGCTGCAAGGAGGCAAAATTGCTGGGAGGCAAATTTCTTTGTTTTGTTTTGTTTTCCCCACCAAAAAAGGTAGGTGCGTCTTATACTCTGGTGCGTCTTATACTCTGAAAAATACCATAATTGTAAAAACGTAATTGCTGAGTTTTGGGGTGTGTGTGTTTTCTGCTGGCTGGGGATTCTGGGAGTTGAAGTCCACCCATCTTCAAGCTACCAAGGTTGAGAAACACTGATCTAATAAATGGAAGGTTGTAGTACAGGATCTGAACTTGTGCTCTTCCGACGCCAGGAGAGGACACCGAGGTTCGAAAGCCTGGCCTGCTCTGATTTGTGTGACATTGTGAGATTTTGTGTGTATGTGTGTGAGAGACACATCCGTAAATCTGAGCTCGGGAATTCCCTTTTGCTTTTGCTGTGTTCCTCGCAGGGCAACGAAATCGATATGATTGGTGTTGGGACCCACCTGGTGACGTGCCCCCTTCAGACGACCTTGGGCTGCGTCTACAAGGTAACTAACCCTTCTGCCCCACGAGAACAACGCTACTCTAGGGCGACCGTTGTAAGCCAAGGAGTCTGCTGCGGGGCAGGGGAGATGGGTCAATCTCTAGAGCAGGGGTGGGGAATGGTGACCCTTTATGACTTGTAGCCCTCAACTCCAGGGGTGGGTTCTAAATTTCTTTACTACCGGTTCTGTGGGCGTGGCTTGGTGGCGGGTAATGTGACTGGGTGAGTGTGGCCAACTTTTCTTTTTTTTTTTACTTTTAAAAGCATTTTTTCTACAACCTTAAGGGGTTGCAGGAAAAAAAAGCTTTGAAAAGCCTCTGATGATCAGGCAACTCAGCTGGGATCGCCAGAGGCTTTTAAAGGCATTTTTTTTTCCTACAACGTCTTTGTCTGAAGAGGTTGCAGAAAAAAATGCTTTGAAAACAAGAGCCTTGGTGGCGCAGCAGACTAAAGTGCTGTTAAGTGACACTAGCTGCCTGCAATTATTGCAAGTTTGAATCTCCCCAGGCTCAAGGTTGACTCAGCCTTCCATCCTTTCGAGGTAGGTAAAATGAGGACCCGAATTGTGGGGGCAATAAGGTGACTTTGTATAAAAAAGAACATCACTTCGGGGGGCCCCGGAAGCCCTGCTAAGCTGGTCTATACAAAAGTATGAAGGCTATTGCTTAATGCTTTGTAAGCCGCCCTGAGTCTCTGAAGAAGGGCGGCATATAAATTAAATTTTAAAAAAAGAAAAGCCTCTGACAATCCCAGCTGAGCTGCGGGATCATCCGAGGCTTTTTTTTTATCTTTTAAAAACATTTTTTCCGCCGAAGAGGTTGTAGAAAAAATGCTTTTAAATTTTTATTTTTTTTAAAAAAGCCTCTGATGAGGTGAGCGGGGTAAGCAAGCGGCGACTGATTTGGGGCCATGGACAGCCAATGTTATTCCCGGTTCTCCAAACTACTACAAATTTTTACTACCGGTTCTTGCAAAGCATGAGCAACCCACCACTGCTCAACTCCCAGAATTCCTTATCCTCCCCATGAGTTCCCTCGCTTAAGGCGGTCCAGCTAAGGTGACCAGGAAAAACAGCCTTCTCCGTGGGAGGCCCCTCCCTGTGGAACATCCTCCCTGCAGAGATAAGACTGGCCCCCACTTTGAATTATTTGGCGCAGGTCTGCAAAAATGCCTGGGGGACCTCAGGGTAATACGGATTTTATGGAGGAAGAGGAGAAAGGGAGGATGAATTTATTTATTAAATTTAAGAAATAAAAGACTGTAATGAGGAGTCCTTGGCGCTCTCCAAGGTTGGTGGTAACGTCATCCATGCTAGAAGAAAGTGGGTTTTTGTGGAGGAGGAAGAGGAGGAGGAGAACTGTGAGGTCCTTGTTGCTAACTGAGCTAACTTGGTTTTCTTACAAGCGTTTCATTACCCAGCTAGGTAACCTCCTCAGTGCTGGCATCTAGTTGGGTAAGGAAACATCTGCAAGAAACCAACCAAGTTCAGAGAGCACCAAGGACCTCTAATTACAGTCTTTTATTTATTAAATTTATATTTTGTTCCTCTCACCTGTAGGGCAATGTACCACCTATCTGAGAGCAGGTGGCCTTGAACGAGGTTAAGCATCGTTAACTTGTTGCATTTGGCTCCATCTTTAGCTGGTAGAAGTCAATGGTTCTCCAAGGCTGAAAGTGACCGAAGACCCAGAGAAGACAACTTTGCCTGGAAGGAAAGTGGCCTACAGACTATGGGATGAGGCAGGTGAGACGGGGGATCACCTTCAACCAGACCGAAGTGCCTGATGGTTTCAGAGTCTCTTGCAGGGGTGAAATGCTCCCGGTTCGGACCGGATCACCCGATCCGGTAGCGATGACGGCGGGTGGTTCGGAGAACTGGTAGCAAAAATCCCTGTGCGCCCCCCCCTCCCGCCATTATGCCCACCTGATCATCAGAGGCTTTTTTTTTTTGTACTTTTGAAAGCATTTTTTCTACAACGTCTTCCGACGAAAAAATGCTTTTAAAAGTAAGAAAAAAAAAGCCTCTGATGATCGCACGGCTCAGCTTGGATTGTCAACGGCTTTTCAAAGCATTTTTTTTTTCTGCAACCTCTTGGCCGAAGAGGTGGTTAAAAAAAAATGCTTTGAAAAGTCTCTGACGATCCCAGCTGAGTTGCCTGATCGCCAGAGAGGCATTTTTTAAAAAGCCTCTCTGAGCATCCCAGCTGATTTGCCTGATCGGCAGAGGCTTTTCAAAGCGTTAGAAAAAATGCTTCGAAAAGTTTTTTTAAAAAAGAAAAAAGCTGGCCACGCTCACCCCGGTCACATAACCCCACCACCGCCAAGCCACGCCCACAGAACCGCTAGTAACAAATTTTACATTTCATCCCTGGTCTCTTGGCCTACCCAACTTCCTGGGATCTTGGAAAGACAAGAATTTTCTTAGCAGAGACGTTCAGTGCTTGTGGGAAGTAGATATTGAGCTACTGTGACTACCTGTGACCCACTTTGTGGAGGAGCTAAACCCACTGAGCAACCCCAATGACTATCTGGAGCCTGGGTGTCCAACCTTGGCAGTTTTAGGATTGGGGGTTCAACTCCCAGAATTCCTCAGCCAGCTGTCCTGCCCTGTCCCGTCCTGTCCCATCCCATCCCCCTATCTTATCCTACCCTAACATATCCTATCCCCGTGATGGCGAACCTATGGCACGGGTGGCACAAGGAGCCATATTGGTGGGCATAAGAGCTCAGCTCCGGCACGCATGCATGTGCCAGCCAGCTGATTTTCGGGTCTTCTGGGCCCACCAGAAGTCAGGAAACACACTGTTTATGGCCTCCAGAGGGCCTCTTGGGGGTGGATGGGGAAAGCTGTTTCTGCCCTCCCCAGGCTCCTAGAAAGGCTCTGGAGCCTGGAGAGAGCAAAAAACAGGCCTACTGGGCCGACCGTACCAAAAATGGGGGGAGCACGGGATGCATAGAATTATGGATGTGGGCACGCGTTCGTGTGACCCCACTGCACTCCCCCCGCTTTTGGCACGCAATGGCAAAAAGGTTAGCCATCACTGTCTTATCCTATCCTCCTATTCTATCCTATCCTATCCTATCCTATCCTACCACATCTTACCTAATTTGGAGCATTAAAAGGGAATTTGAACTCTCAGCTGGCTGTGTGACTTTCGTGCCTTGTCCCAGGTCATCACACCACCTGCTGTGGGACTCGTGGTCTTTCTTGGACAGTTAACTGGCTAGGAGAAGAACTGCCGGATGAGACAGGTGCCATCCATCATAAGCCAGGTGTTACTTCTAACCTCGCATCTTCTGGCTCTCTGCAGGCTTCCCATGCATGGATCTTATGGCCCTGGAGGAAGAGTCGGCTCCTGAGGCTGGCCAGGAGGTGGAGTATTGGTCTCTGGGAGGAACCGAGAAATTCGGGAAGGTGATTCCTTCGGCAGTGGAAATCCTTCACCTCGTCTACTTTAAAGATGGACAGGTAAGGGAGTAAACTTCTGCCAGTCTGGGAATCGGGCTGTCTTGCAGCAGGATATCTCTGGACATGATGGAATCTCATCCCGAAAGAGGAGAGAAATGCAACCTCAATTTTTTTTTTAATTTGATTTCTATGCCGCCCTTCTCTGGAGACTCAGGGCAGCTTACAATGCGTTAAGCAATAGCCTTCATACTTTTGTATATTTATACAAAGTCAGCTTATTGCCCACACAAACTGGGTCCTCAATTTACCCACCTTAGAAAGGATGGAAGGCTGAGTCAACCTTGAGCCTCGAACTCGCATAATTGCAGACAGCTGGATGTTAATAACAGGCTTTAGTCTGCTTATTAGCCTGTTGAGCTATCCAAAGCTATCCAGTTAATCAGAATAGAGCAGGAAGGGACCTTGGAGGTCTTCTAGTCCAACCCCCTGCCCAAGCAGGAGACCCTCTATCATTTCAGACAAATAGCTGTCCAGTCTCTTCTTAAAAACCTCCAGTGATGGAGCTCCCACAACTTCTAGTGGCAAGCTGTTCCATTGGTCAGTTGTTCTCATATTACGAAGTTTCTCCTTAGTTCCAGGTTGCTTCTCTCCTTGATTAGTTTCCATCCATGGTTTCTTGTCCTGCCTTCAGGTGCTTTGGAAAATAATTTGACCCCCTCCTCTTTGGGGCAGCTCCTCAAATACTGGAATACAGCTTTCATGTCCTCCTCAGTCCTTCTTTTCTCTAGACTGGACATACCCAAATCCTTAATTTGTTTTAGCCTCCAGGCCTTTAATCATCTTAAATTGCTCTTCTCTGCACTTTTTCCAAAGTCTCCACATCTTTTTTTTTATAATGTGGATGTAGAATTCCAGCTGTGGCCTTACTAAGGCTTTATAAAGCGGTGCAAATCCTCCACGTGACTTTAATTCTACGCCTCTGTTTATACAACCAAGGATTGTATTTACTTTTTTGGCTGTTGCTACACACTGCTGGCTCATGTTTTAAGTGATCGTCCACTAGGATGCCAAGAGATCCGTTTCTCCACGTTTGAGTGATGAATATGGGACCGGTAGTCCTCGTTCTAATCCTTGGGACCAGAATTTCCATTGCTAAGTGAGTCACGCCTGGCTTTACGACCTTTTTCCCATGATTGTTAAGCGAATCCCTTTAGTTGTTAAGTGAATCGACTGGTCATTAACCGAATGTGGCTTCCTGTCAGGTTTTGTTGCAGCACACAATCCGACACACAAGTAAATAATTCTGCAGAATTCAAATTTTATATATTAAGAAACTTCTTTATATTCAATATTCAGCATACAAAATCAGGGAGACGAGCAATATTTCACAGAAGCAAGTCATTCCAGAGTAGAGAAACACAAAGGCTAATATATTGTACAGAGGCAGCCATTACAGAGGCCAAACCAACTCTTACATAGAGTTCAGCAAGTCTAAGCCCTCCCAGGCTCCAGACGGTCTCTTATGGCCCCATACAATGTTTCAGTTTCCAAACAGTCCCCATTGGCTAACCTGTTACCATGTCTATCCAAACAGTCCCCATTGGCTGACCCTGTTGCTATGTCTACCCAAACAGTCCCCATTGGCTGACCTGTTACCAGGTCTATCCAAACAGTCCCCATTGGCTGACCTGTTGCTATGTCTACCCAAACAGTCCCCATTGGCTGACCTGTTACCATGTCTATCCAAACAGTCCCCATTGGCTGATGTATTGCTATGTCTATTCTAGTCTATGAATATTCATACTCTGACACTTCCCCCATGGAGTTTGCTTTTCAAAAGATATCAAAAAGTGATCACATGATCCAGGGGTGAAATGTAATATTTGCTACTACCGGTTCTGTGGGCGTGGCTTGTGGGGGAGGGGGTAATGTGACTAGGTGGGCGTGGCCAAGTTTTTATTTTTATTTTAACTTTTCAAAGCATTTTTTCTGCAAATGCAAAAACATGCTTTGAAAAGCCTCTCTGATGATCAGGCAACTCAGCTGGGATCGTCAGACACTCTTTTTTTTACTTTTAAAAACATTTTTTCGGCAGAAGAAGTTGTAGAAAAAATGCTTTTAAAAGTAAAAAAAAAGCCTCTGATCGTGCGTCTCAGCTGGGCATAGTGGGAGGAGGGAGGGCAGCAGGGATTTTTGCTACCGGTTCTCCGAACCACCCGCCACCATCGCCACCGGATCAGGCGATCTGGTCCGAACCAGGAGCATTTCACCTCTGACGATATCCCAGGAGGCTATAAACAATCAGTTCCGAAGCATCTAGATTTTGATCACATGACTATGGGAATGCTGCAACGGTCATAAATGTGAAAAACGGTCATAAGTCACTTTTTTCCCTTCCGTTGTACAGGCACTTCTCGAACGAACAGCAGTTCATTTAAGTGACAGTTCAGAGTTACAACGGCACGGAAAAAAGTGGCTTGCAACCGTTTTTCACATTTATGACCGTTGCGCGTGACCCTGTGGTCACGTGATCAAAACTCAGTGTCTCATATTTATGACGGTTGAAGGGTCATGCGATCTGCTTTTGCGACCTTCTGACAAGCAAAGTTAATGGAAAAGCCAGATTCATATAACAACCATGTTACTAACTTAACAAATTTATTTATTTGTTTGTTTGTTTGTTTGTTTCAATTTATAAACCGCCCTTCTCCTTGCGGACTCAGGGTGGTGAACAGCCAAGATAAACCGGTATACAAAAATTAAAATAATTGTAAAATATTAAATATTTTCGGCCAACAATTAAAACAGTCCAATTAAAATCAGTTTCAATTTAAAACAGAGGATGGGATCAAGCCAGCCCAGCTAGATGAAACAAGTGGGTTTTAAGGGCCCGACGAAAAGTCCAGAGGTCTGATATCCTGCGTATCTCCGGGGGTAGGTCATTCCAGAGGGTGGGTGCCGCCACAGAGAAGGCTCTCTCCCTGGGGGTCGCCAGCCAACATTGTCTGGCGGACGGCACCCTGAGGAGGCCCTCTCTCTGCGAACATACTGGCCAGTGGGAGGCTATTAGTAGCAGAAGTCGGTCTCGGAAATACCCCGGCCCTAAGCCATGGAGCGCTTTAAAGGTGGTCACCAACACCTTGAAGTGCACCCGGAAGACCACCGGGAGCCAGTGCAGCTCATGCAGGAGAGGTATCACATGGGAGAGCCCCGTCGCTCCCATAATACCCCGCGCGGCCGCATTCTGGACCAGTTGGAGCCTCCGGATGCACTCCAAGGGGAGCCCCATCTAGAGGGCATTGCAGTAGTCCAGGCGGGAAGTCACGAGAGCATGAATGACCGTCATAGGGAGTCCTGATCCAGAAAGGGACGCAACTGGCGTATCAGGCGAACCTGATGAAAAGCCCCCCTGGCCATGGCCATCATGGGCTCTTCTAAAGACAGCCGTGCATCCAGGAGGACGCCCAAGTTGCGAGCCCTCTCTGTGGGGGCCAATGCCTTGCCCCCAATATTCAGTGATGGCACCAGCTGGCTATATCGGGACGCCGGAAGCCACAGCCACTCGGTCTTGGAGGGGTTTAGTCGGAGCCTGTTTCTCCCGATCCAGACCCGCACGGCCTCAAGACACTGGGACATCACTTCAAGGGCATCGTTGGGGTGGCCTGGAGCGGAGATGTACAGCTGGGTGTCGTCAGTGTACTGGTGGAACTCCATGCAATGATTCACTTAACAGCCATGGCAAATAAAGTCGTAATATGCGCCAATGCTTTCTTACATAATGCTTTCACTTAGCAATATAAATTTGCTCCATTGTGGTCATAACTCAAGGACTATCTGTATGTTTGAACCATCACTAAACAAATGGTTGTAAGTCAAGGACTACCTATATTCACTGTTGCGGCTGTTTAGAATAGAAAGGGGCTGCCGTCAGACTATTTATGTTCCTGTTTTTCTTCTCTTTCTGCTTTTCTCACCCCCAAAGGTTTGCCGGACGCTCCCTACCCTGTTGGAGATCAAGGCTCACGCTCAGATGTCCTTGGATAAGCTCAATCCTGTCCACAAGAGGCTGCAGGATCCCGAGACCTACCAGGTACAGGCGGTGGGGAGAAAGGTGGTGGGCAGTCCCATATTTTAAACCTCATTTTGCTCAGAAAGGCCATGCTAGAGAGAAAGAAATGCCTCTAACGTTGGACTTGTGAGCATAAAATAGATCGAGGGGAGGCAGAATTCAGGGGGTCTTATCACTTACACATCTATCTATATACAGGTAGTCCTCGGCTTAGTAGGATCACAGTCAAGCCCAAAATTTCTGTTGTTATGTGAGATATTTGTTAAGTGAATTTTGCCCCTTTTTACGATCTTTCTCACCTCCGTCGTTAAGTGAATCAACGCAGTAGATAAGTTAGTAACCTGGTTGCTAAGTGAATCTGGCTTCCCCACTGACTTTGCTCGTCGGAAGGTGGCAAAAAGGGATCACGCGATCTTGGGACACAGCGATCATCATAAATACGAACCAGATGCCAAGCATCTGAATTTTGATCACATGATCATGGAGATGCTGGAAAGGTCGTAACTGAAAAAAGATCATTTTTTTCAATGTCGTTGTAACTTTGAACGAATTGTTGTCAGTCGAGGCCTATCTGTATTGCTAAAACTCTTCTTGTCGTGACCTTTACTTGGGCACAACGGTACATCAGAACGGTGCACAATTTTGGAACCAAGGGTGTGGAGCTAACGAGTAGGCTGGCTTGGCCGCTCAACAGTGAAGCAGGCACAGCAGCTCCTGGATTTTCTACATCGCATGAGAAAAGTGCATCTTCCTTGTCCTGTCCTTACCACTTCCAATATAGGGACGATCAAGAGCATCCTGTCATACTGCATTACTGTCTGGTTTGGAAGCATTCCTACTTCAGACAGGAAGGCAGTGCAGAGAGTGGTGAGGACAGCAGAAAAGATTATTGGCAGTTCACTCCCTTCTATCCAGGATGTGGGCTAGAAGCAGTGCTCGAGTAGGGTCCGTAGGATTGTCTGGGACACTACACATTCTCTTCACCACCTGTTCTGAAGTTGTATGGTTGTATATTCTGAAGAACTGAAAAAGCTTCTTGGGTGAGAGGTGAAACGTTTTCAAGGAATACAAACCAAGGAAAGTCCAGTTGACTTGAAAATCTTCCTCCCCCTGTCCTCACCACTTTCTATAATCAAAAGCATCCCATCATATTGCTGGTTACTGTTTGGTTTGGAAGCATTACGGCTTCAGACAGGAAGGCAGTGCAGAGTGGTGAGGACAGCAGAAAAGATTATTGGCAGTTCACTCCCTTGTATCACGTAAGTGATGCTTGAGCAGGGTCCATAGGATTGTCATGGATGCTATACATCTTCATAACCTGTTCTTGTTACTTTCTGGGAGGGGGATTTGTGGTACCCAAAGCAGAACATCCAGATTCAGCCAGTTTTGTTCCAGACAGTATCAACCTTGTGAACTCTCAAGTTTCCTCTTTCCGCTATGCATTCAAAATGGACAGTGATTAACATTTATATGTATTTATAAGTATGGATGTAGATATATACACACACACACACACACAGAGGAACCCAGATTGTTGGGGGACAGTAGGCTGACTTTAAACTGCTTAGAGAGGGCTGTAAAGCACTGAAGCAGTATATAATTCTAAGTGCTGTTGCTAGGTGGAAAGGAAAGGAAAGGAAAGGAAAGGAAAGGAAAGGAAAGGAAAGGAGGGAGGGAGGGAAAGGAAGGAAGGGAGGGAGGGAAAGGGAAGGGAAGGGAAGGGAAGGGAAGGGAAAGGAAAGGGAGGGAAAGGGAAGGGAAGGGAAAGGGAAGGGAAGGAAAGGAAAGGAAAGGAAGGAAGGGAGGGAAAGGAAAGGAAAGGAAAGGAAAGGAAAGGAAAGGAAAGGAAAGGAAAGGAAAGGAGGGAGGGAGGGAAAGGAAGGAAGGGAGGGAGGGAAAGGGAAGGGAAGGGAAGGGAAAGGAAAGGGAGGGGAAGGGAAGGGAAAGGAAAGGGAGGGAAAGGGAAGGGAAGGAAAGGAAAGGAAGGAAGGGAGGGAGGGAAAGGAAAGGAAAGGAAAGGAAAGGAAAGGAAAGGAAAGGAAAGGAAGGGCCATGGTGGCGCAGTGTTTAGAGTGCAGTATTGCAGGCTGACCCTACTCATTGCCAGGAGTTCGATCCTGACCGGCTCAAGGTGGACTCACCCTTCCATCCTTCCGAGGCCGGTAAAATGAGGACCCAGCTTCCTGAGGGCAAGAGGCTGACTCTGTAAACTGCTTAGAGAGGGCTGGAAAGCCCTGTGAAGCTATATATAAATCTAAGTGCTTTGCTATATGTAACGGAATTTCATTTTTAACGTGTGCCAGTGTGGCCACAGTAAAAAATGACAACAAAGATTATTTTATAAGGCTCAGATGGGCTAACTTGAGTTCAAAATCTGGGACCCAGGACTCCAAAGGAAATGACATTTGGGCAAACTACGGCTGCTTCAACGCTATTGGCTGCTGCTGGAGTCCCGTGATCTTCATTCTCAACGTTCTGTGACAGTTTCCCAGCCAATCTTGCAATCCTTTGCTTTCCCTCCCCACCCAGCAGCAGCCACTTAACCTTGGTTTGCTTCCACATCTCAGGTGGCGGTGACGAGAAAGCTCTACCTGCTCCTCCTCGACCTGCAGAAGGACAACAGCTCCTGAGCATCACTCTGGTGTCGCAAACTGAAACCCACCGGTGCCTGCTGTGGGAATCCGGACTGAACAAGACCCCAAATTATTGGGGGTTGTGGGCTCCCATGCCAACCCTTGCGCGGTTCACCTCCAAAGTCTGTCCACGCCCACGTCTCTCCAACTCTGTTACCCTGCATCACACACACCTGTACGCAAGTCTCTGTGTCACCTTTCACGTGGAGCTGGCTGGGGATTATTGGAGTGTTGGCCAAGTGACTGAGAGAAAGCAGAAGGGTGGGTCTCTTCCAGAAGCCCACCACAATCTGTTGGGTTGATAGAACAACCCAACCAAATTTTCTGCATTCCAGCGCGGGAGTGTGGCTGGACCAGATGCAAATTGCCGGTAGGATGCAGGAAGACGGATGCCGGTAACCACGGTGATGTCAGGACACGAGTGAGCTGCCTTCCCAACTCCCCACAGCCCGTCCACCCCCAAATCCGATGTATTTGTTTGCCGCTTCGAATCACAGTCAGAGAAAGCAGAGCGTCCCCGCAGGCTACGGCGGGGGGCGGCTCTCCAAATTTGGCAGCTTTACGACTTGTGCGTTTCAACTCCCAGAATTCCCCAGCCAGGCAGAATTCTGGGAGTTGAAGTCCACAAGGCTTCAAAGCCATGTTTGGAGAGCGCTAGGCTAGGATGCACTGGCTGTAAAATCGGGTGGGGGTCCCCCATGTGGACCCACCAACACCTCGCCTCCCCCAAACAAAAGCCTTTGGCAACACTGCCCTTTGATGTGCCTTTTCCTTGCTTGGAGAATTGTGTATCTTTCTTTTTGTTCCCCACTCATGAATTATGATCTGTGTGGAATCTGATTTCTCCTTCTCTCTTTGCATTCACGCGCTGCGGACTTGCTGGCCTTTGGCCCATCTGCCCACAGACACGGTTTGCTTGCTCCAGATATTCAGGGTGGACACGCTTCCCTCCCCTTGGCTGGTCGGGGCTGACCCTTGTTAAGAGCAGCTACCGGCTGGGAAAATCTCCGACTTACCTTGCGTGAAATATTTCACCACATCCTTTTCTTGAAACCGGAGCCCTTCGAGGAAGAAAGGCTGGGACTTTCCCCATGGTTCAGGCAGTCCTCGATTTACGACAGTCGCGCCCCAAATGTCCTTCGCTTAGGTGAGACACTCGTTCAGTGAATTTGGCCCCTCCTGCCTCCGTTGTTAAGTGAGTCACACAGTTGTTAAGTGAAATCTGATTTTCCCCATTGACTGTTACTGTCAGACGGTCGCAAAAGGGGATCATGTGACACGGCACCCGTCATAAGTACAAGCCAGTTGCCAAGTGACCATGCGGATGCTACAATGGTTGTATAAAAGTCATCTATTTTTTTTTTGTGTCGTCGTAACTTTGAACGGTCACTAAATAAATGAATGTAAGTCAAGGGTTACCTGTATTGGGGGGGAGGGAAACACCTTGTGAGATTGGACAAAGATGCTGCCAAGGGAACAATCAGATAAGAGGAATCACAGACAGTGGACGAAGGAAACGGACTGGAAAGAATCTTGCAAGATTGGTGACGGCCTCCCAGGATAAACCCGATAGAATTTGCAATCAGACGAGCTGATTTTACTTTATTGTAAATGTTGCGTGGACAGAACCTTGCAAATCTAGAAATACAGTTCTCCCTTCCCCTCCTTTACCACCCAAGAAACTAGGGAGGGCCTCTTCTAGGCCTCTCGCCCCACCCATTATCCATCTCAGGGCTATGCTGCCTTTTATCTATTATCTAACTTGGGGGGTCTCCAACTTTAAGACTTGTGGACTTCAACTCCCAGAATTCCTGGGAGGAATTGCCAAGTTTGGAGACCCCTGATTTCTAACTCTTCTCAGGCAGCATCTTCCCCATAGGCCATCAGAGCTCCCTCTTCCGAGATACGGATCGTTCTCTTGGCAGCATCTTTGTCGAACCTCCCCAGGGCGTTTCCCCCACACAGGTTAGCCCTTGACTTGCCATTTGAAGTTAACAAACCTTAACCACCCATTTCTTGACGGCGAGACGAAGAAACCAGTGGAACAGCTTTCCACTAGACGTGGGTGCCCCATCCCTGGAGGCTTTTAAGGAGAGACTGGACAGCCACTTGTCTGGAATGGGAGAGGGTCAGACTGGAAGGCCTCTGAAGGTCCCTTCTAACTCTTTATTTTGTGGCTTCCCTCCAGAAGTTGTTACTGGAAGCTTTATGAAGAGACTGAAATGGTCTGCCTGTCTGAAATGGTCTAGTGCCATGATGGGGAACCTAGGGCACGGGGCATAGGTGGCACGCAGAGCCATATCGGTGGGCATGCGAGCTCAGCTCTGACACGCATGCGTGCGCCAGCCAGCTGATTTTTGGGCCTTCTGGGCCCACCAGAAGTCAGGAAACACAGTTTCCAGCCTCTGGAGGGCCTCTGAGGGGAGCGGGGGCATTTTTGCCCTCCCCAGACTCCTAGAAAGGCTCTAGAGCCTGGGGAGAGCAAAAAACAGGCCTATTGGGCCCACTGTGACATCATGTGCCAAAAGCGGGGGGGGCAGGGCGCATAGAATTATGCATGTGGGCATGCATGCGTGCGTGTGCCACCACCACGCTCCCTTTGCTTTTGGCACGCGATGGCAAAAAGGTTAGCCATCACTGGTCTAGTGGAACAACTTGCCACCAGAAGTTCTGGGTGCTTCATCAATGGAGGCTTTTAAGAATAGATCGGGCAACCATTGGTCTAAAACGGCCCAGGGTCTCCTGCTGAAGCAGTGGGTTAGACTAGAAGGCCTCTGAGGGTCCCTTTCAACTCTGTTATTCTAGATTCTGCTCTTCATTTAAGCGGTTTCTTGGCTTTTCGGGGTGTATGCTGAATATTTTGACATTACCCTTCTTCCGAGGGTCTCGCCTTCCCACCTTCCTTGCAGGTTTTCTCAGCCGTGGCTTCAGGAGCTGCGTCCCATCGCCCACTCCCCACCACAGGCCTTGGTTGCGAGGCCCAGGTTGATGGGTTGTGTATCTCAGGCCTTGCGGAAGCCCACCCTGGGAGATGGGATCTTCTGTGGCCCCTCGCTGTAGCGAGAATCTCTGGCAAGGATCTCAGATTTGGGGGTGGGAACTTTCAAGCATTGCTACAGATAATCCTTGATTTACAGCCACAATTGAGAGCAGAATTTCTGTTCAGCAAGGCGGTTTTTAAGCGAGTTATACCCAGTTTTATGATTTTCCATGGTTATTAAGTAAACCACGGTGGTTACTAGCGCAGTCATTAAGCGAGTCATGCAGTCATTAAGTGAATCCGGCTTGCCTCATGACCCAAGGATGCTGCAGATATCCCTAAATACATGCTGGGTGCCAAGTTGCCTGAATTTCGATCCCATCATTGTGGCATTACTGCAAAGGGTTGTTATAAGTGTGATGATCAGTTGCAATCCCCACCCCTTCTCCTCCCTCCCCCCATGCCATTGTCACTTTGCAACGGTCACTAAACAAAATGGTTGCAACGAGAGAACTGGCTGCACTGAGTTGGGGTTTTGCAAGGGTGGATTTAAAGCCAGGGTCCCTGGAATCGACAGGAGCAAATTTTGCAAGCTGCTTTCTCCACCACCCTTTTTTTTTTTTTTTAAATCTGCAAAATGATCTTTTGGGGTTTTGGTGTTCCCGCTCTTAAACTCAGGAGCCTGGGCTCAAAGGAGGGTTTGGAGGCAGCTGCATTAATTCTGGGGTGGGGGTTGGGCTTGTTTTTTTTTTTTTGCAAATGTTTGGATGCTTTCCAGGATGGCGCGACACAGAAAAGCCGCCTCTAAAACCTGCAGCCTCCGCGCATTGCAAATTTTATCTCCGCTATCTTTAGAAAACGAAACAGCGGAAGGTTTAGGAACATTTGCTGCTCTTTATCCAAATCCAATCCTAGCTAGCACCCCTGATATCCCAACCACGTAGGAAAGGCAGCTTCAGACAAGCCTTTAAAACTGAGTTGCAGAAAGAGTGCAGAGAAGAGCAACCAGGAGGATTAGGGGGAGTGGAGAGTAAAACATATTCAGAACCTTTGCAGGAGCTGGGCCTGGCTAGTCTACGGAAGAGAAGGACCAGGGGAGACAGGATAGTATCTTCCAATATTTGAGGGAGGCGTTGCCGCAGAGAGAAGGGGGGGGGGGTCAAGCTATTTTCCAAAGCACCTTTGAAGGCCAAACAAGGAACAATGGAAAACTGACCAAGGAGAGATTCAATCTGGAAATAAGGAAAAATTTTCTGACGCTGAGAACCATCAACCTGTGGAACAGAAGTTGCCTTTGGAAGTTGTGGGAGCTTCATCATTGGAGGCCTTCATGAAGAGACTGGACTGTGATCTGTCAGAAATGATGTAAGGTCTCCTGCTTTGGGGGTAGAATAGATGACCTACAAGGTCCCTTCCAACTCGTTATTCTAATCACTGTTATTTTAATCAGGAGTTGCCTCCAGGAGTTACGGGAGCTTCATCCCTGGAGGCTTTCAAGAGACTGGACTGCCAGCTGTCAGAAATGGTGCAGGGTCTCCTTTGGGGGGGGGGGGGGTTGGACTAAATGACCTACCAGATCCCTTCCGACTCTTATGTAAAGCTGCCCCAAAAGCCAATGCACCAGGGTTGGAGGGGGAGTTCTGGGAATCGAAGTCCTTAAACTCCTCCGGTTCAGCCTCCTGTTTGAGGGGAGGGGTGGACTAGATGACCAGGTCCCTTCCTACTTTTTCTGAAAAGCCAATGCAAGACGGCTGGCTGGGGAATTATCCATAGGTTCCCCAAGATTGGACACCCCTGGTATGCAGCCTTCCTGCTTGAGGTGGAGGGGTGGACTAGATGACCCGCCAGATCCCTTCCAACGGGTATTGCTGAATTCGATGGGGGAAAAAAATGTCCACACGGGATTTGCATGCACAAAAACTCAACTTTATTCAAACCAACTCAACGAAAACTTTCAACTTTGGAGCCCGTCGCTCGCCACGTCGGGGAGAAGTCCAGATTCGCCGCCGCCGCGCCGAATGAGTCCCCCCCTTCTCTAACCCCTTTTCCTTATAAAGAACTCCCCGTCCAACAATGGAAACGAACGAAACTGGGGGAGCCTCCCGGGCGGGTCGGCTCTCACATGCCGGCTTTCTCGGGGCTGCCGGGCGAGGGGCTCCGGCCGCCTTGCGAGCTGCCGCCGCCGCCCGCCCCGTCGTTGCGGCAGATGGGGATGGGGACGGTGCGCTCCCAAGCGGGGCTGGAGCCCAGGCGGGGAGCTTCGATGCGGAGCCGGCCGGCTTCGGGGGCCAAGCAGCAGGTCAGCGCCTCCAGGTCGGCGTCGTCGGGCAGGAGCAGCTCCCGTCGCACCTCGCGGACCTCGTGGCAGACGCAGCCGTCGGAAGCCTCGCTCCGCTGGTCCCGCCGGCCGCAGACCGTCAGCTTGGTGCCGTCCACCTTGACCGCCAGCTCGTCGGGGCAGAAGTCGCCCACCTCCAGGCCGAAGTAGTAGGTGCGCCCGTCGTCGCTCTGCTCCAGCCGGGGGATGCCGCTGCTCGAGCCGCTCCGACGGGGACCGCCGCCGCCTCCTCCGCCGCCGCCGCCGCCCATACTGCCGCTCTGCCAGCCCGAGAGGCGCGGATAGGCGTCGAGCAAGCCCACCCGCAGCCGCTCCATCTCCTCCAGGTGGCTCTGCAGGTCGCCCACCAGCTGGTCCAGCAGCGCCTGCGGGGGCATCCCCAGCGACACGCACTCGAAGCTCCGCGGGGCCCCGCGGGTCAAGCGCAGCCGGCACTCGCGGGAGAAACTCGACATGGCGTCCAGGGAGCCGCCGGGCTGAGCTGCTCTTTCCACCGGCCGGCCGGCCGTCTAGCAAAAGCTGCCGGCGAGGAGCGAGCGAGCTAGTGGCTGTTGCTGCTGGACTGGCCCGCCTCGACGACGCTGCTCTGGCGAGGGATGGAAGCGGTGTAACGGCTGCCAAGCCCGCCCGGGGAAAGGGCGGAGCGAGAGCCCGGCTGGCTTTGCAGCAAACAAAGTTGCCAAATGTTGGGCCCGACGAGGTGCAACTGAATCCAGGGGTTTGCCGCCCTCCGGTCCCTGCAGACGTGACCGCGCTGGGTCAAGGGCATCCTTGCAATCCGTTGCATTCCGTCGCATCTTTGCATCCAGTTGCACCCTTGCAGTCAATTGCACCGTTGCAATTGGATAGCGCGGCGTCGATCTTTTCGGCTTTTCCAGAAGGCGCGCTTTTTGCAAGAATTGCGAGGAAAAGGGATGTTTTCTAGGCTTGCATCGGCTGAGACGGGCTCGGAAGCAGGCGGGTCGAGTTGCAAATGCAGCCGCCTTCCTCGACCCGAAGGTTTTCCCGCCCTCGCCCCGGTTTTTGCAAGAGGCGATGCGGGGATCGGGGGGGAGGGGAAGGGGGCTCAGATGCCGGAGATCGGCTTAAATTGGGTTGATTTTGCACCTTAAATCAATTTTACATGCTTTTTTTTTACGAATTTATGGAATTGATTTAATTTAATAACTAATTTAATTATTGGGCCCAGTTTGATCTAATGGTTAAGGAGCCAGGATAGAAAGCTGGTGACAGGGGAATTCTAGTCTCTCATTAGCCACGAAAGCTGGCCTGGGTGGTTGACCTTGGACTAGTCACCAGGTGACTGGGAATTCTAATCTCTCCTTAGCCACAAAAGCTGGCTTGGGTGGTTGACCTTGGGTCATTTACTAGGAGACCAGGAATTCTAGTCTCTCATTAGCCATGAAAGCTGGCCTGGGTGGTTGACCTTGGACTAGTCACCAGGTGACTGGGAATTCTAGTCTTTCCTTAGCCACGAAAGCTGGCCTGGGTGGTTGACCTTGGACTAGTCACCAGGTGACTGGGAATTCTAGTCTTTCCTTAGCCACGAAAGCTGCCCTGGGTGGTTGACCTTGGACTAGTCACCAGGTGACTGGGAATTCTAGTCTTTCCTTAGCCACGAAAGCTGGCCTGGGTGGTTGATCTTGGGCCAGTCACTAGGAGACGAGGAATTCTAGTCTCTCATTAGCCATGGAAGCTGGCCTGAGTGGTTGACCTTGGATTGTCCACCAGGTGACTGGGAATTCTAGTCTTTCCTTAGCTACGAAAGCTGTCTTGGGTAGTTGACCTTGGGCCATTCACTAGGAGACGAGGAATTCTTGTCTCTCATTAGCCATGAAAGCTGGCCTGAGTGGTTGACCTTGGACTAGTCACCAGGTGACTGGGAATTCTAGTCTCCCCTTAACTACAAAAGCCGACTAAATGAACTCCTGTAAGTCGAGAACCACCTCTTGCCTTAGGCTTAAAAATTTAAAAAATCAGGATGGCAGTTCTGATTGGCACCTAAAAAAAGTCACACCGGGTTTTGATGCCACGGTTATGGCTGCCATTTTGACTTATTTGACTCTCCTGGGGATGCCAGCTGCATCTGTACACGGAGTGGTATGGAGGGCTTGCGAATTTATTCCCAATCAGGCAGCTGCCTTTCAATTGATAAGTTTTATTTATTTCTTTATAACACGTGCGTAACTGCCCATTTTATGCAGGACTCACAAGCAACAGTTAAATCATGATACAATGAATATATACATATATGGAGGAGGTGGGGCGGAGTCAAAAGAGAAATCTGCCTAGATCCACTACCTACTTCAGAGGTCTTCAAACATGGCCGCTTTAAGACTTGTGGACTTCAACTCCCAGAATTCTCCAGCCAGCTATGCTGGCTGGAGAATTCTGGGAGTTGAAGTCCACAAGTCTTAAAGCGGCCAAGTTTGAAGACCTCTGACCTACTTAGTGACAAATGGATCATCCCTCTTGCATTACCAAAATACAGGTAGGCTTCCAGTTACGACCACAACTGAGCCCAAAAATTTACGTTGCTTAAGTGAAACATTCGTTACGCGAGTTTGGCCTCATTTTACAGTAACCTTCCTTGCCACCGCTGTTAAGTGAATCGCTGCCTTTGTTGAGTTAGTCACACAGTCATTAAGTGAATCTAGCTCCCTTGTATGGTCAGAAGGTTTCAAAAGGGGATCACGTGACCCCGGGACATTGCAAACGTCATAAATATGAATTCGTTGCCAAAGCAGCTGTATTTTGATCACCTGACCATGGGGATGCTGTAACGGTCATAAGTGTGAAAAAAGGTCATAAATCACTTTTTTCAGTGTCGTAACTTTGAACCATGTGAACAGTAAATTTAATTGGAACTGATTGTATGACCTATTAAAAAGCCACATATGGTATTTTTACTATAATGCACAAACAACCCATCTCATCTCACCCTATAGTACCAGCTGGGGAGGAAATCTAGATTTTAAGAGCTCTTCAGAGTTACCTGCCTAACTTCAGTGGCACCAAGTCTTCCATACGGCACAGCCGGTCACAGAAAGGACCTCCTTCCCAGCTCCTATTGTTGTCCCCAATTTGAGTCTGATCCTGGTGCCGAAGCCAATGATGGACACCAGACACGAGGTGCAGATTTTATTTTCTGTTTGCTTTTTATTTTCCAAGGAAAAGGGTTTCTGGCCAAAATGCCAAAAACCAAGAACAATGGATTAAGTAAGGTTTATACATTTGCACTAAAAGAGAAGGCGGGACAAGGCGAGCTAATAAGGAATATCATCTAATAAACACTTTAGTAATAATTCTGCAATTTGTTTAATTGGTCTCTCCCTATTCCTAAACCTTGGCTAATGAATTTACTTATTATTTTATTTTTATTTTTGCGATTTATATGCCGCCATTCTCCCGAAGGACTTAAGGCGGCTTACAACAACAATCGATAATACAAATCACAAAATAAGTTAAAACCCCATTAAAACCATGTTTAAAATTATTACAGTTTGTGCCCCAGGACTTGTCTAATACACATTTTATTGGCTGCTGACCATCTGTATTAAACTAATTTTTAGCTGAGGCCTGCAAGTTGTCTAACTCTTGTTACTTTTATCAGTTTTCTAACTACCCAGAATTATTATAAGATTTACACGTGCATATTTCCTGTAGATAAACATTCTTTGTTCTTTTCAGACACACTCCGCAATTACAGGCTTCCTGATTTACTTTCAAGTGTCCGTCATAACCTGGCTTTATTTTAACGTACAGCCCATCACTATCATATGGCAATATTTAGGGGAAGGGCCTAGGAGGGTGCCCACCCTAACTGAGCTGGTAGGACGGGTAGATATCCTTAGGGAAATATTGCCAAGCCTCCAAGTAACATGTCCCAAAAAATAAAATCCAAGGCATCCACCTTCCTAATAGTTAATAGAAAAAGAGTACGAAGGCTACAATAAAATACGGTTACACACCGGTCATCTCCAGGGTTGACAAAGATGCCCTGCAGATTTAACAGAATAACTAAGTTGGAAGGGACCTTTGAGGTCATCTAGTCCAACCCCCTGCTGAAGTAGGAGACCCTACGCTATTTCAGACAAGCAGCTGTTCAATCTCTTAAAAGCCTCCAGTGATGGAGCACCCACCATTTCTGGAGAAAAGCCGTTCCACTGATTTAATTGTTCTGGATCAGGGGTCACCAACCTTTTGGACCTCAGGGACCACTAAATTCATATTTTTAAATTCCACGGACCACTAATACGAATCCAGCGTGCCGCTCGTTGAAGTGCCTGGACTCCAAGTGACAGGATGGGGTCCTTCAGGCACTTAGCTTGGCTGCCTGTTTCTGCAACCTTAAACACTCAAAGAGCAATTTGGATCCGTTTCCTACAGAAAACAAAACACCAGAATCTCTCATCTTTGTCCCCCCACCATCTTTCTCTCTCTCTCCCCCCTTCTCTCTTTGTCCGTCTATCTCATCTTTCTCTCTCTCATCTCTCTCCCCTCTTTCTGTCCGTTTCTTATCTTTCTCTCTCATCTCCTTCTCTCTCCCTTCTTTCTGTCTGTCTGTCTCTTATCTCTTTCTCTCATCTCCGTCTTTGTCTATCTCTTTCTCTGACAGAGATAGACTCATCTTTCTTTCTCTCTCCAATCTCTCTCTGTCTGTCTCATCTTTCTCTCTCTCATCTCTCCCCCCTTTCTGTCTGTCTGCCTCTTATCTCTTTCTCTCATCTCCTTCTCTCCCCCCGTCTTTGTCTCTCTCTCTCTCATCTCTCTTTCTTTCTCTCATCTCTCTCTTTCTGTCTTTCGTCTCTCTTTCTCTCTCTCCCCCCTTTAACTTTAATGGCTAAATAGCAGACTCAGTTTAAAACAGCTATATATATAATTATAGACTTACTTTACACTTTTTGTCAGAAACAAGGTGTGTGTGTTGAAAATTTTTATCTTACAATAAAAGTTGTTTACAGATAGATGGTCCAGAAAAAGTTATGGAGGAGATTACTGGAGGATGGGGAGAACTGCCCACATCACGGTGCAGACTTGGACTGGGGCAATTGACTTGGACTGGTTTGGCAGTATCTGGAAAAGGACTGAGTTTCTAGTGTTTTTAGCTTTTGGAGATCTCCTCCTCCTCCAGTTTCATCCCTCTGATCCAGCATATGTCTCCCATCACCGGGATGGCAGTCTTAGCATCCTCAGTATCCACCGACACCCTCATTAGATCAGCAAAACTCACGGTCCTTAAATGCTCCCCTAGTCCACCATTGACAGGAAGCATCTTGTCATAAGAAAAGGGAGGAAAATGAAAGGACATATTGACACAAATCAATCTAAACCTTTGCTTCTGTTAAAAGAAGTTGTTTGTACTATTTTGCCACGGTTAGGAATCATTGGTTAGGAATCCATTCTGTAAAATAATCGTATGCTTTTCTCTCTGGTTTCTCGCTGCCTAAGATAGCAAAGCATGGACAGAGACAGGGGCCTGAAAAATCACATTGGGGACGAACCTTTGTCTCTTGATTGGATGAACTATCGGCGTAAAATGCATATAATACTCTGAGCCATCTTGCATGGTGTGGTTATTCCTTACATGAATTTTGTTTGTGTTTTGGAAATAGTATCACCCAGACTTTTTACTTTGGCCAAAGAATAAAAAGCTGATTTTTTTTTTTTTGGCCTCGTCTCGAGTCTCACTCTCTTTAGCATCTCAGTGGCTTTCAGGGAAACTTCTGGGACCTTACATTTCCCAGAGCCAACGGCCTCTTGAGGACCACATCCTAGCTCCTGGGATTCCCCAGAGAGGGGGAGGAGGAGACCACGGCCCTTGGCAAAGGGAGCTCCCCAGAGCTTCATTCCTTTCCCCACCTCTCCGGTATCCTGTCACTTAAGAGGCTGTACTCATTTGGCAAGAAGTACATGTCAGAATATTCATGACTGGGAAGACATGGTAACAAGGTCAGCCAATGAATAGGCACAGCAACTAAATCAGCCAATGGGAGCTGAAACAGTTTGGAGTCTGGGCGTGGCTTAGCTCCCAAGTGCTGTGCTGAGAACTGGAACAAGTGTGGTCTTGTCTGCTCTCTGAATCAAAACTGAAACCAATTTCTCTACCACGTTGGAAGAACCACTGTTGGTATTGTATATTTATTTTCATGTGTTCTATTGTATGTCGATTGGGAGTTGGGCGGCATAGAAATGCAACAAAATAAATGAAATAAATAAATGTAAAGAGAAGTTAACGTATCCTGCTGCATCAGTTGTCCGTGTGTGCCTTCTGGATGTGATTTTTGCAACCAACTCTGTATGTGATAAGAAACACACCGCAGGTGGGCAAGGAAGCCCCTTTAGAACAAAGAGGGAACCATCCGACCAACCACCCCAGCCGTGTCTCTCCCGATATTCTGCAGACGGGCTGGAGGGAAATGTTGGCAAGGAACCGAGTTGCAAGAGGGAGCAAGCCAGCCAGTTTGATTCACGGAGAAAAAATACACCACCGTCCCAATGGCTCAGAGGGAAACCACTTTTATTATGAACCAGGAAATCCATCAAAACAAATATTTTGCTACCAGTCCCTTGGGCTGTGCGCACACACCACCCACCCACCCACCCACCCCATGGCTGCACGCACCAAGGTGAAGCAAGGCAGCATCCCAGGCCAGAGTCTCAGAGTGACCCACACCTGTCAGCCCATCAGGCGCTGCCCTCAGGAGTGGAGATGATCAGTTGCAGCTTTTGGGCAAGCGGTAGACGCCCCCCGAGTAGCTGAGCTGCTGGTCCCGGACCTTCTTCTGGAGGAAGACCTGCAGTTCCTGGATGTCGATCTCGGTCACCATGGGACCCGTCATCACGAAGATCTTCAGCATGCTGTGGATGCGCTCCAGGGAGAGACACTCCAGGTTGGTCAGCATCGCCTGGATGTAGGTCCAGAAGAGCTACAAAGGGGGCACAAGGACACAGAAAGAAGGCCGAGGTAGAGATCAGAACACTGATCTCAACACTGCAGAGCTCTGGCTCAGGTGCTTCTGGGAGCCAGCCAGCCCTGAGGTGGAAGGCTATGGTTGTGCCCGGGCAAGGGTGGATCACTCAATCGAAGGCCAGTGCCTCAGCCGGTCTCTGGCTTTCCCTCCTTAGCCAGGACTTAGCCTTGTCCACGGAAGGAAGCCTCCTCTGTCCTTCCCCAGATGAGCACCTGCAGTTCCTCCTCCTTCTGGTCCGCCTGGGAGGCCATGGCTGAATCCCCCTCCTCATCGCTATCGATCAGCACCACCTTCTCGGCCTGGTCCTTCAGCTCCTCCTCGATCACCGTGAAGGTCCCAGGGGGCTCCTCCCGCAGCACCCCTTGCTGCAGCCAGAGGGTCATCTTGCGCCGCAGGGAGGCCACAGGCACCTTCACAGCTTCACTCAGCTCCTCCAAGGTCCACGCGCCTGCAAAGGAGGCACCCACCCTGCTTAGGGCCTCAGCTCGAGCCCAGCCTAAGGAAGAGTCCCCAAGGAGGGACCCAAGACTTTGGGGTCAAGGCAGCACTTCACGTAGGGAGGCCAAAAAGGATCTCCTGGTAGGAAACCTTCTCTCCATCTACCTTGACACTGCCAAATGTGTCCCTCCCCCATGGTTGGCTCATATGACCCACATGTACGCATACATGTCTGCGGGCCCTTCCCTGGAAGACTGGGGGCTCCCTTTGTGGGAGAAGGGCAGAAGCTGGAGGCTGTCATGGAGCCAGGAGACCTACTTTTCTCCTGGAAGTGCAGGATGACAGCTGCATGCACCGGCGACACAGACAGGGAGATTGTACGGTCCGCCAACTCCAACTCCAAGTCCACCAAGCCCAGGTGATGCTTCCAGTTCAAGGTCCTCATAGCCTGTGAAGAAGCCACCAGGGAGAATTATGATTACTCAGCTGAAGGACCATGTTGTGGTCTACTGGCAGCAGAGTTTGACAGTGAGAAGGTTGGGGAGGAACATGGGCCAGTTCTGGACTCTGGGGAAGGCTCAGATGAGGGCTCTGCGTCGGAGGCAGAGAAAGGACCATCTGGGAGGTACGTGCTGCCTCCGGAGCCTCCAGAGTCGGACCTCAGCGAGGCAGAGGAACAGGGAGAGCCTGTTCCCAGTGCGCGCATGCACAGAGCTGCCAGAAGGCAAGAACAGTTAAAACAAAAGGGACGACTCAGGAGTAGGGCTGGGAGATGATTGGCCCCTCCCATAAGACTTAAAAGAGGAGCAAAGGCATGTGGGCCTTTGCAGGAAGCAACTTTGTTCATTCTGTGCAGTTTAAAGTCTGAAGCTCTGTTTGATTCTGGACTCCGTGTGGCTTTTGCCAATTAGGTCTTTGGCAGCGTGTCAAGGGAGGTAAAGGTGGGTAACTATTAGCCTTAACCCGAAGGACTCTTTACAACGATTTGGGACTCATCTGTGAATGAACAGAATTCACAGCTGTTAAAATAAAAGAGGTTATTGGGACTACTCGTGTGTTTTACTGACTCAGGAAGCCTAGGTCAGAACAGACCGGAAGCTCCTGGCTGGCGGCCCAGCCACATGTCTGTTCCGTACGTGAGCAGGATGTCCTGAGCGAAGGGAGAGGAAGATGGCAAGAAAGGAACAGCCGAATCCTAGAAGGGAGCTAGGCTGCACCCGGAGGAGAAACAGAAGGCCTCCGTCGTGGTTGGCTGCCGGCTACGGAAGAGGCCCATGGCTGAGCTTCCTGCAGAGGAAGGACTCGCCTACCTTCAGCTTTTCGTACTTCTTAGCGTAGGCCTCCATGGCCTCCTTGATCTGCCCTGGGAGCTCCAGCTTCTCCTCCTTCAACGGGGGCCAGAACTCACTGGAGAGGATGGTGGCCTCAAGGCTGAATGGAGGCCTCTCCTCCTCGGGCAGCTTTTGCTCCTCATCACGAATGTTTGCATTGATGCGCCGAGAGTCCGCCATGTCCTGGGTGGGAGAGATGAAAGAGATGTCCGAGCTCAGCTGGACAGGCCACAATGCGGCCTTTTTGAGGGTCCCTCCAGCCAAGTAAAATCAGCCTTCGGAGGAACCAGGGTGCTCTGGCAATGTCTCTATAGGGAGAACAAGGAATTGAGTTGATACACATATGCAAATTCAAACAAGATATGAAAAAGATGCTAAATTATATGGTTTTTATGTAGGAATGGAAGAACTGGATAAGATACTCACAGAAACAGATGAACACATAATGAAATATATATATATAATTATTTACTTAGTATTGAATTAGAAGAACGGGTAAAAGAAACAACGATAGCTTGGGCAAAGAATTTTGGATATTGAGTTAAGTTAGATAAATGACAACAGCTATGGGAAAGAAATTATAAATTAACAATGTCCACAGCATATAAGGAGAATCATTATATAATGTTTTATAGATGGCGCACGTCTTCTGAAAAATGGGCAAGAATGTTTAAAGATAAATCTGCAAAATGTTGGAAATGTCATCAGTTACCAGGATCATATTATCATATGTGGTGGACATGTCCAGAAGCGAGTAATTATTGGATGAAAACTGAAACGTGGTTAGAAGAAATGATACAACAGCATATAGATTTAAAACCTGAACTGTCCCTATTGGGTATCTTACCAGAGAAATTTGGTAAGGAAAATATATACTTGATTGTAACTGCAGCGAGGATAGCATTTGTGCAAAGATGGAAAGCAGAGAAAATTCCCATGGAGGAAGAAATAATTAAGAAAACATTGGATTGTGCAGAAATGAATAGACTGACACTTAAAGAAAGAGAAGAATCGGAGTATTATCAGATTTGGGGTCAATTTTATTATTGGCTGGAGAAGAAGAAGAGCCTCGGTGGCGCAGCAAACTAAAGTGCTGTTAAGCAGCACCAGCTGCCTGCAATTACTGCAAGTTCGAATCTCACCAGGCTCAAGGCTGACTCAGCCTTCCATACTTTCGAGGTGGGTAAAATGAGGACACAGATTGTGGGGGCAATAAGCTGACTTTGTATAAAAAAGAACACCACTTAGTGGGAGCCAAATGCCCGACTAAGCAGGTATATACAAAAAGTATGACAGCTATTGCTTAATGCATTGTAAGCCGCCCTGAGTTTCCGGAGTAGGGCGGCATATAAATTGAACTAATAAATAAATAAATAAAAGATATACATAGAATAATAGTGTAAAGACAGATGGGAGAAATGTTATAACAAAGGAAATGACAAATATCAAGTTATGAGAAATGATTGAGGAGTAGGGAGAAGACACAAAAGATGTATTCAGATGATACACTGATGGATGGATTCTGTATTGTATGTTTGTTTATAAAAATAAAAAAAAATATCTTTTTTGAAAAAAAAGGGGGGGGGGAGCACCTACTTTTAGCATGACCTCACAGTAGTGCATCTGAGCCTCTCCAAAGCGCAGCTTCAGCAGTTCCACATTCCGGATCTCCCTGAAGCGAGAAGAAGGAAGGAAGGAAGGACTGTTGCCGTGATCTCTGCTGCTCCCCTTCTGCAGAGGAGACCCTCTACCGGCAGCCCCTGCAGAGGAGTGGCAGAGAAGCTCCACCTGCCCCACAATCCTCCTTATCCCCAGCCGCAGCAGATCAAAGGGAGGCCTTCTGGGCAGGAGTGAAACGCTTCCAGTTCGGGCGAGTAGGTAGCGACGGCGGGCAGTTCGGAGAACCGGTAGCAAAAATCCCTCTCCCCCCTCCCCCCCAGCTTGCTTGCCTTAGCTGCTGATCGCAACGCCTGCCTTGCTTTGCTTGCTGTAATACCTGCAATCCATTGCATCAGCAAGCAACTGACTCTCCCTGCCTGCAATCAAGGTCATCGGTGAGCAGCTCTATCTGCCTGCCTGCCTTGTACCTTCTATTGTAGGGGTCTCCAACCTTGGCAACTTTTAAGACATGGATTTCAACTCCCAGCAAAGCTGGCTGAGGAATTCTGGGAGTTGAAGTCCACAAGTCTTAAAGTGGCCAAGGTTGGAGACCCCTGTTCTATTGGGTAAGGTTTTTTACCCAATAGGTAAGTTACCCAATTGGGTAAGTTAATTGGATTTTTTTTTAGTTGTTCTTTTTTTAGACCTAGCCATTTAAAGTTTAGGAAGTTTTTCTAGCAGCTTTTATATAAAAATAAAATAAAATAAAATATTTGTGCAGCTTTCTGAGATTTAGTGTGTTTTTGTAGTGTTTCACTCTAACTATACAAACACACAAAATCTCACAAAGCTGTATGTGGAATTTTGTGTGTGTAAAGTGTGAAAGTTGGTTTTTTTGGGCTTTTTGTGGCTGTGTGAGGTTTCTGTTTGTTGCAGGGGCCATTTTGGGTCTAGCACAGCTGCTTTGACATTGTGGGTAAGCCAGTTGTGTTGTGTTGTGTTGTGTTGTGTTGTGTTGTGTGTGTAAAGTGTGAAAGTTGGTTTTTCGGAGGCTTTTTGTGGCTGTGTGAGGTTCCTGCTTGTTGCAGGGGCCATTTTGGGTCTAGCACAGCTGCTTTGACATTGTGAGTAAGCCTGTTGTGTTGTGTTGTGTTGTGTTTTGTGTGTGTGTGTAAAGTGTGAAAGTTGGTTTTTTGGAGGCTTTTTGTGGCTGTGTGAGGTTTCCACTTGTTGCAGGGGCGATTTTGGGTCTAGCACAGCTGCTTTGACATTGTGGGTGAGCCTGTTGTGTTGTGTTGTGTTGTGTGTGTGTGTGTGTGTAAAGTGTGAAAGTTGGTTTTTTGGAGGCTTTTTGTGGCGGTGTGAGGTTTCTGTTTGTTGCAGGGGCCATTTTGGGTCTAGCACAGCTGCTTTGACATTGTGGGTAAGCCAGTTGTGTTGTGTTGTGTTGTGTTGTGTTGTGTGTGTGTGTAAAGTGTGAAAGTTGGTTTTTTGGAGGCTTTTTGTGGCTGTGTGAGGTTCCTGCTTGTTGCAGGGGCCATTTTGGGTCTAGCACAGCTGCTTTGACATTGTGGGTGAGCCAGTTGTGTTGTGTTGTGTTGTGTGTGTGTGTAAAGTGTGAAAGTTGGTTTTTTGGGGGCTTTTTGTGGCTGTGTGAGGTTCCTGCTTGTTGCAGGGGCTATTTTGGGTCTAGCACAGCTGCTTTGACGTTGTGGGTGAGCCAGTTGTGTTGTGTTGTGTTTTGTAGATTAAAAACGGGCAAAGAAGTGACATTGACTTGGCCACGCCCACCCAGTCACCTCACCACAAGCTCCGCCCATTAATTAAGCCACGCCCACAGAACCAGTAGCAAACATTTTTAGATTTCACCGCCGCTTCTGGCTCTGCCTCCGGGGACTTGGCGCAGCTGTGGGCCTCACCTCTCGGCACTGTAATTGCATTGATGCAGCAAGCGGTCAGCCAGCAGTGTGCGGTACTCATTGATGAAGAGGTCTTTGCTGCCGTAGATGCTCACCAGCAGGCTGATGATGTCCGAGGAGCGGCGCTTGGAACTCGACTTCCCTGGTAGGAGGGAGGGGGCACGTGGGCAGAGGCCGGAAGCGTCTCAGACCCGGTTCCCGTCTCCCCAAAGTGCTTTCCCACCGCAGCCCCAACTCACCTGGATCGGCATCGACCGGATCGGGCACCCAGTCCTCGGGATCGGAGTAGTCGTCCTCGCTCTCTTGGTCGTTCTCCAGCGTCACCGGGTCAGCTTTGGAGAGCTCATTTGCCAGGTCAGCCGATCCTTCAGCATCCCCGGTCAGGCCTGCCACAATCTGACGCACGGTATCCTCCCTGGTCCTAGAGGGGAAGCGGCTGATGAGTCTACCACAGTGGTGAAATCCCACTGGTTCTATCCGGCTCGCCGAACTGGTAGCGCTGGCAGTGGGACCTGCCCACACGCCGGGACATCATTACGCCCTGTTTTTTTACCATCTGTGCAGGTGCAGAAGGTTCTGTGTCAGGGGTGGGGTAAATTTTTTTCACTACTGGTTCTGTGGGCGTGGCTTATTTTGTGGGCATGGCTTGATGGTCATGTGACAATTCTTTAGGACTTAGCAGAGGTACTGGTCTACCAGGCTTTTAACTACCTGCAGAGCTGTACCAGTCTACCCATGTATTTTTGCAGGCACTGGTCTATTCATTTGTTTTTGCAGGCACCTGTCTACTCATTTGTTTTCTTTTAACACTGATCAGCTGTAGGGCGGCCCTTTGAAGCCCCACCGCAAGAGTTTAAACAGTTTTTCCTTACAGCCCATCAGCTGGGACTCAGGAGGCAGCAATAGATTGGGGGTGGGGCCAAATAAAAGGTAAGAATAACGGGGTGGGTGGGACAAAACCGGTTCGGTGACATCATATCATCACCGCTAATGGCTCGGTGGAACCGGACAGAACCTACCACTGTTCTGCGCGTACGAAGAAGACGTGCGCTCGCGTAGCACAGGCACGCTCCCACTCCCACGTGCTCCCGTTCCTGAACTGGTAGCGAAGGTAAGTGGATTTCACCGCTGATCTACCACTAAAACTAGACCCAGCAATCCCGACTTGTCACATCGTTGAAAGCAAGCCAAGGCAGGCAGAGAGACGCCAATACCAACCGGCCCCTCTCACCTCAGGTATTTGCGGATGGGCTCACAGGCGACTTCCAGGATTACCATGGAAGAGTCCAGCTCCCGCAGAGCTTTGATGGCAGAGATGTAAAGGGTGATGATGTCCGCGGTGTTCACCCCTGAAACAGAGAGGAGGAGGAGCGGGCACCAAGAGGCGAGACTCCCTCAGGGAGGCTGAGAGGAAACGCCGGGCAAGAAGCAAGCGCGGTCGGTCACCCACCGGGATGGAGGAGCCGGAGTTCCAAGGCGCTTTTCAGCGAGGTTAAGAGCTGCTGGCGCTGATTGGTCCTTTCCAGGCAATACTTCAAATCTTCCACTGCCGGCTTCGACTCCGGGAAATCTGTACCAGAAACCGGGATAGCCGGAGGGAGGGACGGTGAGGAAGTGCACCCAGCGCTGGGCTTTTTGGTGGGGGAGGGTGTTAAGGATATTGTTGTTGTGTAACAACTAGCAGAGTAAAGTGCACAGAGAAACGTTGCTGAGAGCAATGAGATAGAGATACATACAAACTGGTGTTATCAAAAGTTGTCTTTATAATGGGAAATAAACAATCTCGTAGTCTTCTAAACAGTCCAAGTCTTTACCGGTTAACTCCAAACAAACTCTTACCAAACAAACAGTAGTTGGTTCACAAACTCCGGATGGTAGCAGATCCACCCACACACGATAGCAGCTTATCATCCCACTGAATACCTTACAGTACCTTTCTTAAATACATTGTTAAATTACAAGTAATTATAGCATGACTCAGCATTACAGCATGATGCAGCATTGAAACTTAAAGTCACAGAATACATATATTGCCTGGACAACTGTTAGGCCCAAATCGCATCCTAACAGAGGGGGGTGCTTAGCGGCCAGAGAGGCTCCCACCGGGGCTGACTCACCGCGGATGATGCTGAAGAGCTCCTCGATGCGCATGCTGGCATACAGGCGGTAAAAGAAGCCCTGGACGTGGCAGCGCCATCGCTTCAGGGTGCGGGTACTGCTGGTGGTGATGGTGGCGGCGGCTGCGTTAGGCGGGGTGGCGGTGCTTTCTTGCAGAAAGACTGTGCTGAGCCAGCCGATCACCTTTTCGATCCACTGGGGCGACAGGGGCAGAGAAGGCAGGGGAGAACCCTTAGCCAGGAGGGTCAGCGGGCCGGGAGATGGGGCATAAGCGCACCATCCTGCCTACCGTCCCCATTTACTTGTACCCGTTTCTAGTTCACTTCCATCTTTATACTTTGACCTGTAGCCATGATGGCAAAGTGGTATGCGGAGCCATATCGGCACGCAAATGTTGCCCTAGCTCTGATTTTTGGGCCTTCCGGGCCCGCTGGAAGTCGGCAAACGGGCCTTTTCTGGCCTCCAGAGGGGTAGGGAAGTCTGTTTTAGCCCTCCCCAGGCTCCAAGAAAGACTCTAGTGCCTGGGGAGGGTGAAAAACTGACCTACCGGGTCCACTGTGCCGTCGCATGCCAAAAGTGGGGGGGGGGACCTTGCGCATGTGTGGGGCGCATTGAATTATGGGTATGGGCACACACGCACATGACCCCCCCCCCGTGCTCCCCCCGCTTTTGGCATGTGATGGCAGAAAGGGTAGTGATCACTGATCTATAGTCTAGGACAGGGGTCTCCAAGCTTGGCCGCTTTAAGCCTGGCGGACTTCAACTCCCAGAATTCCCCAGCCAGAATGGCTGGGGAATTCTGGGAGTTGAAGTCCGCCAGGCTTAAAAGTGGCCAAGCTTGGAGACCCCTGATTAGAATAAAGAGCTGGAAGGGGCCTTAGAGGTCATCTAGTCCAACACACACACACACACACACACACACACACCCCAAGCCAAGCTGACTGGGGAATTCTGGGAGTTGAAGTCCGCCAGGCTTAAAGGGGCCAAGCTTGGAAACCCCTGATTAGAATAAAGAGCTGGAAGGGGCCTTAGAGGTCATCTAGTCCAACACACACACACACACACACACACACACACGGCCAAGCCAAGCTGACTGGGGAATTCTGGGAGTTGAAGTCCGCCAGGCTTAAAAGTGGCCAAGCTTGGAGAGCCCTGATTAGAATAAAGAGGTGGAAGGGGCCTTGGAGGTCATCTAGTCCAACACACACACACACACACCAAGCCAAGCTGACTGGGGAATTCTGGGAGTTGCAGTCCGCCAGGCTTAAAGGGGCCAAGCTTGGAAACCCCTGATTAGAATAAAGAGGTGGAAGGGGCCTTGGAGGTCATCTAGTCCAACACACACACACACACACCAAGCCAAGCTGACTGGGGAATTCTGGGAGTTGAAGTCCGCCAGGCTTAAAGGGGCCAAGCTTGGAGACCCCTGATTAGAATGAAGAGCTGGAAGGGGCCTTGGAGGTCATCTAGTCGACCCTCCCCCCTACCTACACCATTTCCAACCCCTGATCTAAAGTCCATGTTTGACAAATGAAATAAATGAATGAATGAAGAAAAGAGAAAGAAGGTGGGCAGGGGAGATGCCCTTCTCCCACCTACCCACCCACTTACCTACCTCTTGGAACTCGCCGAGGAAAGAGCGCTCGTACTCGCCCCGGCAGCGCCGCTCCACGCGCTCCTCGATCATCCGGTGCAGGACGTGGGTCACGGCGTCGGCGCTCACCCGCTCCAGCAGGTTCAGCTCGTGGCTGCAGGGTGGGGGGGGGGGGGGCACGAGAGTCAGAGGCAGGCAGGCGGGCGGGGGCCCCCCGAGGTCATCTAGCCCGACCCCCGAAGGCTACCCACAGGATGCCGTTGAGCTGCTGGAACTGCTCCGTGGCCAGCGGGCAGCTGCAGGGCTCCTCTCCGCAGCCGCAGCCCCCCGCCGCCGCCGCCGCCTCCTCCTGGCTCCCTCCGCCGGGCTGCTGCTGCATGTAGATGCGGAAGCTGCGCTGGTAGAAGCGGCGGACGGCCTGGCGGAAGCCGTCGGGGGCGGCGAAGAAGAGGACGGCGCGCAGCAGCGCCTGGGCTCTCTCCCGCGGGCCCCCCGGCTGGCCGAGCCCCGCCGGCCGCAGCCACTCCTCCAGCAGGGCCAGCCCGCGCAGGTAGCGCTCCAGGCGGCGGCGGAGCAGCGCGAAGGCTTCCAGCAGGCGGCCCGACGAGCACGGCGCCTCCCCGCCCGCCCGGCTCCAGAACTCGGGCGCCAGCCGGGCCTGCAAGTCCCGCTGCAGCACCTCCAGCAGCCACTCGGGCACCTCGGCCAGCAGCCCCCGCCGCTCCAGCGCCGCCGCCGCCGCCCGCAGCTCCGGCCCCGACGCCCCCGCGCCCTCCGCGCCCAGGCCCAGCGCCGCCGCCGGCACCAGGCTGCTGCTCAGGGCGCGCCACGCCGACGACACCTCCATCGCGCGGCCGGCCGGGCGGGCGGCCGTTGGAGGAGGAGGAGCCGGCGGGCGAGCGGGCGGGCGGGAAGGCGGCCGGGCCCGGAGAGCAGCGGCGGCGATGACCCAGCAAGGAGCGGCGCTGCAGAGCTACAACAACGAGCTGGTTAAGTGTAAGCCGGTGGGGGGGGGGGAGCGGTGGGGAGGGGGCTGGGGTACAGGAGGGAAGGGGGGAGGGGAGAGGGCTGGAGGAAGAGAAGGGGTGGGCGAGGGGGCTGGAGAAGGGGAGGGGAGGGCGGTAGGGATGGGGAACAGAAGGGGAGCGGTGGGGAGGGGGCTGGGGTACAGAAGGGAAGTGGGGAGGGGGCTAGAGAAGGGGAGGGGTGGGGGAGGGGAGGGGGCTGGAGAAGGGAAGGGGTGGGGGAGGGGGCTGGAGAAGGGAAGGGATGGGGGGCGGTGGGGAGAGGGAGGGAGAAGAGAAGGGAAGTGGGGAGGGGGCTAGAGAAGGGGAGGGGAGGGCGGTGGGGATGGGGAACAGAAGGGGAGAGGTGGGGTGGGGGCTGGGGTACAGAAGGGAAGTGGGGAGGGGGTAGAGAAGGGGATGGGGAGGGGAGGGGAGGGCCTGGAGAAGAGAAAGGAAGGGGGAGGGGAGGGGGCAGTGGGGAGGGGGCTCAGGAACAGAGGGAGGGGAGTGGGGGGGCAGTGGGGAGGGGGCTCAGGAACAGAGGGAGGGGAGTGGGCTGGGGAAGAGAAGGGAAGTGGGGAGGGGGCTAGAGAAGGGGATGGGTGGGGGAGGGGAGGGGGCTGGAGAAGGGAAGGGGTGGGGGAAGGGGGCAATGGAGAAGGGGCTGGGGAAGAGAAGGGGGAGGGGAGGGGGGCTGGGGAAGGGAAGGAGTCGGGCAGTGTGGGGGGCTGGGGAAGAGAAGGGAAGTGGGGAGGGGGTTGGAGAAGGGAAGGGGTGGGGGTAGGGAGCGGTGGAGAGTGGCCTGGGGAAGAGAAGCAGGAGGGGAGGGGGCTGGAGAAGGGAACGAGTGGGGCAGTGTGGGGGGCTGTAGAAGGGAAGTGGGGAGGGGGCTAGAGAAGGGGAGGGGGTGGTGGGGAGGGGTCTGGAGAAGAGAAGGGGTGGGGTGGGGGGTCACCATTCCCCGGAGCCCCCTGAGCCACGACCCCCGCCCTTTCTCCCTCCCTCCATCCCTCCCACAGGCATCGAGGAGCTGTGCGCCAAGCGGGACGAGCTGAGCCGGCAGATCCGGCAGGAGGAGGAGGAGAAGGGGAAGCTCCAGGGCGACCTCCGCCTGCTGACCGAGCGCCTGGCCCGCATCAACGAGAACCTGGCCCACAAGATGGCCTCCCGCAACGAGTTTGACAAGACCATCGCCGAGACCGAGGCGGCCTACATGAAGGTCAGAGGCTCAGAGGGGCTAAGGGGGCTTAAGACGTCCAACTGGGCCGTGGGAAAGACCCCTAGGGTTTCCTGCTTGTGAGTGGGGTGGGGTGGGGGGTTAGACTAGATGACCTCCAAGGTCCCTCCCTCCCAACTTTTGTTACTGTTACTGTTGAGAGTGAGGCGGCCTACATGAAGGTGAGAGGCTCAGAGAGGCCAGAAAGATCCCTAGTCCAGGTCTCCTGCTTGTGAGCGGGGTGGGGGGGTGGACTAAATGACCTCCAAGGTCCCTTCTAACTCTTGCTACTGTTACTGAGAGGCCAGCCCACCCGTGACCAGCCCCCCCCCTTTCTTGCCCCCCCCTAGATCCTGGAAAGCTCGCAGACGCTGCTGAACGTGCTGAAGAAGGAAGCAGGGAACTTGGCCAAGGCCACTGAGTCCAAGAGCCTCCCCGCCAAGGACAGCTGAGGGCCCCGGGGAGGGCCTGGGGGCTGGGGGGGGGAATCTCAGGGAGCACCAAATAAAAGTTAATGGATTTCTTAAAAGATGCCTCCTGCAGCTTCCACTGGGGGGGGAGGGGCAGAGGGTTTGCATGGGGAGGGGGGCAGGGGCCTATCAGGGTCCCCTGGGCCCTTTTCCAACCCCCTTCACACACGCCCCTCACGGCCAAGCAGGCGGGCAGCCAGAGGGAAAAGGGGCTTCCAGCAACTGCATCACCAAGCCGGTGGTCCCATTGCCTGGCTTTCTTTGGGACACACAGCCATCCAGATCTTTAGAAGGGATCATGTGGCGTTTTTATTAATTATTATTAAATTTATTTGCCGCTCATCTCCCTTTGAGGCAACCCTGAGCTCTGAGGGAAATTGGTGGCATATCTGACTGATGCAACATACACACGCAGGGCATTGGCTGACCTGGCATATAGGATATGCGATAGGATAGGATAGGATAGGATAGGATAGGATAGGATAGGATAGGATAGGATAGGATAGGATAGGATAGGGGAGAGGAGAGGAGAGGAGAGGAGAGGAGAGGAGATAATTCTTTATTGGCCAAGTGTGACTGGACACACAATGAATTTATTTATTGTCATTGTACATAAAAGAAAAGATACATTCATCAAGAATCATAAGGTACAACGCTTAATGATAGTCATAGGGAAACAGTCAATGTAAATCTTAAGGTTTACCAGCAACGAAGTTACAATCATACAGTCATAATTGGGAGGAGATAGGTGATAGGAAGGATGAGAAGATTAATAGTAATGCAGACTTAGTAACTACTTTGACAGTGTTGAGGGAATTATTTGTTTAGCAGAGTGATGGCATTCGGGGGAAAAACTGTTCTTGTGTCTAGGTGTTCTGGTGTGCAGTGATCCATAGCATCGTTTTGAGGGTAGGAATTGAAATGGTTTATGTCCAGGATGCGAGGGAGTAGAGTAGAGTAGAGTAGAGTAGAGTAGAGTAGAGTAGAGTAGAGTAGAGTAGAGTAGAGTAGAATAGAATAGAATAGAATAGAATAGAATAGAATAGAATAGAATAGAATAGAATAGATTATTTATTATTAAAATTTATATGCCACCCTTCTCCCGTAGGACTCAGGGTGGTTCACACAATAATACTGTTGCTTTACACAACAGTAAAATTCTAAAAATCAATCCAATTTAAAATCCCCGGAATTAAAAGCCCTATGTTGGCCAAGTGTGATAGGACACACAAGGAATTTGTCTTGGGTGTATATGCTCTCAGTGTACATAAGGAGAATTAAATACATCCATCAAGAATAAAAAGAATTAAATACATTCATCAAGAATAAAAAGATACAACACTTAGTAATAGTCAAGCTTACTAATAAGCTATCAAATCGTACTAGGAAACAAATAAAAACAATATATTTGAAAGAGACAAGCAACATGGTCATAGTCATAAGTGGGAAGAGATAGATACTAGTAAGGAAGAGAAGATTAATAGTAATTCAGGTTCAGTAAATTATTTGACAGTGTTGTGGGAATTAGTTGTTAAGCAGAGTGATGGCATTCGGGAAAAAACTGTCCTTGTGTCTAGTTGTTTTGGTGTGCAGTGCTCAATAGTGAAATGGTGAGAGGCTCCTGCCCTGCAGGGAGAGCGAAGGGACAGGTAGAGGAGGTGGGAGCTCTAGCTACAGCTGCCATGGCAGCACAGAAAGGTAAATAGAAACAGCCAGGAAGGCTCCGTCTGTCGGCATCCTCCCTGCCTGGTGTTTGCTCTGCCTAGAAGCAGGCTGGGCCTGGCCTTAACCACATCTGAAGCCCAATTATTTTTGCCTAGCAAACAGGAGATTTCTCTCGGCCATCCAGCTTCCTTTTCCTTCAACCTTCTATGCTTTCACAGCTCCCCTGATTATGAATCCAGCAAAATGGCCAGATACTATAGGAATCTGAAGGTTAGAGTTGGTAAAACGGGGAGATCTAGGGATCTAGATTTTAGATCCAGGATCTAAGCCTGACTAGGTGGCTCAGTGGCTAAAACATTGAGCTTGTCGATCAGAAAGGTCGGCAGTTCAGTGGTTCGAATCCCTAGTACAGCGCAAGCAGCGGGTTAGACTAAATGACCTCCAAGGTCCCTTCCAACTCTCTTACTGTTACTGCATCTAACTGCAGGTTCATGTTGCAATTCTGCGCACGCGGGTCTACCAGTTGCACGAAACGGCCAAAATAAATCACCCGACAATAATCCTGGAAGAAATCACTTGAGTGGTTTAATGAACCATTCAAAGGCGGACGAGGAACTCGTGCAGCAGTTTCGTTCCTCCAGCTAGATCCAATGCATGTAAGATCAAAACCCCAGCTTCCTCCATGAATAAAACAATTAAGGGCAAAATATGCAAGAGTCAATTAGCTTGTTTTGATTTGAGATCCTAAACAGAAAGAAGATACACACCTCCTCTCCAGGAGGTTTAAAACTTGGTCCTTTCACAGGTGGCTAGGTGTGAGCTGAGCCCAGTACATAAACACACAACATTCTGCTCTTGCCTAGAGTGTTACTAAAATGCATTGTTGATGTTGTTAGTTGCGAAGTCATGTCTGACCCATTGTGACTCCATGGACAACGTTCCTCCAGGTCTTCCTGTCCTCTACCATCCTCTGGAGTCCCTTTAAGCTCACGCCGACTGCTTCAGTGACTCCATCCAGCCACCTCATTCTCTGCAGTCCCCTTCTTTTGCTCTCCATCGTTCCCAGCATTGGGCTCTTCTCCAGGGAGTCCTTCCTTCTCATTAGGTGGCCAAAGCATATGAGTTTCCTTTTCAGGATCTGGCCTTCTAAAGAGCAGTCAGGGTTGATCTCCTCTAGGACTGACCAGTTGGATCGCCTTGCAGCCCAAGTGACTCGCAGGAGTCTTCTCCAGCACCAGAGTTCAAAGGCCTCCATTCTTTGGCGCTCAGACTTCCTTATGGTCCAACTTTCCCATCCATACATTGCAACTGGGAAAACCATCGCCTTGACTATACACACTTTTGTTGGCAGGGTGATGTCTCTGCTTTTTAATAGGCTGTCTAGGTTTGAAAAAGATTTTTAAAATTTTTAGATTTAAAAAAGAAACTGAAGATCACAAATTGCCAACTTTCTACAGGATTCCAGTTGCCACAAGATGCATATATGAGACCGCTGCACGGTTAAGCTGCACAATTTGGTCACAGAAATGCAAGCATCAGATTATGGTGCATATTTGCGATTAGCCCTTTTGGGAACGGGAAGTAACAGAGTCCACTGGATAGCCTGTGCCTGTGCCACAGAGGGCTTTAAAGATGAGGACTAGCACCTTGAATTGAACCAGGAAGGAAACTGGGGAGCAATGCAGCTCATACAACAGAGGTGTAACACGGGCAAACTCCCAGTACTGCACACATGGCCAATTCTGGACCGGTTGTAGCTTCTAGGTGGTCAGCTTCAAGGGCAGTCCCACGTAGTGCACAGTGCAGTAATCTGGACAGGAGGTAACCAAGGCATGAGGGACTGCAAAGCCTGCCAGTTCAGGAAAGGGCACAGATTGGTGCACCAGAGCAATCTGCAAAATGCACACACACACACACACACACACACACACACCATGGCTGCCACCTGCTCCTCTAGCAAGAGTCCTGGGACCCCCCACCCCAAATTAGAATGCAATGCAGTGCAGTGCAGTGCAGTGCAATACAATACAATACAATACAATACAATACAATACAATACAATACAATACAATACAATACAATACAAATGAGAATAGAATAGAACAGAATAAGAATAGAATGGAATGGAATGGAATGGAATGGAATGGAATGGAATGGAATGGAATGGAATGGAATGGAATGGAATAGAATAGAATAGAATGTCCCCAGAAACAAATTAGAAATGAGGAAACCATATTCAGGTTAGAGCTGTTTCACTGTTTATTTATTTAGCATGTATTTTACTCTCCTTCCCTGAAATCAAACTGGTGAAGGGAAGGCCAAATGTTATTATTAAAATCCAAGAATAACACTGCAATAAATTAGAAAGAGTTAGTATTCAAACATGCACTCTAAACTGGTAGGCAGAAAGTGTGTGTGGGGGGGCATTCACACAAGAAAGGTCTTGGTAAAGTTATATCTTTATTCGAAACCTGAAAGTCAGGATGATAGATGCTATGCACGGGTGAATAGAATAGAATAGAATAGAATATAGAATATAGAATATAGAAAGTGGAATAGAATGGAGGAGAAGAGAAGAGAAGAGAAGAGAGAAGAGAAGAGAAGAGAAGAGAAGAGAAGAGAAGAGAAGAGAAGAGAAGAGAAGAGAAGAGAAGAGAAGAGAATAATATAGAAAGTGGAATGGAATGGAATGGAATAAGAATAGAATAGAATAGAATAGAATAGAATAGAATAGAATAGAATAGAATAGAATAGAATAGAATAGAATATAGAATATAGAATATAGAAAGTGGAATGGAATGGAATGAAAAAGAATAGAATGTAGAATATAGAATAATATAGAAAGTGGAATAGAATAGAATAGAATAGAATAGAATAGAATAGAATAGAATAGAATAGAATAGAATAGAATAGAATAGAGAATAAGACTAGAATAGGAATAAGGAGAAGAGAGCTGGAAGGGATCTTGGAGGTCCTCTAGTCCAGCCCCCTGCTCCAGCAGGAGAACCTATACAAATTGCAGGGGTCCTGGAGGATTTGCACCCTGTCCAGCCACGGTTGGCTGGGGAATTCTGGAAGCTGAAGTCCAGAGAAGGACGGTCAGAGCACCAGCTGTCCAAACTAGGAGGGAGCGGGCCTTCTGCCAGGGCTGTTTGCAAAAGACCCAAGCCCCGGAGCCTCCCCCGGAGCTGGGCGAAGGGCGTAAACGACTCGGGGGGTGGGGTGGGGTGGGGGGGGGGGGAGGCTTCCCGGATAAAAGCCCGACCGCCGTCGGGGCTGCGCAGTGAGCGGTGGCGGTCGTCTGCCGAGCGGAGGAGCGATGGCGAGCCAAGGCTACGGGCGGAGGCAGCCGCTCCGCTTAGCGCCGGAGCCGCAGCTGTGGAGCTTCGGCCGGCAGCCCGACGGGGAGGCGCGACGGTGGGCCGTCGGCGGCGCCCCGAGCCTCTTCAGCCAGCTGACGGGCCATTTCAACGAGACGGACCGGGTGCGCCTGGTGCTGCTGGACCCCTCCCCGCTGCTGGCCCTGGAGGAGCCCGGCCCCGGCTCGAAGGGGCGGACGCAGCCGCTTTTCCTCCGCGGGCAACGCTGGCACCAGCTGGCCCTCGACGTGGAGGGCTTCTCGGCGGAGGAACTGACGGTCAGGCTGGAAGGGAGGAAGCTGACGGTCCTGGGGAAGCAGGAGAAGGAGGCGGCGGGCGAGGAGGGCTGCCTGTGCCGTGAGGCCCGCCAGGTGCGCAAGGAGCTGCTGCTGCCCCCCGACGCCGACCTGGAAGCCCTCACCTGTGGCCTCGACCCCGACGGGCATCTCCGCATTCAGGCCCCGCGCCTGGAGCGCACCATCCCGGTCACCGTGGAGAGGAACCCGACCGACGGAGGGGCCGAGGCCCCCGCGGGAAGCGAGAAGCCGGACGGGGCGGACGAGCAAGGATCAGCAGTTCAGTCCCAGCGCTCCGTTTAGCGGTTTCCTCCAGCAGCGAGGACGGGGCGGGGGTCGTTCCGTACGTAGCAGCGGGGTGGGGTGGGGGGGAACAGACTCCGTTTGTTGCATTCACACGGCACGGGTTCTGCGCATTTCCTGCGAAATAAAGCTGTTTCCCCTCAATATGGCTTTGCCCGGGTCTGAGTTAATAGGGGTGGGTGGGAGGGTGAGAGGGGAGGGGAGGCTGCCTGCGGGGGTCCCTTAAGAAGCAGAGGGGCGCTGCTAAGGACCAGGAGGGGGAGGGGGAGCGTGGGACAGTTGGGTGATGGAGGAGGGTTCGGCCAGGCCCGTCCGATGAGTTGCAAGCGGCGGTGGGCGACCTGGAACCCTCCGTAACGTCTGAAAGGAAACAGCAACTCCTTCTCCCAGCAGAGATGGGGGGGGGGGGGGGCGGGCAGACGGACTGCCTGGGGGCGCAGGAGACCCTTGGATCGCTGGACGGGCGAGGGGCTGCCTCTCAAAGGGGCTCGGGAGCCCGGCATGTTCTGGGTGCCCGCCTCAGTTCACCAAGAAGATCTAGATAGTCCCTGGATGGGAGACCACCAGGAAACCTCCGGGCGGTAGGTTACATTGGGGTGTGGGGGATGTTACTCAAAAGTGTCCTGAACAAAACGATGCTTGGGGAGTTTTGGCCGGAGAAATCCAGGGGTATCCGTGAAACCTTGAGGGACATGAGCCGGCTTCGAAGACACATTGAGTCATTAGGAGAGCCAGAGGAAAGGGCACCTCCAGGTGAGCCCAGCGGGGTTTGGTCAGCCTTGGGAACGGAGACCACGAGGAAATCCCAGGGTCGTGGGATACGCTGGGAAGGAATTTAAAAAAAAACAACAACAACTCTTCCTCCGACAGAAGCAAGTTGCAGTTGGGTCGGCCTCCCCACCCGTCCGGTTGAACTTCTGCCTGGCTTCTGCCAAAGAGGAATTCGGAGCGAAGGCCGAAAGGGCTGGAGGCCGCTTGTGATCCATGATGCTTGTAGGGATCTCTTTGCCACGCCCGTCCTCCAGAACCCTCGGACTACAGTGCCCATCCGCCACCGCCGCTGCGGATAATGGGCTTCGGAGTCAGCTGCCTGTTGGTCGCCCGGGTGCAGAGGGCGACTCCGCCCCGCCTTCGTTGAAGCAGAAGGAGGGTCTCCCCATGACGTCTCCCCCTCCCGACGCAGGGAAAATCCCAGGGTGGAGCCACGTGGGGGTTTTCCCCAGCCCCCCCCTCGTCTGGCGCTTCCAATTGGCCAGACGCGAGCGTCTATCAAAGAGAAGGGAACACAGAACTCTCCGTCTGCCCTCTTCTCCCCGCCTCCCTTCCATCCCGTCGTTGATTGGGCGAGCTTTGGCGTCCATCAAGGGCAAGGGGCAGGAAAAGAGAACTCTCCGCCTGCCCCTTTTCCCCGCCTCTCTTCTATCCCGTCGCTGATTGGGCGACCCCCTTGGCAGGGTGGCGCTCTCCTTTGTCGTTAGGGTTGCCGATTGGCCGGTCGCCGGGTGACGTCACGCCCGTCGCCCGGCCGACTGAGGGGAGCGCCGTTTCCTCAGAGCTCCCCTCAGAAGCTTCTCTTTCGGACGGACGGACGGACGGACGAGCGGTGGCGGGGCTGAACCGGGCCGGCCTCTCGCTCCGTCCCTATCCCCTATCCCGCCGGCTCCTTTCCGCCGCTGGGAGAAGGCCGAGACCGGGCGACGGAAGACTGCGGGGAAGGCCCGGGGGCGGCTGAGGGGACCTCAGCTGAGGGGACTTCGACCGGTGTGGACTCTCCCCTCTCCCAGCGTCGGTTACCTGCCTTGCCTGCCTCCTTTGACTCCCGGCGGCCTCCGAGGTAGATTTTCTCCCTCACGATCCGTCGCTCACCCGGCCTTTCGGTTGCCCTCCGAGTCCTCGACTTACGACCACCATGGAGCCCAGGATTTATGTGGCCGAGTGAGACGGTAGTTCAGTCAGCTCTGGCCCGCTTTATGGCTTTTTTTCTCCCCCCCCCCCCCTTGTTAACCGAATCACTGCGGTGGATAAGTTAGGAACACGGTCGTTAATGTGAATTTAAACCCCCCCCCTCATGGACTTTGTTGGTCAGAAGGTCACACCCCCCAAAAAGGGGGGTCACATGAGCCCGGGATGCTGTGACCCTCATAAATATGAATCGGTTGTCAAGTATCCGAATGTAAATCACGTGACCGTGGGGATGCTGCAATGTTTGTAAGTGTGAAAAATGGTCATAAGTCACTTTTTTCAGCGCCGTTGTCACTTCGGACGGTCACTAAGTCGAGGACCACCCGTATGCCTGAAAAGTTAGTCTCATCCATGGCGTTAAGTAGATATTTCTTCCAAATGATTTGTCCCTAAGCCCTGATGATGATACCTAGTTGGGTAGTGAAAGAGCTGAAAGATGACAACCGAGCTCAGAGAGCACCAAGGACCCCACAGTTCAACCCTGAGCTATGGATACTCTCTTCAGGTGGAGACGTTTTAACACCTCCATCCCAAAGTGTCAACAGGATAGTCTTCCTGTCCTGCTCCTTGACAACTTTCACTTTCAGATAGTCTTGGGAAATACCAAGGCTTGCAACAATGCTGATCTTCTGAAATAGACATCTCAGTCAAAACAAATATCTTTTCCCAAGTCCCAAAGGTGCTTTTTCAAGACATTTCGCTTCTCATCCAGAAGAATCTCTCTCTTCCTCCCTCTCATTCTCCCCCTCCCTCCCTCCCTCTCATTCTAATCTGGATATATTAGAATCTCTCTCTTCCTCCCTCTTTTTCCCCTTCCCTCCCCCTCTTCTGTTCTCCCCCTCTCTTGTTCTAACTCCTCTCTATTTCCCCCCTCTCTCCCCCTCCCTCCCTCCCTCTCTCTCTCCCTCTCATTCTCTCCCTCCTTCTCTCTCCCCCTCCCTCCCTTTCTCCCGTTCGCTCTCTCCCTCTCATTCTAACCCCTCCCTCCTTCCCCTCTCTCTCTCCCTCTCATTCTCCCCCTCTCCCTCCGTCTCTCTCCCCTTCCCTCCCCTCCCCCTCCCTTATTCTCCTCCTCCCCTCCCTCTCATTCTAATCCCTCCCTCTCTCCCCTTCCCTCTATTCCCATCTCCTCCCTCTCTCCCTCCCTCATTCTCCCCCTCCCTCCTTCCCCCTCTCCCTCCCTCCCTCTCCCCCTCCCTCTCATTCTCCCCCTTCCTCCCTCATTCTAATCCCTCCCTTCCACTCTCCCCCTCCCTTCCTCTCCTTCTTCCCTCTCCCTCTCTTCCCTTCTTCTCCTTCCCTCTCTGTCTCTCTCTCTCTCACACACACATACTAGGTGATCACAAGACCCCTGAAGGCTGCACCTATCATGAATATGACAGTTGCCAAGCATCTGAGTTTTAATCACATGACTATGAGGATACAGCAACAATTTTAATTGTGAAAAATGGTCATAAGTCCTTTTTCAATGCTGTTGTAACCTTGGTCACTAGATGAACTGTTGTATGTCAAGGACTACCTGTATACATACGTGTTGTTGTCTATATGTCATCGCAATCACTTGGATGTTGACATCTCTGCTGTACAGAATGCCACTACACTCCTTCTATTGTCGTTCCAGGTATAACTATTGCATAGCAATCTAGTTGACTTGTAAACCTTTTATCACCATTGTCCTGTGAAGGTGCTTTGGATGGCTTTCAAATGATTTTCATCATCCTCGCTCTAAATAAATAACTGATCCTTGGAGATCAAGGGTGCACATGCTGCCTTATCTTCTCTAGCAGTTTCAGTTTCAGTGCATATTTGGACGAGGCTATTTTTGTATCTGAAAAAAGTAAATTTGGTCGGAGACTGATCGCACATTTGTTTATTTTAGGGCGGAAGAATTCGAAAATGGACACCCCCATCTCACACGCTTCTTACCAGTCTTCCCAATTGGACAGAAACATGTATTATATCTTGACTGAAAACTACTATTATGGCAGCAAGCTTTTCCACGCAGGGAGTATGTGTTATCTGAAAGAACAGATATACCTCCAGCACATTAGCAGAACGTCTACTCGCATGTGGCGGTTTATCATGGAACAGGATGGGTCCGTGGCTACTGTGGACGTGGAAAGCCTGCAGCCGCTGAATGAGAAGATGGCCGACTTCCTTCTGGCCATTGGCAACGCTCAGGAACGCTTGAACTGCTTTCTAGACCGGCAGGTTCTAGATGCTGCCATGGTGGCCGAAGTAGGACAGCAGGTCTTGGTCGATCTGGATGATCAGTTTTTCCCCGCTACCATCCGCTATATTGGGAAACTTCACAAGAGCCCTTTACCATCAGGGGTCTATCCAATTTACTTTGGAGTGGAATTGCAGGTAAGATGGATTTAAAAAAGGGCTCTTGTTTTTGTGACAGAGTACAGGTAGTGCTTGACCTACGAAGTTCATTTAGTGACCGTTCAAAGCTACAGCGCAGCACTGAAAAATGTGACATAGGACCGTTTTTCACAGTGAGGACCTTTGCAGCATCCCCATGGTCATGTGATCAAAATTCACCTGCTTGGCAACTGACTCATACTTATGACGGTTGCAGCATCCCACGGTCACGTGATCCCCTTTTGCGACCTTCTGACATGCAAAGTCAATGGGGAAGCCAGATTCACTTAACAACCGTGTGACTAACTTATCAACTGCAGGGATTCTCTTAACAACTCTGGCAAGTAAGGTCGTAACATGGGGCAAAACTCACTTAAATGAAATCTTGGGCTCAGTTGTGGTTGTAAGTCGAGGACTACATGTAGTCAGTTTACACCTGTTGTTTGCAGATCTGTTTCCTGATCACCGGCTTATAAGGTGAGTTTTTAATATAGAATTTTTTTTCGTTTGGAAGGATGGAAATTCAAAATAGAGATAGTCCTCGACTTACAACAATTTGTTTAGTGAAATACCAAATTAGTGCAGTGCACCCAGCAAAATTCAACCTCTGCCCCAAATCTAAGAGATATTATCTTCTTGGGGAAAGAGTTTTGACTTGTTTTAACCCTAACCAGATATGCAGATCTGTGGATATGGTGAGGAATTCTGGTAGTTGAAGTCCACAAATCTTAAAGCTGCCAAGGTTGGGCACCCCTGGGCTAAGGCTGCCCTTCAATCATGACCTCTGTCTGCTACTTCTCCAGGGTGATGGTGAAGGCAGAGGCCACTGTGCTGGCAGCAACCATGGGGCAGAATACTTCAAGTGTAAACCCAAGTGCGGCCTTTTCCTGCCATTCAACAAACTGCAGTTTCTGCCAGCGTCAGAGACCAACCAGATGGAGGAGAAGAGGCAGAACGCTGATGGAATCGTGCCGGTGAAAATGGGTGACCCCGTCGGTTTTTATTTAGATGATGCCTTCACACGAGGGATAGTCCTGGAAGTGTATCAGAAGGGAAATGAGTGGATGGTGAAAGTATGTCCGGTAAGGAGGTCTCCAAGAGAAAATTAATTCCTGAAATTTATTTATCGGTTTTATTTGCTTTTTTTCCTCTCCTCTCAAAGGTGCTTTTCAAAAGGCAACTGGACTTTTCTTTTTCTTTTTGAAAACGTTTTGCTTCTCATCCAAGAAACTTTTTCAGTTCTTCAGTTCTTGGATGAAAAGCAAAACGTTTTCAAAGAAGAAAAAAAATGAAGTCCAGTTGCCTTTTGGAAAAACACCTTTCGGAAAATGACTGCAAGTAACAGACAAGCTCAGTGAGCACCAAGGATTCCACAGAAAAGTGTCACCAATTAATTTGGTCTGTGAATTAGCTTTTGGTTTCCCACTTGTGAAAATGATGTATTCTCAGTGCTCAAGGCAGCTCCTTTGATTTCAAGCTCACCTTGGTTTCGGAGTCCTTGGTATGGGGTTTGCTCTATATTTAAATACAGTAGCCCCCCTGCCGGTCTCGGCGGGGGGTATGATTGTTCCTAAGGAATTCCTGGAAGTTTGGCATGCAGACAAACCATCAATAGACCCACAGAAATAAACCTTATTTGCACACCATTCAAAACCGATGATGAAAAAGCTAAGAAGGAAGCAAGCAACTAACATCCAGATAAGCAGGAATTAATACCAGACAGACAATTATAGCAGAAAACAATATCCTAAACAAGGAATTATCAAGAAGAAAACCATTTCCCCCCCAACATTGCCAGGATAGGCAACTGAATATAAAGAGAGCAAACCCCACATTCACCAGCACTGATGATGTTACCTATCTCAGTAATGAAACGTCTACAAATAAACAACCACACAATCTTCACTTTAAAGGAAAACCAAAAACCATTTGCCCTTTGAAAAGTACTTTTGGGACAACCGTGGCCTGGATAATTGAGAATCTCCATCAACATGACACTTATTTCTATCCTTCGTTATTTTCATGAATAATTTAAGACGATGGAACATACCTAATACTCTTTCCTCCTTCTCTTTTCCCCACAACAACAGCCCTGTGAGGTGCCTTTGGCAGAGAGAAGGTCCAAATGTTGATACTTCCATGTTAAAGGATGGGACAGCTGCTCAGGTGGTCCCTTCATGTGGCAGCTTTTAACAGGGGAAGTCGAATGACATTCTAAGTGGGCAACTTGACTGAACTAATCTTTTGCTTCAGCAGTGAAATACTTGACTGAATATTGTAGAGGATCAGGGCCTCTGCTTGAAGCTTCAGAAAGCTGCTTCATCAGCCTTAGAACATAGAACATAGAATAATTATCAGGTGCAAGGAATTGGGAGATAGAGTTAGGTCCAAAATTAATAGAAGTTTATTTCATGCTACCTCTAAACAACAATCTGGACTACTAACAGCCAAGACAAATTGGCAAGAGTCAACAGAATTCAAGGAGGGCCCGACTTAGGTCTCTTGTAGGCAGGAAGGGACTCTAAACTGGACGTGTTTGATCTCTACCTCCCTCCCTTGGGCTCGGCCTGGTCATCTCCTACAATAATAGGATTGGAAGGGACCTTGGAGGTCTTCTAGACCGGCCCCCTGCTCAAGCAGGAGATCCTGGTGGCGCAGTGGACTAAATGCTGTTAAAGTAGCACTTAGTTCCCAGCTGCCTGCAATTACTGCAAGTTCAAATCTCACCAGGCTCAAGGTTGACTCAGTCTTCCGTCCTTTCAAGGTAGGTAAAATGAGGACCCGGATTATGGGGGCAATAAGATGACTTTGTATAAAAAAGAACACCGCTTAGGGGGCCCCGAAAGCCCTACTAAGCAGGTATATACAAAAGTATGAAGGCTATTGCTTAACGCATTGTAAGCTGCCCTGAGTCTCTGGAGAAGGGCGGCATATAAATCCAACTAATAAATAAATAAAATCCTATACTGTATCAGACAAATGGCTGTCCAGTCTCTTCCTGAAAACCTTGAGTGATGGAACACTCACAATTTCTAAAAGGCAAGCCGTTTCACTAGCTGATAGTTCTCACTGTCAGGAAATTTCTCCTTAGGTCTAGGTAGGATCTATCTTTAATTATTTTCCACCCTTTACTTCTTGTCCTGCCCTCAAGGGCTTTGGAGAATAAGGTGACTCCCTCTTCTCTGTGACAGCCCCTCAATCACCCTTTGTGATAGGATAAAGTGATGCAAAACAGCCTCTTCTGTATTGGCTAGATCACTGAGAATTGGGGGAGTTGTCCTGATTGTAAGCCACCCAGAGTCACTGAGAGTGAGTGAGCGGCCATACAAATCCTCTAAACAAACACACACATACATTGAGCTGGCTGTATTGTAGGGGGTTGGAGTCCATAGGATTCTTTCTGTTCATGCCTTTTGTGACTCACCTGGAGAACAGATGGCGCTGGGAACAGTTATCAGCAATAATGGCCTTCTTCTTTTGAGAGAGACAAATGTGACACAGTGCTCTCTTTCAGAAAATCTCCACTTCCTTAAAACCATTTGTTTCTTTGCTTCTTAGATGGGAAAGGAAATAAAGTTTTGTAAAAGCTTGTAATATTGCTTTGAGGAAGGTAGAAGGAAATTGGAAACTAATTAGCTTGCGGGAGTCCAATGTCTCTGCAGGGGACATACGCTACCAGTGCCAAACATGGATGCTTACAATAAAACAAAAGTTAAGTCACCACGGAAATGAGATCTTTGAGGAAAGCTGCTGGATTGACCAGAAAAGATAAAATCAGGAATGAGATCAAAAGAGAAAGAATTAGGCACAGAACCAATCTTAAGCACATACCGAAAACAGCAAATAAAGTGGCTTGCTCACCTAGAGAGAAAGGTCTTGGGATTCCATACTGTACAAGGCATATAAAAAAGAGGAGAAAGTTAAAGAACATGAGGAAGACCCAGTCAGATGCCTATTTAAGAGCAGAAAGAAATAGAACAGAATAGTCGTTGCTGAGTGATAGGAGGAAAACATTTGTTAAGTGAACTCAAGAGCATGGTAGAAAACGCCCGTTTTCCTCATCACAGCAGGCTCAATTTGTAAAACAGTATAGACAGTTCTTTGTGTATTGGGGCATCCTTTTACTTTGTATAAGGATACTGTCATAGATAGATAGAGATGAAGTTGCCCGGGGTTGCAACATTGGCAAAGAAACATTGGTATTTCTTGGAGATTGCTGATTTAGTGAGGGAGTTCTGTAAATGTGGTTCAGGGGCTCCACTCATGTGTTGCCAATAGATCTTCTGCAGTGTTCTCCAAAATGTTATTGATTGATTGATTGATTGATTTACTTATTTATTATACCTGTCTGTTCATCCATCCATCCCTACCTACCTACCTACCTACCTACCTATCTATCTATCTATCTATCTACCTATCTATCTATCTATCTATCTATCTAGTTTGCCTATCTCACTTTCCAAGTGACCCTGGATGGTTTACAGAGAAGTTACCACCAATCTTTTCATAAGATTGGGTTCTTGGCAGCTGTTGATAGCACCCTTGTGAACCGAGTGTGGCACCTAATAATTCCCCTGGATTTTTTGTTATGTACAGGACTTTGTTTGTAGACAAGCAAGGATGGTCTCTGCATACGTGCTTGCCTTTTTCTGAAAGGAAACCTTTTTCCTTCAAGTAACACTATTTTAAAATTAGAGAGTTATCTTAAATTACCTGCAAATAAAATACAGAGGCAGGTGTTATCCAAACTCCCTTTAGGGTAAAGAGGACTTTGTTTCTCATAAGTATAGGATGATCTTATTTACTATTCCATACTACTACTTTACTACATAATATACTGAATAGAAAAATGCCTTCCTAACAGCTGATATTTTAAAACCAATCCTCTAGAGTTGGGCAAAGATTGGGCTGAAACTCCCATTGTATTTTGTATAAATTGAGCTGGAATCAAATTACGTAAGGAAGGCAACAGATTGCCTGCATTTTTTCTAGTGTAAATTCATCAACATGAATTTGCCTGTGGATATTCTCAGTCATCCAGGTCATGATTGTCCCAAGGGTGCTTTTCCCAAAAGGTAATTAGACCGTCTTGTTTATTTTCTTTTGAAAACATTCTGCTTTTCATCCAAGAAGCTTCTTTAGTTTTGAGAAGCCAAAAACCCCCCCAAGAAAGTCTAATTGCCTTTTGGGGGGGAAAAAAAAACCACATTTGGAACATCAAAATGAACCATTTATCAAATTTATTTCTCATCTTGCAGTTCAGAAGATTCTGGCCAGGTGAACAATGTTTCTGTAGAATTCCAACACCTGTTATATGTTGGGGAAAAGGAGGAGACCCACTCCATCCACAACCATTCTTGTGCTTAGATCCTAAAATCCAGTTTCCTTTATTTTAGGAGGAAGAGGGCTCAGCAGACGTTTTCCGAGAGATCCCTCTGGATTCGGTGGTGAAGGAGGAGCTGCTCTCCTCCTTAGGTAAATGGCTTTCTGGACAGCCTGGAGTTTTTATTGTCCTGATTTGGGAGGGTGACTGAAAAACGAGTACACAGGTGGTCCTCAAGTTACAACCATTTGTTCAGTGAATGTTCAAAGTTACAACAGCACTGAAAAAAGTGACTTATGACCATTTTTCACACTTACGACCTTCGTAGCATCCCCACGATCGTGTGATCAAAATTCAGATGCTCGGCAATGGACATATGACCACTGCTGTGTCCCTAGGTCACGCAATCCCCTTTCCCAACCTTCTGACGAGCAAAATCAATGGGAAAGCCAAATTCACTTAATAACCTTATTACTAACTTATCAACTGCAGTGATTCACTTAACAATCGGAGCAAGGAAGATCGTAAGATGAGGCAAAACTCACTTAGCAAATGCCTCACAATAACAGAAATTTGGGGCTCAATGGTGGTCATAAATCGGGGACCACCTGTAGTCAAATATACCGGAACAGAATGTCACACCTTGTCTTATCTGAGCTTTTAGCAATGAGGAAAGCAAAACATCATCAGATCAGAATGAAAGGGTTCAGCAGAAATAAATAGACAGGCCTGGCTTTTCTGTGTTTGATACAGACCCGGATTCTGGGCTCCAGGAATATTTCAAGCGTAAGAGAAGCGAAAGTACAGAGAATTTGGAAGACAAGACGGGCTCTCTGGATGTCAACTCTGTGGTGCAGATCAACTTAGGCAAGGGGCGGGCTGTGACAGGGACTATCCGTTGGATTGGCTGCCTGCCTAACACCCAGCAAAGGGTGGCTGGAATTGAGCTGGTAAGCACCCGCCTTTGTACTATGTCCCTGCGCCCTTTGCACTCTCTTTCTCTCTCTCTCTCTGATGTGAACTTTTCAGCTTTTAGCCAGATCAGGGCGCAGAGCTATGCCTGCAGAATAGAAACTGCATTCATCCCCAGCAGCTGGGCCCCCCTGGTGCCAGAGCCTCTGAAGATGGAATGGATCGTTGCTCTCATTGGATTCTCTCCGTTGATCTTTCCGGAGCCAGCAGGCATTTGAAGTCTGCTGATCAAAGGTCACAGTGGGAAGGTTTTTTTGGCTTCCTCTTGCCCAGGAGATGATAATGAGGGAGCTTCCATTATTTATTGTGCCTTGAGTAGGTGTGTGTATGTGTATACCGTGTTTCCCTGAAAATAAGACCCTGTCTTATATTTTTTTGAACCCCGAAATAAGCGCTTGGCCTTATTTTCGGCGAGGTCTTATTATTTTGGGGCGTGTGGAGCAAGATGGGGCTCCTCTTGCCGTTTTACCTGATTTCCAGGTCTGTGTTTAAATATTTTCAGGGAGGGCTTATTTTCAGTGGGAGGCTTATTTTAGTGCATTCGCTCAAAAGCCCAATTGGGCTTATTATCAGGGGATGTCTTATTTTCAGGGAAACAGGGTATGTATACGTATACACACACACACACACACACACACACATGCACCGTGTTTCTCCGAAAATAAGGCCCAGCCTTATTTTCTTTTAGGCCCCACTAGATCGGTGCCGCCATCACGAGCCGAGGTAGGGGACGGGGCAGGGCAGGGCTCTCACCACACCATGGCGCCTCCTGTGTGAAGACAAAGCGGAAGACAAAGTGGGCGGGGTGTGGGAAAATGTCCATCCAGACAAAAGAAAACGGAAAGGCAGAAAGAGCTGGGTGAAAAGTCACACCCCTTCTGCCCGTCGGATCGCTTCATCCTTCTGGAGAGAAGCCAAAGTTTCGATCCCACTTCTGGGGCGGATAGACTCAAGGCACAATAAATAATACAAGCTCTCTCATTATCACCTCCTGGGCAAGAGGAAGCCACAAGGCAACCTTATGTAATATAATATATGATACATACATACATATGTATAATTATATAATGATGTATATAATGTGTGTATGCGTGTGTAAAAAAAGTTCTTATTGAAATGATCAAATACAGGTAATCCTCAATTTACAGTAGATACAACGGCACTGAAATAAGTGACCATTTCTCACATGACCGTTGCAGCATCCCCTTGGTCACGTGATCAGAATTTGGACATTTGGCAATTGAGGCAGATTTCTGACAGTCGCAGAGTCCCAGGGTCATGTGATCTCCCTTTTGCGACCTTCTGACCAGCAAAGTCAATGGGGAAGCCACTTAACAAACGTGTTCCTAACTGAAGAACTGCAGCAATTCACTTAACCACTGTGGCAAGAAAGGTTGTAAAAGGGGGGGGGTGTCACTCACTAAACAAATGTCTCGCTTAGCAACAGAAATTTTGAGCACAACTGTGGTCGCAAGTCGAGGACTACCTGTAATAAGGACCTGTAATCCTCCCTGACAGGATGAAGAGAACAACGGTCTTTCCGACGGAGAGTGGCAAGGTGTGCGCTATTTTACCTGTCCTCCCCATCGGGCCCTTTTTGTGCGGCTGGAGTCGTGCCAACCAGATTCGCGTTTCCAGGGAAACAAGTGCCTGTTTCAGGAGCCCTCTGAATGCAGTAAGTGCCTTCCCTGCAGCGGCCGGATGTTGAGCCCATAGAATCCTCAATGGGTATCGGTTTGAGCCCTTGGTCAGGGCAAGAAAACGAGGGTATATGTTTATTTATTTATTTGTAAGTAATTCAGGGCAACAAACATACCTAGCACTGCTGCTTCCTCCTGTTTCCCTCCCAACAACAACCCTATGAGGTGAGTGAGGCTGAGAGAGAGGGACTGTCCCAAAGTCCCCCAGCCTGGTTTTCATGCCTAAAGTGGGATTAGAACCTAGACTAGTTTTGTCACACAGTCTGTCAGATGTTTAGATTTGGTTTGGTATTTTTTGGGCCCTTCCCTCGACTTCCGAAGGACCTGGGATAGGCAGAGGTTGTTGTCTGATGATGTTCAAGGTCTCGTTGCTGGCAATTGACTGGTGGAGATTTTGTCAGTGTATTAACATTTAAGATTTAATCTTCAATTCGATTCCAGTCTGAGACTGGTAAAAACTTAACAGATCAAGTCTTAACCAAGGACCTAAGAGCTGTTAAGGCAAGCAGTTCTGAATAAGGTGGTTTTTTTTGCAAAGGTCTGATAAGTTCAAAATTTCCATATATCTAGGTAGCTTTTTGGGGATTGCTCCATGGGCTCCTTGGACCATTTATTTCTTCCTCCACAATCGCCCGACTTCAATTTGCAGATTGTGATATTTCGTTATTTTTTCTAGCTGTTTCTCTTCAATTCCTGCATCACCTAGTATAGCAATATCAATGAACCACATATTTTTCTTCTCCATAATAGCCATGTCAGTGTGTTGTGGGCCAGAGCTCGGTCTGTCTGGATACAAAAGTCCCACAGGATCTTGACTTGCTCATTTTCAAGAATTTTGTTAACTACTATTACTTCTTCTTCTTCTTCTTCTTCTTCTTCTTCTTCTTCTTCTTCTTCTTCTTCTTCTTCTTCTTCTTCTTCTTCCTCTTCCTCTTCCTCTTCCTCTTCCTCTTCCTCTTCCTCTTCCTCTTCCTCTCCTCCTCCTCCTCCTCCTCATTATTATTATTATTATTATTATTATTATTATTATTATTATTATTATTATTATTAATTTTCAACAGAGAATCCTGCTCTGTTTCAGGTGAGGTGGACAGCCTGTCTGTTCTGAGCAACTCCCCACCCCTGAGAGACCAGGTGGCTGTGAATGTCCTCCGAGGGCGGATGAAAGGGATCCAAGGCCACTGTAACTCCTGCTACATGGACGCTGCCCTATTCAGGTTGGCAGCCCTACCGAGCTTCCTTCACCCTGCAGGTGAAGGTACCGCCTTTGGGACTGCTTATTGATAGCTTTGCTTTCCCTCCCCTTCGTCTCCTTCTCCCTAAATTTCTTTGTCCTCCACCCTGACGCGTTGGACTGACTGGCACATCCTCTCTCGCTACAGCCTCTTCTCCTGCACCTCGGTGTTGGATTCCATGCTGTATAAGCCCTCTCTCCCTGCTGATGGGCGCATTCAAGAGATCCTCCGGGACAAGATCGTCAACCCTCTGAGGCAGTAAGTGGCTCTCTGGATCCTCTGATCAATTGCTTCAGAAACCCTCTGATGGACAGGGGACTGGAGGCTCAAACGTGTGTGAAGAAAGGTTGCAGGAACTGGGCATGGCTAGTCTAGTGAAAAGGACTAGGATAGCAATCTTCCAATATCTCAGGGGCTGCCCCTAGAAGAGGGAGTCAAGCTATTCTCCAAAGTACCTGAGGGCAGGACAAGAAGCAATGGCTGGAAACTAATCAAGGAGAGAAGCAACCTGAAACTAAGGAGAAATTTCCTGACAGTTAGAACAGTCAACCAGTGGAACAGAAGTTGCCAACAGAAGCTGTGAATGCTCCAACATATGGAAGTTTTTAAGAAGAGGTTGGATAACCATTTGTCTGAAGTGGTGTAGGGTTTCCTGCCTAAGCAGGGGGTTGGACTAGAAGACCTCCAAGGTCCCTTCCAACTCTGTTATTTTATTACAGGCAGTCCTCGACTTAGGATCACAATTGGGCCCAACATTTATGATGCTAAGCGAGACATTTGTTAAGTGAGTTTTGCCCCATTTTATAACCTTTCTTGCCACAGCCATCTCAGTCATCCAGTCATCCAGGTCATGGTCGTCCCAAAGGTGTTTCTTTTCAGGAGGCAACTGGACTTTGTTGCTTTTTCTTTTGAAGATGTTTCGCTTCTCATCCAAGAAGCTTCTTCAGCTCTGACAGGAAACCTCTACAGACTTTTAGCTATACAATTTGGGATGAACACCCTTTGAATGGTGTGGGAGTATGAAATGGATTTCCAGAGGGAAAAATTGCAGATTACATTTGTACCACTCAGGTGACCCTGAGGACACAGATAAACCTGCAAGTGCTTCAACAACCCTCTAAAAGGATGCAAACAACCAGCTGTGTCTGCAAGGAATATAAACCCTTCCATTCCCCTTCATGCAGTCAGAGCTGAAGAAGCTTCTCAGATGAGAAGCGAAATGTCTTCAAAAGAAAAAAACAAGAAAATCCAGTTGCCGCCTGAAAAAGCCTCTTTGGGACTGACGTGTGTACGTAGCTGTCTTTATAAAAAGGACCTTCCAGGTAGAAGAAGAAACATCCATTTTAAAATAGCCACCAGAAGCTCAATTCCACATCTGGGAGAGGAGGTCTAAAAGGTGCCTAGGAAAATACAGGTAATTCTTGACTTATGACCGATCACTTAATGACCGTTTGTACCTCCCAAGGGCACTTACGACCTAGTCTCAAAGTCCCAACAGCTGCCACTTCCCCAAGGTCACCTGACCCACATTTACAGCTGTTTGCAGTGTCCCACAGTCCCATGACCTCCCTTTTATAATACAGATAGTCCTTAACTTAAAACAGTTCATTTAGTGACCGCGGAAAGTGACAACGGCACTGAAAAAAGTGACTTACGACCATTTTTCACCATTACGATGGTGCATGTAGATCATGTAGCATCCCCATGATCGTGTGATCAAAATCCAGATGCGTGGCAAGTGGTTCATACTTAACAACCGTTGCTGTGTCCCAGGGTCACGTGATCCCTTTTTGCGACCTTCTGATGAACAAAGTCAATGTGGGAAGCCAGATTCATTTAACAACCGGGTTCCTAACTTATCAACGGCAAGTAAGGTCATAAAATGGGGCAAAACTCATAACAAAGGTTCACTTTTTTTGGTTCAGTTGTCTTAAGCCAAGGACTCCCTGTATTTTTGGCTAGAAACGGGCATTTACTTCCAGTTTCCAGCCAAAAACACCTATTCGGACAAAAATAGTGCAAAAAAATATATCATAAAATCAGACACTTGGACGTCTTGATTTATGACCGTAACAACGGGAATTCCTGGCTATATTACGGTCGTAAGTCAAGAACTATCTGTAGCAGTTGGACCAGGCATGGCATGGATTTTAGTGGCCTGAACTTAAGCCATGGCGTAGCTGCAGTTTTTTTTTCCTTCACCTTTCAGAAGCAGAATAAATGGAATGCAAAAGACTGGGATTTTGGAGACCTGGTGTGCAGATGGTGGCCACCAGCATTTAGTTTTCGATTGTGTCTTGAAATTTTCCTTTTTGCCTGGGTCTTAAAACAGGACCGGCTTTGTTGCTGCCAAAAATGTGATGGATCTTCGGTATCAGCTGACGGAAAAGGGACAATCTTCCAGTTTTGCTACTTCGGAAAAAGGTACCTTCCTTTTTTTCTTGTTTTCTTTCTTTCTTGTTTTCTTTCTTTCTTGTTTTCTTTCTTTCTTTCTTTCTTTCTTTCTTTCTTTCTTTCTTTCTTTCTTTCTTTCTTTCTTTCTTTCTTTCTTTCTTTCCTTCCTTCCTTCCTTCCTTCCTTCCTTCCTTCCTTCCTTCCTTCCTTCCTTCCTTCTTTCCTCCCTCCCTCCCTCCCTCCCTCCCTCCCTCAATTTGTAATTGTGAGATTCTGATTTCAAAATTGGGGAAATGAAGGTGGCTGTGATTTTCATGGGGAGGGATGGGGCAGGAGGCAGAGATTATGGAGTAGATTCCCATGCTGAGCAGTGGTTTGATGATCTGTCTTTTATCTTTTATATGTTACAATTTTATTAGTTTAGTCTATAGCATTCAATGAAAATACAAAAGTAAATAATAGGAAAGATCGGGAAGGAAAAAGGGAAGAGAAAAGTGAAGGAAAGAAAAGGAAAAACGAAGAAAAGGCATTGACTTCCGAACTCCCTTCGGTGCAGTAGAAAAAGGCATTAATATCAAACCTCAACTTTTTTACTTTTAAATAATAGTATAAACTAGCCATTTCTATAAGAACAGATCTATCGAATTGGTAAATCTGAAAATCAAAGTTTCATTTTTTTAGCACAAAGTCTAGAAGCGGTTCCCAAGTAGAAATAAACAATGATCTGTCTTTTATCGAATGAACTAGAACTGGCTGGACTCTGCCAAAGCAGAGAGCCCCTGTTTCTTGGAGAAAAGGCAAAATAAGTTTTAAAAATTCTCTTAGTTAATTCCGTGCAGCGCTACAGAGCATGAAATTAAAAGCCTTAGAACAGTTAGAAGAATCAACCAATGGAAGGGCTCCCCTCCAGCTGTTATGGATGCTCCATCACTGGCAATTTTTAAGAAGAGATTGGAGAGCCATTTGTCTGGAATGGTGTAAGGTCCCTCCCAACTCTGTTATTCTGTATGATCTTATCTGGCCACAGAGCATAAGGGAGATTCTGTGGGGCTTATTCAGAGAAGGATTTGTGCTTGTGGCTGCAGCAGTGTTTGTTCTCCGTGGACGGAGGGAGCAAGGGGTGTGTGTGTGTCACATGGCCCTGCATCTGACCTGGGGTGCCCTCTGCTCTTTCAGACCCCGAAGAGTTTCTGAATCTGATCATGCACCGCATTCTTGGACTGGAGCCACTCTTGAAACTGCAGTGAGTCTGTCACACCACCCTTCCATCCTCACTTGGGTTATCCTGAAGGGGGGGGGGGGGGAAAGTGTTGGAAGGGATTCTGTGACCTTTATTTATTTATTTATTATACATTAGTTCGATTTATATGCTGCCCTTCTCCGGAGACTCAGGGTGGTTTACAATGTGTTAATCAATAGCCACCATACTTTTGTATATACCTGCTTAGTTAGGGCTTTTGCCCCCCCCCCCCAGTTGTTGAGGCCACCTGGAGGTTTATCCTATGTCCAGGTGGCCTTAACAACTCTCTGAAAGGATGCAAATGAACAGCTGTCTGCAAGGAGTATAAATCCCTCCATTCCGCACCATCCAGTCAGAGCTGAAGAAGCTTCTTGGATGAGAAGTGAAACATCTTCTAAGAAAACCAGAAAGTCCAGTTGCCTCTTGGAAAAATAGCACCTTTGGGACAACCATGACTTGGATGATGGAGAATCTCCACAGACACTTGTAAATTTATCTTCCGATTTTCCAGCGTGACCTATTGGTGATAACTTGAAACCTCAAGGAGCAGAGAAATAAGCTGAAACCTGGAAGTTCAGGTTTTCCCACGTGCCATTTTGAAAAGAGGTCGGGGGCAGATAAACGCAACGCTGGCTCAGGAGGGAGGAAGTATCTTCTCTGGGTTGTACTCCCACCATGGCTGGTGCTTCTCGGTTGAACAAGAAAAGTGTGCGGAGGCTGCAGCTTATCTCTGCGTAGTTGAAACTTCCAGATTTCCTTTGGTTCCTTTTTCGGGGTTGGACCAGAGTCGGTGGCTCACCAGAGTGCTTCTGATTTCAGATCCGGAAGGTTGAAAGAACAGGAGTGTTACTGTTACCAGATATTCATGGACAAGCAGGAGAATTTGGTGGTACCCAACGTTCAGCAGCTGCTAGAGCATTCCTTCCTCACCTCGGACCTCAAGCTAGTGGAGGTGAGTTCCTCCTCCTTCTCCTCCTCCTCCTCCTCCTCTTTCATAAGTCCTGCCCCCCCTCCCCCAAGCAACATGGTCTTGAGAGCTTGTGGCTGGCTTTTTTCTTGCAAGGACTTGGGAGTTGCATTCAGTAAAACCTGGAGCAGTGTTTTCAACTTCGGCCCCTTGAAGATGGGTGGACTTTAATTCCCAGAATTCCCCAATCAGTCAGAGTTAAGAAACTGCCTTGAGGAGTGGCCACAAGAAGTGGGCCTGGGCTTGGTCTGGCCAAGGTCTCAGATATTTTTTTAAAAATTTAATTTATATGCCGCCCTTCTCCGGAGACTCAGGGCGGCTTACAATACATTAAGCAATAGCATTCATACTTTTGTATATACCTGCTTAGTAGGGCTTTTGGCCCCCCCCTAAGTGGTGGTCTTTTTTATACAAAGTCAGCTTATTGCCCCCACAATCCGGGTCCTCATTTTACCTACCTTGAAAGGATGAAAGGCTGAGTTAACCTTGAGCCTGGTGAGATTCGAACTTGCAGTAATTGCAGGCAGCTGGTGTCACTTTAACACCACTTAAGCTGCTGCGCCACCAAGGCCAGGCCTAGAAGAGCCTTCTCTCTGGAAACTTTGACACAAGTCACGGCCAATGAGCAAAAACTGGACCAGGATTCCCTGCGCTCAGTCGTTCAGTCCCTGGTCATCTCACAACTGGACTACTATAATGCACTCTGCATGGGGCTTCGTTGCCTATCGCTTCCCTCTTTAACCCTCTTTGTTAAACTTAATCTTAATATGTATTGTTTCAATGCTTAAATTGTCCTTTTTATCTTCTTGTAAGCTTCACAGAGTTTCCTGATGGTGACATGGGTGGCCTAGAAATTTAAGAGGGGGGGGAGGAGGAGAGAGAGGGAAGAAAGAAAGAAAGAAAGAAAGAGAAAGGGAGGGAAGAAAGGAAGGAAGGGAAAGAGAGAGAGGAAGGAAGGAAGAAAGAGAAAAGGAGGGAAGGAAGGAAGGGAAGAAGGATGAGAGGAAGGAAGGAAAAAAAAGAAAGAAAAAGAAAGAAAAGCTTTGTAGGCAGAGCTAAGAAGAGACAGAGCTACCTGGGTGGCCCGTGGGAAAGAGAAAGGCCACATGCTGGGGATGAACTTGGCAGAAGCTGAACTGGTGCCCGTGGGCCCTCTGCCCTCCGTGGGGGCTGCTGGTCTCCAGACGGGTCCATTCCCACCTGCGTTTCTCCCCTCCAGATCCCGTCCTGCTTTATTCTCCAAATGCCTCGTTTTGGGAAGGAGTACAAAATGTTCAGCAAAATCATCCCTTCCTTGGAGCTGGATATCACCGATCTGCTGCTGGACAGTAAGTCCTCTGGGACGGGGATGGGTGGGTGGTGGGTGGGGCATAAAATGCTCAGTAAACCACCTCCCCGTTTTCTGGAAGGGATGCCGTCACACAGCTGAGGATAAGCTAAGCTAACCTTCACCGGCCATTTCCCGTCTACACAATGGCACGCCTTAAAAAGAATTTCCGATGCCCTGCTCTGGAGAGAAGGAATGCCACCCACCATCCCAAGATAACAATAATGATATAATAGCAGCAGCAGAATCTCTAAATTCCAGGCTATACAAAAACGACACTAAAACGTTGATTATAATTTTTTCAAATTATAATCAACACAAGACAAAAACATTATTTATACATACAAACAAAAACCATACATTCCCCTCCCTCCCTCCCCCATTCATAACACTAAACATTAAAAAAACCACGTCTATCCCAGAATATATTGTTCCTGCCCTCATTAGTAAATAATTATGCCCACAACACAGAATAAGGTAAGTAATCCCCAAATGTAATTTTCATATAATTATCTTCCAATCTAAATAAGAATATCTCTCTTCATATTAACATAGGCCCTCACTTCATCTCAATTCTTTTATTCAACCACCGATACCAACTGTCCTAACTTTGAAAAAATTCAGAATCCTCTTTTTCTTTCAACATATATGTCATCCTATCCACCTCAGCGCACTCCAATATTTTGTTTATAATTTGGGCGCTTTTCCTTTCCACTATTGGGCGAATGCTACGAGAACCGGTAGTAAAATTTTTTGAAACCCACCACTGATGTGTATAGCCACAAGGAGTAAGGCCCCAGCTGTAAGGTGGGCAGTTGCTGAGCCCCTGAAATCCAGTCACATGACTGAAGAGGGAAGGGGTGGAACTTTGGAATCAGGTGTCAGAACTGTCCGGTATCCATGGGTCATGACACATGCACGGTGTCAGGTAACAGGAGCTCCCTGTGCAGAAATCATCATTAGAACAGTTGCATTGATTTCTGAACTCCCTTTGGTGCAGTAAAATAAAATAATTGGGGGTGTTGGGAGGGTATTTTTATTATTTTTACTTTTTATTATTTTTATTTTTTCTACATTGTGTTATGATTATCCGTAAGCCACCTAGAGTCACTGTTAGTGAGTAGGCAGCTATTTAAATTATCTTAAGATAGATACCGTATTTTCCGGCGTATAAGACGACTGGGCGTATAAGACGACCCTCCTCAGAACCATTTAAGGCTCGTCTGAGCCTTTTGGGCTGGTCTGCCTGGTTACAGGAGAATGAGACCTGGCGTATAAGACGACCCCCCGACTTTTGAGAAGATTTTTGTGTGTTAGAAAGTAGTCTTATACACAGGAAAATACAGTATTTATTATTTTTATTTATTGGTTCGATTTATATGCCGCCCTTCTCAAGAGACTCAGGGCGGCTTACAATGCTTTAAGTAATAGCCTTCATACTTTTGTATATACCTGCTTAGTAGGGCTTTTGCCCCCCAAGCGGTGTTCTTTTTTTATACAAAGTCAGCTTATTGCCCCCACAATCCGGGTCCTCATTTTACCTACCTCGGAAGGATGGAAGGCTGAGTCAACCTTGAGCATGGTGAGATTCGAACTTGCAGTAATTGCAAGCAGCTAGTGCTACTTAACAGCACTTTAGTCCACTGCTCCACCAGGCTCCTCCTATCTATAGATAGATAGATAGATAGATAGATAGATAGATAGATAGATAGATAGATAGATAGATAGATAGATAGATAGATAGATAGATAGATAGATAGATAGATAGATATTGATAGAAGAGAGAGAAAGATAAAAGTACCAATCCTTTTTACTTTTACATAATAATATAAACTAGCCATTTCTATAACAAAAAACCTATCTAATCAGTAAAACCCAAAATCAAAGTTTCATTTTCTTCCACCTCGAGCACAAAGTCCAGAAGCGGTTTCCAAGTAGAAACAAAAGTAATTGTGTGTTTTTTTCCCTTTAATCAAAGCAGTCAATTTAGCCATCTCTGCTAACTCTATCAACTTTTGCAGCCATTCATCCATTTTGGGAATCAAAGTATCCTTCCATTTTTATACTTCTTTCCTTTCCTTTTCCTTTCCTTTCCCCCTTGTTCTACACTTTTCTCTTCCCTCCCCTACTATTTTCTTTGGTACTTTTTAATTTTATAATATAAACTAATAAAAAAAAAATCCCGTATCATTAGAATGGTTGCCACGACGAGGGCAGGCCTCTGGTCTGAAAGGAAATTTTCTGAGGAAATTTTGTAGGATTTAGGCTTTGGATCAGGGAGATGCTTTGCTTCTGACCGGGGCAGCCAAGAGGCCTGCAGGTTCCTGGGGTCTGTCTGGTCTCTTGTGAATTGTAGGGAACGGATGAAAGTTTCAGGGGCTGATTGTTGCATTCACACTTCAGGTCCCCGGGAGTGTTTCGTGTGCGGAGATATCGCCACTCTGGAGTGCTCGGCGTGCTTCAGAGACAAGATGTTCGCTGGCACAGGGCTGAAGCAGTTTTGTGACTCGTGTTGCAGTCAGGTGTGTGGTGTTTTTTATTTTTCATAAACACATTTACATGTACAGTCATTTCCATCATTTTTCATTCATCTTTTCTTTTAACTTTCTTTTTTAATTTTTACTTTTGGGGGGGCTGCTCTTTTACCCTTTACTCCAACCTTTCTTCTTCTCCCCTTCTCTTCCTTCGTGTTTGTTCTCCTACTTCCTTCGTTCTTCCTCTCCTTCTCTTTCCTCCTTCCCCTTCTCTTCCCCCACTCCTCTCTTCTTTCTTCCTTCTAACCTTTTCCTCTGCTCCTTTTTCCCCCCTACTTTTTCTTCCTCTCCTTTTCCCTTTCTTTTTTCTCCTCTCCTCTCCTCTCCTTTCTTCTCCCTTTCTCTCTCTCTACTCCTTCCCCTCTCTCTTGTTGTTTCCCTTTTCAGTTCAATCTAAAGTAGTTTTCGAGCAGCCCTGATTTTCTAATTATCTTTATTCTCATTTCAATTTCTTATTCAATTATTATTTATTTTTATTTCATCATTTGCATACATTTTTATAATATCTCACTTTTTTCCCTTTTACTCCCTCCCCCCTTTCTCCTTTTACTTGACATCATCTGGATATCTGTTTTTCTAATTCTTTTCTCCCATCTATTCTCTATCTATTTTATCTCTGTATCCTTATTCATGTTTCTTTTCTAACCAATCATAAAATTTATCCCATGTCTTGAAATGCATCGACTCCTCTTTATCTTTTATTCTCAATGTTAATCTATTCATTTCTCCACATTCTAAAACTTTCTTTATAATTTCTCTTTCCAATGGAATTTTATCTGCTTTCCAGTTTTGTGGAAATACAATTCTAGTCGCTGTTATTATATGCAAATCAAATATGTATCTTCTTTGCTATAATTCTCTGGTAAAATTCCCAATAAGAATATCTCTGGTTTTAACTCTGCATATTGCTGCAACATTCCCTCTAACCATGTTTGTATTTTCATCCAATATTGTTTTGCTTCTTTAAACAACCACCACATACGGTAGTATGATCCCGGCAACTGATTTTTTTTGCTTTGAGGAATGCTGCAATTGTTTTGTATTAAATCCACAACAAATCCTTACCAAGCTGATCCACCATTGCTTGGTGGAGTTGATTTAGTCAAAGGTGGCACAATTTAGGGCAAGATTATCCAACCTATTGACCCTTTGGCGTTGGGTCATGCCAGCCACATGACCACGGAGACGTCTTCGGGCAGTGCTGGCTGTTCAGCTTTGAAACGGAGATGAGCACCGCCCCCTAGAGTCGGGAACGACTAGTACATATGTGCGCGGGGAACCTTTATCTTTACCTATCCAACCTTGGCAACTTTAAGACTGGTGGGCTTCAACTCTCAGAATTCTGGGGGTTGAAGTCCACTGGTCTTAAGTTGCCAAGGTTCTAGAAATCCTGGTTTAAACGTTCCTTGCCAAATTCTGCAGTCTTGCAATGAACAGAGGCCAATGCAATCTCTACATTGTGCAGAGTTAAGCGCGCATCTTTTTATATGTTTAACTGTAGGTTTAGTATTATTTGTAGTACCTAACAGATATTTTTTAAAAAGAGGATATGGCAGCATTTTTTAAAGAACTTTTTTCCAAAAATAGCAACTTCTAAACATTTTCTGTATTGTAAACATTGCATTCTGGTTTGGGATATTTTCTTTTCCACCCAAACGTTCCTAGCATAGAAATATTCTTGGGTCTCTTTGTATCTTCTACATGTTTGAGAGCTTCCTGCTGATTCTCAATAACGTTCAAGCGTGGGAACTGTGAAGGCCATTCAGTAAGCTTTATCTTTCTTTCTTGCAATTATTCTGTGGTTGATTTGAAGATGGGTGTTGGAGGGCTCTCTTGTTAAGATAAATCAACCGCATTTCAGCTTCAGTTTATTCAGGCCTCGTGAAAGTCACAAGCCATCTTCAGTTTAGACTTAATCAAATCTGGTAATCAGATCAAATGATCGTTTCCACTATCCCAAGAGCTTTCTTTTAATACGTACATTTAATATACAGGCAGTCCTCGACTTACAACACTTCATGGAGTGACCATTCGAAGTTGAAAAAAGTGACTTACGACCATTATTCACACTTATGACCGTTGCAGCATCCCCAGAGTCACGTGATTTACATGCGGATGCTTGACAGCGGGTTCACATTTATGACGGTCGCAGTGTCCCGGGGTCACGTGACCCCCTTTTGCGACCTTCTGATGAGCAAAGTCAATGGGGAAGTTGTTAACAACTGCAGTGATTTACTTAACAAACAAGAAAAGTCCTAAAATGGGGCAAAACTCATTTAACAAATGTCTCACTTAGCTCAATTGTGGTTGTAAGTCAAGGATGACCTGCATATTACCAATACATGCTATTTATTTTATTTTATTTTATTTATTAGATTTATAAACCGCCCTACTCCTGGGGGACTCAGGGCGGTGTACAGCCATAAATAAAACATTTAAATACAAAAGTTTAAAATAGAATAAAACGAATTAAATAATTTGGCTGATAATTAAAACCCCAATAATTTAAAACAAATTAAAATTCATAATTAAAAGGAGAAAATAACTTAGGTCAGGCCGGCTTGTTGGAATAAATAGGTCTTGAGCGCACGACGGAAGGTGCGCAGGTCCGAGATCCTCCGTATATCCGGGGGGAGCTCGTTCGCTCCCTTTTCCTTTAACTAATTCACCTCTTTCCTCCTTCCCCTCCAGCAAAATGTTTTCCACTCTTCTAAAGTGGTGTCCAGTTAATTCTTCAATTAATCAAAGGCAAATAGGCTCATTTCATTTCATTCCATTCCAGCCATCACCAGGAATCAAGGCTTAATTAATTAAAGGCTTCTTTTCTTTCCATGAGAGCTAGTCTTTGTCTGTCTCCCCCCCCCCTCCTCCCCCAATCGTGTAAGGTCTTAACCATTTTACTAGAAAACCTCTTAAGATAAATTTTCTGAAAGGAAAATTGGTATGAAGACTTTATCCAATGCATATGGTTGTTACGGTCCTCCCCCCTTTACAAACCTTCCTTTTTTTAGGTGTCTCAGAGATTTCATTCTCCACCATCATCTCACAAGCAATCAGAGTGTTTTGTTTAAGGGAAGCTCTGTGTGTGTGTGTGTGTGTGTCTGTGTGTGTGTAAAAGTAAATCCTGTGTTCCTAATATCAAGGTTTCCTACCTGAGAAACCTCACCAGTTCCCCCTCGCTCTCTTTCAGGCTCACTCCCATTATCAGCGAAGAGGCCATCAGATGACCAAACTGCGCGTCCCCAAGGAATTCACTTGGGACGGCCGTCGGGACAGGGTGCGGGTGCCACGGGAGAAATTGGAGCTCTTTGCTGTTCTCTGCATTGAGACCAGCCACTACGTGTCCTTCGTGAAATACGGGCCAGAGGAAGAGAACTGGATGTTCTTTGACAGCATGGCAGACCGACACGGTGAGCCATTCATTCATTTGTTCGTTCATTCCCTGCCTTTATTTGTAAGTAATGCAAAACAGCAAACATATTTCATATTTTTTTCCCCATAGTAACAATCCTATGAGGTGGGTTGGGCTGAGAGAATCACCCAATCAGCTTTCATCTCTTAAGGTGGGATTAGAACTCACCATCTCCCAGTGATTGGTACAAAGTCAGCCAGTTGGCTTCCATGCCTAAGGTGGGACTAGAACTCACTGCCTCCCAGTGATTGGCTCTAAGTCACCCAGCCAACTTCCATGCCTAAAAGAGGACTAGAACTCTCAGTCTCCTGGTGATTCACTCAAAGTCACCCAGCTGGCTTTCATGCCTGAGATGGGAGTAGAACTCATTGTCTCCAGGTGAGTGGCCCAAGGTCACCCAGCCAGTTTTCATATCTATGATAGGACTAGAACTCACCATTTCCTGCTAATTGTCCCAAAGCCACCCAGGCAGCTTGTATGACTAAAGTGGGACTAGAACTCACGGTCTCCTAGTGATTGGCTCAAAGCCACCCAGCCAGCTTGTATGACTAAAGTGGGACTAGAACTCACGGTCTCCTAGTGATTGGCTCAAAGTCACCCAGCCAGCTTTTATGTCTAAGATGGGACTAGAACTCACTGCCTTCTGGTAATTGGCCCAAAGTCACTGGCCGGCTTTGACGCTTAAGGTGGAGCTAGAACTCATCATCTCCCAGTGATTGGCCCAAAATCATCCAGTTGGCTTTCATGCCTGACGGCTAGAATTCACTGTCTCCCAGTGACTGGGCCACAGTCACCCAGGTGGTTTATATGCCTAAGATAGGACTAGAATTCCCCGACTGCTGCTTCTAGCCTGGTGCATTCACCACTAAACTAAATGTTCCTTCTGCTTCCTTGGGGGAGCTTGGGGGAGCACAAGTTCAGCTCCAAACACTGGGGTGCCTGAGGGCTTTCTGGGGATCTCTGGAAAGTGCTCCCCCTCTTTCCCCGGCAAGCCAAAACGCCTGACCCTCCAATCCGTCTCTCCCCCTCCTCCACTCAGGTGACGAGAATGGCTACAACATCCCCACGGTGACCCTGTGCCCGGAGGTTGCCAAATACCTGGGGATGCCCGTGTCCTCCTTGGCCATGGAGCAGCCCCGGGACATGGAAGGAGTCGCCAAGCGCCTCTTTTGCGACGCCTACATGTACATGTACCAGAGCAAGAAGATGGCCCTTTACAAATGACGCCCACGCCAGAGGCCCCCGGCTTCATGTCCCCAGAAGAAGGAACCTCCAGGCCTTTCCTGCAGCTCTTCTCTCCTGCTCACAGCGCCCCTTCTCAGGGATTAAGCAAAGGCAGTCCTGCCAACCAGGAGCCCCTGCGGTCGAGACTCCCCCAACTCCGCATAGAACCGCAGGGTAGAAAGTTGGTTGGTAGAAGAGTGTGATCGACATACCTCACTTCTCACTCCACTGAGCTTTGGCTTGTCATCTTTGGATTGATATGCCCTGCCCCTGCCATGGACCACAGCTAGCAACACAGAAGCAGAAGGTCAGAAAGGGATGGGTGGGGGGGAGACTGCCTGGGCTGTAACCCTGAAGCAGGAAGCCCCCAGCCCCATTTCTGGCCTGATCTGATTCCAAAGAATCCGATGAGAATTCCTCTTCCTGAACTGACTGATGGGCATTTGTGGACAAGGATTGTTCACAAACTTTGCCCTGACTTTGTCTAGGAATCCTAAGCGACCAAAATGTCTGTGACTCTTTGCACATGGCCATTTTTAATGGTCCCAGGGCACCCATTATGGCGCCCACCCTTAAAAAAAAGACATTTTTTAAAGATTAGGGGCTCCAGGCTGAAGTTTCATGATGGCGCCTCAGATTGCACCTTCAGCGGTCCAAGAACATATTACCACAATCGACCTCCCGTTTATTGTTTTAGTTTTTCCATTTTTGATGCAGCCGTACCGTGTACAGTCAGCTCCCATCCAAAGTAAAGAGGGCAGCAACTTTGGGGTTCAGCTTAAATTGGGCTTCTGATTTAATTAATTTAAATTAATTATTATTTTAATAATTTAAATCTCGCAAAGTGCCCCAGCAGCACATTCAGAAAAATTTCTTAGCTTAGCTAATTTCTATTTTCTGATGCAAGCAAATACATTCCTGGATTTGCCTATGAAAATTTTAAGATATATAAATGACTTTTCCTACCGTAAGTCCTATATATTTTTTCCTGTAGGCTGTTCTCTTTTATCAGCTCGTCTAATTCTAATTTCCATCTCTTAAGTGCCAAGGTGATGAAAGGTTCTTCTTGAAGCATCAGCTATGAAAATCCTTCAAATGAATACTTTTAAGGCTGTCTTGCTCAGTTATGTGCGATTTGCACACTCATTCCCCTGACTGATCCTCATTTCCCACCAGCTTTCTTATTTTCTGTCCTCGTAAATACGATGAAATAAAGCTTGCAAGGAGCAAGGGAAAAAATGCCTTATCTACACAGCCAGGTGTATAAATTTTAGCTCTTTAGCCGGATGCACTTTTCTTTCCTCTCGGAAAAGATACTGTAATGCAATACATTGTCGCTGAAATTTCTTGCACTTCAGCTTCAGATCAGCACTTCCAATTACGGCACTTTTCAAAACAAGGCTGCCTTCTGGGGGAGAAAAATAACACTTGATAGTAATACTTGGTCTAGATGTCGGAGATCCGTCTCGTTAAACAGATCTGGGCACACTGGCAAGTTAATTGCTGCAATAAAGAGGTGGCATTTATGCTGCAGCTACCTTGATTTTATTTTGGTAGTGGGCCGGATTCGGTTTGTTTGCTTAGAATAATTTTTAAAAAAATACTGTAAATGTGTAGTTTTTGTAAGTTATGTTGGCTTGATCCAGGAGCATCCAACCTTGGCAATTTTTAAGACTTGTGGACTTCCAGATTCCCAGAATGGCTGGCCTGGGAATTCTGGGAATTGAAGTCCAAAAGTCTTAAAGTTGCCAAGGTTGGATGCCCCTGGAATATTCAATGCTTTTTGCCCTTTCAAAAAAAAAATGCTGAATTGTATTATCTCTCTTTTCAATCTGTAGCCCTTCTTTGCTTTCATCTCAGGAAAAAAAACATTTTGTATATATAACGGCTCTTAAAAAGATGTCTTCCAATAGAGCCTTATTTTTAACTTGACTTGTGTGTTTGTCTGTTATTTTCCTAAAAATCAAGGTCTGGATACTATTCAATCAGAACAGGCGTGGAAGGGACCTTGGAGGTCTTCTAGTCCAACCCCCTGCTCAAACAGGAAAACCTAGGCCATTTCAGATAAGTGGCTGCCCAATCTTTTCTTAAAAACCTCCAGTGATGAAGCACCCATGATTTCTGGTGGCAAGCTGTTCCACTGGTTAATTGTTCTCACTGTTAGGAAGTTTCTCCTTAATTCCAGGTTGCTTCTCTCCTTGATTAGTTTCCACCCATTTCTTCTTGTCTTGCCTTCTGGTTCTTTGGAAAATACCCTAAATAGACCCCCTCCTATTTGTAGCAGCCTCTCAAATACTGGAAGACTGCCATCATACTAGACATACCCAATTTCTGCAACTGTTTCTCATGTTTTACTCTCCAGGCCTTTCATCATCTTTGTCGCTCTCCCCTGAACTCTTTCCAAACTCTCAACCTCTTTTTTGTAATATGACGACCAAAACTGGATGCTGTACTCCAGATGTGGCCTTATTAAGGCTTTATAAAACAGTACTGATATTTCACGCGATTTGGATTCTACGCCTCTGTTTATCTCACTAAGGAGTGTATTAGCTTTTTTTTTTTGGCTGCTGAATGGAATTGAAGAGGGAAGAGAGTTCCTAATTTCATGCCTTTGGCACTGCTGGCTGCTTTTCTCCTTGACTGTCGATGTGGGAAGTGATGAGAATATGATAGACAGCTGGATTTTTACTATGCGATTTTACGTTAGGCTGCATTAGTTAGTAGCCCTTCCTAGGGTGTTTATTGGCAATAAAGACATGATCTTTAATCAATCATGCAGCTTACAATTACAGGTAGTCTACGACCACAATTGAGCCCCAAATTTCCCTTGCTAAATGAGACATTTGTTAAGTGAGTCTTACTGCATTTCACAATCTTTCTTGTCGCAGTCGTTAAATGAACACTGCAGCTGGTAAATTAGTAACACGGTTGTTAAATGAATCTGGCTTCCCCATCGACTTGGCTCATCAAAGGGTCACAAAAGGGGTAATCGCGTGACCCCCCCCCCGGAACGCCGCAACCCGTCATAAATATGAGCCAGTTACCAAGCGTCCAAATTTTGATCAAATGATCCTGGGAATGCAGCAGGGGTGGGTTCTAAATTTTTTTTTACTACCAGTTCTGTAGGCGTGGCTTATTTTGTGGGCGTGGCTTGATGGTCATGTGACAATTCTTTAGGATTTAGCAGAGGTACTGGTCTACCAGGCTTTTAACTGCTTGCAGAGCTGTACCGCTCTACTCATTTGTTTTTGGAGGCACCGGTCTACCACCACACTGCCTTTTAACACTGATCAGCTGTAGGGCGACCCTTTGAAGCCCCGCTGCAAGAGTTTAAACAGTTTTTTTTCCTTCTAGCCGATCAGCTGGGACTTAGGAGGCAGCAATAGATTGGGGGTGGGGCCAAATAAAAGGTAAGAATAACGCGGGGAGTGGGGGAGGGCCCAGCTCCAGAACAAAGAGAACCGGTTTGGTGACGTCATATTGTCACCACTACCGACTCAGCCAAACCGGGAAGAACCCACCACTGGAATGTAGCAACGGTTGTAAGTGTGAAAAATGATCTTAAGTCAGTATTTTTAGCCCCATGGAAATTTCAAACGGTCACGAAACGAAAGGTTGTAAATCAAGGACTACCCATAGCAGTAGATAAGGCCAGTCCGTTGCAACGAGGCGAGAAATCCTTCCTGTGGAGAAAATTAACAAAAATTCATACGGACAATTTCTTGTTATAAATACTGGCTAAATAGATTTATTTGTTCATAGAAAGAAACAGAATCCCTCCCCAGAGTGGCACCAAAAAAAAGGGGGGGGGCATGATTTTGCAACAGTGCTGGTGTGCCAACTCTCTTGTGCTTCTTAGGGGTTCCTCTGCTGGAAGAAAAAAGGGGTTGGGGGGCAGTTTGAACTGGGCTACTGCAAGGACTCCCATCCACCCAGGAATTGCTGCGGCTGTCTTGTTGAGTTGCTCAACTGATGTCCGTTCAGGTTGCAAATTTGCTTCCTTCTCCAGCTTCCTCCTTTGCTTGTGGCTTCCCTGGTGCTCCCTCCCTTTAGAATAGAATAGAGCTGGAAGGGACCTTGGAGGTCTTCTAGTCCAGCCCCCTGCTCGAGCAAGAGAACTTATACCATCTCAGACAAGTGACCGTCCAGTCTCTTCTTAAAAACTTCCACTGATGGAGCACCCACGATTTCTTCTGTTCCACTGGTTAATTATTCTCTTATTAATGAATCCCTTATTCTTCACTCATGGAAACGAAGCACAAGGGGAACAACCCCCCCCCCCCCAACTGAAAGTCACAATTTGAACTCACGGTTCTTGCAAAAGTCACCAGAATAGGCAATCGATTTATATCTTGCTTTTAACCCGGCTAATTATTATTTTTTTTTAAAAATCCACGGTTGACTGCATTTTAAAAGCAGAGAATCAAGGTGTGACCTTCCGAAGGAGCTCGCTTAAACGGCACCGGTTCTCTTAACAGGTGTGCAACCAGCTGCTTCCTCTCCATCAAGGGTTAGTAGTCAGGACAAAGAGGGAAGGCCAAGGATAACACACACACACACACACACAATCTGACAGCTTTGCAAGAACCAAACTTTGCAGGAAACCTCTCCTAAGTAAACAGGTCGACTTTCTTACAAAGTGGCCCAGCAAATACTTGTTGTAGTTCCTTGCACTTTAAATCCTGAATTGTGCCAGGTTCTCTAACAGGGTTTTAAACCCTGTTCTGGCTATCCTAGATTCACCAGAAACACACCCAGTTGGAGATGGGACTTCCTTTGCAAGTTGCATTTTTCCCCCGTTTCTGACACTTCTATTACAAGTTTTCGGTATTCTTGCCGTAGTATAATAATAATTCTTTTATAATAATAATTCTTTTTTTTAAGTGCTAAGTACCACTCTCCAGCTGGCTTGTTATGTTGGATGACCTACCTGGTGAGAACTGTTCCTCCTTTGTGGTTTGCCTGGCACCTTTTGAGGAACAGGTGGCAGATTGGACTCCTGTCTTTTTGAGTCTCTTATTGTCATGAATTCTCCTTTCATTGCATAGTCCTCTAAGATACGTAAACGCTCCTGTTTCAAGTTATTTCCTGCTCTAAAACCCACTTCACCCTTTAGTGCATTTCTCCAAGGAGATGTCCCTGTAGCGAGGGTCCCTTCGCGAGGCGAGTTTAACCAAACGCATCCCAAATTCGGTCAAAAAAGGCTTCTTGAAATTATCTGGGCAACTTCTTTATCCTTTCCCTGTCATCATCTTTTAACGACCCCATAATCCCTTGCGGGGTGGAGTCTGGGCAACTGAATGGAGCTAGCGGAATGCTTACGGGCCGGATGCCCTTCCTGTTGCCAGTGCAGAGTTTTGTTCAGCTGATCTATTCCCATTGTGTCCAGAGAGAGAAATATCGGCCTCTACCTAGGATCGAACTCCTGATTGTGAGGTGAGAACTCCACTTCTAGGCTACTGCACCACTCCTATCCTTTCCCTGTGACACTTACCAACGGTCCTTAGAGCCGGGATATCCAACCCTTGGCAACTTTAAAAACCTGTGGACTTCAACTCCCAACGTCAATTCCGTAGCCAACCACGCTGGCTAATCTGGGTGTTGAAATCCACAAGTCTTAAAAATTGTCTCCTGCCTTAGTGCACCCACAGAAAGTTATCTTGCATGCAGAACATTCTTAAAAGAGACTAAATTAGTGGCAATCTTTGTAGCTCAGGGTGGAAATGAGGGCTCCTTGGTGCTCTCTGAGCTTGGCGTTTTTCGCGCAGGCATTTCATAACCCAAGTAGATAACATCATCAGCGCTAGAAGGGAGCGGGGTTTGTGGAGAGGAGGAAGGTGGTTTGCTCTCTGTTTAAATACAGGAGGCTTGCCCTGTTATAGGTATATAAAATGAGAACAATCCTCACTCCTTCCTGATGATGTTACCTAGTTTGGTAAGGAAACATCTAAGCTCAGAGAGCACCCAGGACTCCTCCGACTAAATTACACGCCCCTTTTAAGTCTCAATTGGAACTGCTGTTTTAGTTGGGCTTGTCGGAAAGCTGATCACATGTGATCTTCTAATCCAAGTATTCCTTTCACAAAAGGGGTTTTTTTTCCCCTCCCAACCAATCACTTTCTAACGATCCCCACTATTATAACGGAGGCCCATCCTCAACCCATCGCTCCAGGCCAAGTTGAGGACAGGCAAAAACATGACAAGAACCTTTCTCCCCATCTCTCTCTCTCTCTCTCTCATTCTCCACCTGAATTGTCTGGGACCCCCCGACCTGCCCCCAACTCCCCACACCATTCAACAGCCAGCGTTAAGACCAAATGCAGATCGCAGCAAGAGAAAAATAAAAATGATGCCTTTTAAAGAAGAGCCGAAGGCTGGAAGCAGTTCAGCCAAAAGACAAGCACCTTTTTGGGGGGATCCCGAAGAGGAATCTGGAGAGGCTGCTTTGGGGAAAGGACGATGGACTCTCTTTTGTGCCCAGATCGTGCTTTGCTCTTCAGGTGCCACGTCTCTGCGGCGGCTTTGTCTTTTCCAAGGTGACCCTGATTTGGTTTCCAAACAACGCCTGCCTGCCTTAGATCGTCCCCGACGTGACTGTCAAGGAAGAAGAAAGGACATCCCCAAGGGAAAGGAGGCCACAAGGAATAGCAAAAAATGAAAATGTTTCTTTCTGCAAGTGACATTTCTCCGAATCGGTTTCCACAGACTTCCGGGATGGTTATTGGTGAGGAAGGGGAGAGTTTTTTTCTTCCATACCCCACAATAAATAAATAAATATACCCAAGGCTGCCCACTGGGCACCACGAAGGTCTGCGGAGAGAGGTGTGTGAGGCTTTGCCTCTGGCACAATTTGGAATTTAAGATGGGAAGGCAGGCTTGCAAAGCAGAACACAATGCCACCGGGAAATTGCTCTCAGCCTCTCTCGCTCGCGTCCAAGACTTGATCCTCAAGAGCTGAATGTGGCAGGGATCCTTTAGGATCTGGCAAGCCAATCCTCTGAGACTCCCTCATATCCCTCTGTCCCCCCCACCCCATCTCTGCCCCTTCTCACCTTGCCCCACTGAGTTTCTCCTGTGCAAAACCCACATTCTCTGGGGAAAGTTAGATTAGAGGCACTTTGCTAACTGCCTTAGTTGCACCAAAGCCAAAAAAAAAAGAATAATAATTAATAATAATTAAAAAAAACATAATAAAGGCTCCTCTTTCCTGATCCACCAGGAAAGGGGACCAAAAAAAGAAAAGAAAAGTGGATTAAGACAGAGCCCTGATGAAATGTGTCGAAGAAGAGAATGACGGTGAGAACGGCATTCTTCCCACCCAGGAAGGGTTGAGCCGGCCGGTTTCATGAGAAAATGGTAGGCCACGATTCCTGCTTTCTATGCCCGAAGGAGAATTCCAGCCGAGGGGACCTTGTCCCCGCGGCCTGGGAAGTCGGCAGGATTTGGTGGGCCTGAAGAATGTCTCTTGGAAGGCTGAAGAAGAGACACAGCGGCAGACGAGGGAAGCCAGGTGCCGTTCAGGTACGCTTGTTGGCCAATTGCCGGTCTCGCTTCTTCTTCTCCATCAACCTGCGTTGAAAAAAAAAAGAACATAAGTACTGTATTTTCCTGCATATAAGACTACTTTCTAACACACAAAAAACTTCTCAAAAGTTGGGGGTCGTCTTATACGCCGGGTCTCATTCTCCTGTAACCAGGCAGACCAGCCCGAAAGGCTCTGACGAGCCTTAAATGGCTCTGAGGAGGGTCGTCTTATACGCCCAGTCGTCTTATACGCCGGAAAATACGGTACTTTTGTTTCCACTTAGAGACCGCTTCTGAACTTCGTGCTTGAAGTGGAAAAGAATGAAACTTCGATTTGGGGTTTTAACGATTTGATTGATGGCTCAGTGGCCAAGACGCTGAGCTTGTCGATCAGGAAAGTCGGCAGTTCAGCGGTTGGAATCCCTAGCGCCGTGTAACGGGGTGACCTCCCGTGACGTGTCCCAGCTTTTGCTAGCAGTTCGAAAGCAGGTAAAAAATGCAAGGAGAAAAATAGGGACCCCCTTTGGTGGGAAGGGAACCGCGTTCCGTGCGCCTTTGGCATTGAGTCATGCCGGCCACACGACCACGGAGACATCTTCGGACAGCACTGGCTCTTTGGCTTTGAAACGGGGATGAGCACCGCCCCCTAGAGTCAGGAACGACTAGCACATATGTGCGAGGGGAACCTTTTACCTTTTACTTGATAGATCTTTATCGAAATGGCTTGTTCATATTATTATGGAAAAGCAAAAAGTTGTGATTTGATGTTAACACCTTATTTTACTGTCGGAAGTCAATGCTTTTTTTTTCTTCTTATGTTGCCGCACTTCCCTTCCTGCTCCCCCCACTCCTTTTCTATTGACTTTTGTATTTTATAATACTTTATTAATCCAATAAAAAACGCTGAGCGAGAAAAAAGACCAGGGTTTGAGATTGCCGGTCTCCAGGGAAGAGAGGAAGGAACTACAGACAAAGCTGAATACCTTTAGTGTTAATGGACTAGTCAACAGAAGAGATTATTTGCAGCTCAGGATTGGGCCGGGGTGTCTTTGGTGCTCTCTGAGATTGGTGGCTTTCTTGCAGACGTTTCCTGACCCAACTAGGTAACCTCATCAGTGATGTCCTTTCTTTCCCTCCTTCCCTCTCTTTTCCCTTGATGCTCTCTGAACTCGGTTCTTTCCTTGAAGACATTTTACTACCTAATTAGGTAGCATCATCAGTAGTAGAAGGGAGTGGGGTTTATGGAAAGAAGGAGGAGGACTATGGGTTCCAGGGTGCCCTCTGAGCTGGGTTGTATTTTTGCAGACAGTTCATGACCCAACTAGTGACATCATCAGGAATCCCAGGAGAAAGGAAATGTGGAGCCCCCGAATCTAATCCATGTTCTCTCATGACCCCTGGGCCTAAAGTGTGAGAGGCCCTTGGTTGAGGACTTGGAGGAGTGGGGCCTGGCATATTAGAGTTGGGGCTGGGTTCAAAACGTAGAAAGCCATGGACCAAAGGTTGGTAGAGAAGTGCTGATAACTCCCTATAGTTGTCAACTACAGTTGTGTGAGGAAAGGAAGCTATAATGTCACAGCTGATTTCAGAGAGTCTGTGTAAGAGATGGATTTGAACTAGGGGTGAGAGAATCAGTGGCTGATGACCTAACATAGTTGGGTAATGAAATGTCTGCAAGGTCAGAGAGCACGAAGGACCCCAGAATTCTCCTCCTCCGCTTCCTTCTAGGACTGATGATATTATCTAGTTGGGTGATGAGATGTTTATAAGAAAACAATGAAGTTCGGAGAGCACCAAGGATCCTACAGTTCTCGTTGTTGTCATTCTCCTCCTCTTCCTCTTCCTCCTCCACCACCACCACCTCCTCCCTACAACCCTATTCCTTCCTAATACTGATGGTGTTACCTAGTTGGGTAATGAGTCATTTGCAGGAAAACACTCAAGTCCCCCACAGTGGATTAATCCCCAGTACGATTCCTCTTCTCGGGTTGCTCATTGGGGAAAGTTTACCCACCACTCCTAGAAAGCAGAGCAACAGAGAAGCCACCACAACTATGACAGACCCACTTGGTAAATTTACATCCGGGAGAGCAGGAAGAGTTCCGGCGGCCACTCACTTCCTGTTGCGTGCTTCGGTCAGCTCCATGAGTTGCTCCTGCGCCAACCTCAGCTCATCCAGCCGTTGCTGGTAACGGGCGTCGCAATTGTTGCTGTGCTCCAGATTGGACACCTGGTTGGAGAGCTCGTTCGCCCGATCCCGGAGTTGCTGGATGGAGGAATACAAGTTCTCGTCGTCTTCTTCCTGCCAAAGAGAGAAAGGTATCTCCAGGTTGCTAAGTCTCCTGGTTTGGAAGAGAACGCTTTCAGATGTTCTACAATCTTCCGGTGGTCTCTTTTTTTTCAGGATTTGCCAGCCCAACCCTGCCCGGCCTCCAGCTCAGATGCTGCCACACTCGACGCTCTATCTGGAAGGACCCCAAAACTCACCTTGGCGTTGATGATTTCAATGTGGATCAGCAGAGAAGCCAGCTCAAGATCCTCGCTGTAACTGTTCTTCAGCGGCACCGACCGGTAGCCTGTGGACAACGAAGGTGGAGGAAAAAATCCATCTCGTTCAAAAGCTGGACAGCCAAGCAAATGATCTCCAGGCACTCCTCAGCTTACGACCACAACTGGTCGTAAGCCGAAGACTACCTATAGACCGAGGACTGCCACAAATTTCTGTCGATAAGCGAGACATTTGTTCAGGGAGTTTTGCCCCATTGTATGACCGTTTTTGCCACAGTTGTTAATTGAATCACTGCAGTTGTTAAGTGAGTCACACGGTTGTTAACTGAATCTGGCTTCTCCGTTGATTTTGCTCGTCAGAAACTCGCAAAAAGGGATGGGTGGGTGTGATGTGACCCTGGGATACGGCAACTGTCATAAATGTGAGTCACTTATCAAACATCAGAATGTAAATCACATGACCACGGGGATGGTAAAACTGTTATAAGTGTAAAAATGGGTCATAAGTCACTTTTTTCAGTGACGTCATAACTTCAAACGGTCACTAAATAAACTGTTGTAAGGCGAGGACTACCTGTACTGATGTAGTCCTCGGTTTACGGTCAGCATTGACCCCAAAATTTTCACTGTTCAGCAAGGCAGCGGTTAAAGCGAGCTTTTATCCCATTTTATGGCCTTTTTTGGTCAACGTCGTTAAGTGCACCACGGCAGTTATTAAGCGAATGGTGCAGTCGTTAAATGAACTTGGCTTCCTGCATCGACTCTGGTTGTCGGAAAGCGGCTGGGAAAGTCACAATTGGCGACCCCTTGGGAACCCGCCATTCACTTCCTGGGAGACGCATGCAAATTCCGCGAAGGGGTGTGGGGGGAGGGGAATGGGAGGGGCTGAACCGGTACCTGTTTTGAGGCTTTTGACGGGGAAGGTGGCCTGGGCCAAGAAGTTGGGGTCACTGAACATGTCTTCCTCGTAAACCACGAAGCGGAGAAAGGCAAACTGGGGATTGTTGATGTCAAAGATGAACTGCTTCACCAGCCAGATGGGGGTGAGGCCGTTGTCGGCTGGGCGGAAAGGAAAGGACAAAGAAAAAACATCTACATGAAGTTGCCCCGTGCGTTGGAGAGCCCAAACTTACATACAGATTACCAGAGTTGGAAGGGACTTTGTAGGTCATCTAGTCCAACCCCTCTACCAAAACAAGAGACCCTACACCGTTTCTGACACTTCAGTCCAGTCTCTTCTTGAAAGCCTCCAGGGATGAAGCTCCCACAACTTCCAAAGGCAACTTCTCTTCTATCGGTTGATTGCTCTCCCTGTCAGGAAATTTCTCCTTATTTCCAGGTTGAGTCTCTCCTTGTTCAGTTTCCATCCATTATTCCTTGTCTGGCCTTCAGGTGCTTTGGAGAATAGCTTGACCCCCTTCCTCCTCTCTGGGGCAGCCCCTCAAATATTGGAAGATGTTCTCCTGTCTCCCCTGGTCCTTCTCTTCACTAGAGTAGCCAGGCCCAGTTCCTGCAACCGTTCTTCAGATTTACACATAGTAAATGTTGAGTAGAACACGAGCCAGTTTTTGCACGGATACCTTTGAGGCTAAAAATCTGCTTCTCTGATGCTTAAAGTACTTTTAATGCTGCCCTTTCTGACCTGGAACAATTTTTTTAAAAAATTTATTTTATAGCCCACCTTTGTTGTTTTAACAAATAACTCAAGGCAGCAAGAGCATCTCCAACGTACCTTCCTCCTATTTTCCCCACTACGACAACTCTGTGAGGTGCGTTGGGCTGAGAGGGAAGGACTTGCCCAAACTCACTTAGGCAGCCTTCATGTGGGAGTAGAACTCACCGTCTCCGGGTGATTGGTCCAAAGTTACTCTGATGGCTTTTTTGTCAATGGCGGGACTAGAACTCCCAGTCTCCTGGTGATTGGCCTAAAGTCATCCACTGGGCTTTCATGCCTATGTCAGGATTAAAACTCACCATCTCCTGGTGATTGGGCCAAAGTCATCCACTGGGCTTTCATGCCTATGTCAGGATTAAAACTCACCATCTCCTGGTGATTGGGCCAAAGTCACCCAGCTGGCTTTCATACCTAAGGTGGGTCTAGAACTCCCAATCTCCCGGTGAGTGGCCCAAAGTCACCTAGCTGGCTTTCATACCTAAGGTGTGACTGGAACTCACGATCTCCGGATTTCTAGCCTAGTGCCTTAACTACCAGACCAAACTGGCTATCCTAATCCTAGTCCTAATCCTCAGCATCATCCAGTTGTCAGGTTTGGCCCCACCCAACCGGAAGGACCCTCCAAGCTACAGAAATGGGCCCTCCTCTACCCTCTTGCCTCAAACCCAGCAGCATGATGGGAAGAAAACTGGGAGGAAGGAGAGAGATTCCCGCTCTCCTATTCTGGGGACTCCCTTGAATGCACCAGCCTGGGGGACCTTCAGCGATTCTGAATTTACTCAGTTGATCGATGTGTCTCAGGTGATACTTGGTGCACCTGGTCAGGTGCGGCTCCGTGAAAGAGAAGGTTCAGCGGCAACGTAAACCTCCCTCTCCAACATCGGCTCACACCCGCCCCCTGGTGTTGGAAGTGTTGGCTGCGTTCAGACAAACCGGAACATTTCCTACCTACGACTTCCGTCTTATTTTTGCTGTTGTCGAACTCCGAGCCGCACACCTCCACCTCCACAAACGGGCAAACGATGCTGCGGCCATTTTTGGGCAGGTGCCGGGCCCCTAAGATCTGGAGGGAGAAAGAACGGGGGGGGGGGGTGTTAGGCAGGCAAGGCAGGACCTGCAAAAGCGGTAGCCAAGCTGGGGGAGGAGGAGGAGGAGGGGAGGGAGCCGTCCCGCGTGATCCCAGCGGACTGACCTGCAACTGGACGGTGATGGGCTCCACGTGCTTCAGGCTGCTCTTGTCGAAAGGGTCAAAGATGTCGTCCCGCATCATGTCCGGCTGCAGGACGTAGCCGCTACGCCCGCCCAGCATGAAGAGCGACTGGTTCAGCTGCATCGGTTTGTCTGGAAGGAGGGACCCATCGGGATTCAGAGGAAAGAACAGCTGAAGGGGACCCCGTGAGGTCAGAGCAGGGGACAAAGAGCCTTTGGAGAACGTAACGGTGTGTGGGAAAGGCCTTGGCAGACGGAGGGAAGAATGGCTATCCAGGGAACAGTCAGAGAAGAGACAGCACAGCCTGCAGCTGCATAACAGTCGGAGAAAGAGCCTCGGAAGGGAGCCTCCCAGTGGTGGGATTCAAATAATTTAACAACCGGTTCTCTGCCCTAATGACTGGCTGGGTGGGCGTGACCATGGTGGGCGTGGCCATGGGGTGTGACAGGCATCACTCAGCCTCCTGAACCCCCCCATGGGGGCAAAAATGGGCTGTGGGGACCCCGTTTTGACCCTTGTAGGCCTCCCGGCACCCTCCTGGGAGCAAAAATGGAGGGCATGGGGATTCCTAGAAGGGGAGGGGGAAGGAAAAAGCAGGGCCATCCAGCAATTTAACTACCGGTTCACCCGAACTGGCCTGAACCTGTTCTGTCCCCGTCTCACACACACACACAGACAAACAGCCGGGGGTTAAATAAACTGGCAGACAACCAATTCTTCCAATAAGACGCTTGGCAGCCATCCAGTAGCTGCTTGCCAAGAACTTTTATCAACAAACAAAATACCCCCGGTAAAGAATTGTCCAGTTCGTAAAAATAAATCCAAGGCTGATAATATTGTTTCCACAGATGCAATGTGACTCAATAGGAGTTAGTTTTGTCCATCACAGAGTCTGAATGGCTAACTCACCCTCTTTTATACCCTGTGGGGTGTGGTCCAGTGATTCAGCCTAATCTCTGGCATGCCTTTTCTTCTGTTGCGTGCGCTTATCCCTACGATGCTGCCGAGGATCCAGCCAAGACTCATTACCCTCATCACTGTCCACCTGTGGCTGCATGGACGTGCTTGGTTCTGGGCCTATCTCTTGCCCTTCGGTGTCCTCTGGAGGCATTGCCAGAGAGGAGGGTCCTGGAGAGGGAAGCCTTTCCAACTCCTCTCCCTCACTCTCAGAGTCCTCTCCTGCTGATGACACAGGCTCAGGCAACGGAGCCACAACAGAACCGGCTGAATCCCACCACTGGGCCTTCCTTACTTTCTCAGTCTGTAAAGAGGGGGCGGGAGGGGGAATGCTGCCTAGGGAACAATCAGAGAAGAGATGGCATAGCCTGCAGCTGTATAATGGGTAGAAGAAGAATCTCAGAAAGGTTCATCAGGCTATAAAAAGAGACAGTGGGAGATTTATGCTCTCAAACCTGCAGGATTCTGTTAATGTAGCCTTACAGTAAAGTTGAAGCAGCTCACCTGGTCAGGTGTTTCCTATCTGATCCACCTGGAAAGACTGAACTGATGTCCTTCAAGGATCCTGGGGCTCTTGCTCTGGTTTTTCATACTCTCAGGTAGTCCTCCAAACCTGGCCAATTTAAGTCTTGTGGACTTCGACTCCCAGAATTCCTCAGCCAACATGCTCTGGCTGAGGAATTCTGGGAATTGAAGTCCACAAGTCTTAAAGTGGCCGCATTTGAAAAAACCCCGATCCAACCCATTCAATATTGAAATGAATTTACCGGGCGTCTGGAAGTTGAGGGCCACTAACTGGCTGCCACAGATCCACATGGGCAAGGGGTCGTAGTTGGAGGAGTCGAGGCGCTGGCCCTTGGGGTAGACACGGCTGAGCTGTCGCCGGTTATACTGCAGGAATTTTTTCCCCTTGCTGCGGTTGGCATATTTCTCTGCCTTAGTCTCCGGGAAGGAAGACATGTCCCGGTAACAGGCTTTTTCGGTGCCGATCTCTGGAAAGGAAAACAGGTCAAGGAGTCAGCTGTCACGGATACGGGCCCTCTGAGGCTCAGCGCCACCCCTGCAGAGTGGGGAGGGAGAATGCGGGAAGTCCTCGACTTACAACCACAAGGGAGCCCAAAGTAACTTGCTAAGCGAGACAATTGCTAAGTGCTCCATTTTACGACCTTTCTTTCCACAGATGTTAACTGAATTACTGCAGTTGTTAAACCGGTAATATGGTTGTTAAATGAATCTTAACTCAATCAATCAATCAGAATAGAGCTGGAAGGGACCTTGGAGGTCTTCTAGTCCAACCCCCTGCTTAAGCAGGAGACCCTCGACCATTTCAGGATTGGCTTGTCGCAAAATGGTCGCAAAATGTGATCATGTGACCTCACCGGACACTGTAACCGTCATAAATATGAATCGGTTATCAAATTTGAACACGTGATCATAGAGATGCTGCAGCAGTCGTAAGTGTGCAAAAAAAACTTTGAACAGTCACTAAATAAATTGTTAAGTCAAAGATTACCTATACTGTATTGTCCACATACCTCTATATATTATATCTCTATATCTATCTATCTGTATAAAAGCGAAAATCACTCACACATTAATCACGAAATCTCCAGAACCGTAAAGCTTACAAACTTGAAATTTGCCACGTACGATCCTCTTGGCTTCTAGGTGCTCACTAAAAGGATTTTTCGAAATGACCATCAGAGCATTAGTATTTCTACTCCCCCTCCCAACTTGTAAATAACTCTGGAGAGAACGGGATAGCATAGGACAGGCTTCTGTGGGGCAAGCCTCGTGGAGAGAAGGGGATAGGATAGGAGACGTTTCTGTGGGGCAAGGCCGAGAGAGAGAAGGGGAGAGGACAGGCCGATCATAACTAATTTTCAAGCTGTGTCGATTTATCAAGCCCGATCACATAGTTTCATAACGAAGCACGGGTATCCAGCTAGTATGTATATCTATATGTACATGTATATCTATATCTCTCTATCCATCTCTCTTTCTCTGTTGTGGCCCGTCAGCGGCCTGTGCAGCTAGTAGCTGATTCTGACAGCGAGGAGGCTGGTGTGGTGCTGTGCCAGCAGCCTGTGAAGCTGGCCCTCGAGTCAGACAATGAGGAGGCTAGAGAAGATGTGGTGCCAGAGACGGGGATTCAGCCAGGGCCTTCAGAAGCTCCCATAAGTGAAGAGGAAGAAGAGGAGGAGCCTCTTCTCGATGCACAGGCACGCAGAGCTGCCAAAAGGCAGGAGTGGCTTCTCAGGAGGAGGTCTCCTTGAGAGTAAGGCTTGGGGCTAACTGGCCACTCCCTTAGCCTATTTAAGGAGGAATGCCAACTGAAGCAATTTGCAGGGAACAACTTCATTCACATACCTTCGTGTCTTGTCTTGCTTATCTTATCAGCTTCCTGCAAATTGCTTCTGGGCATTCTGCTAACCACAATAAGCTTTCAGTTATTATTCTTTGAATTCTTGGCGGCTATTAATGCAGTTAATTAACAGCCGTTGTTGTAAAAAACTTGGTTTATTTAGTAAACTAAGGTTTGAACGGACTTCGTGTGTGCTGCGTTCTTTGGGGTCCGTAGCTGTCTCTATCTTTGCTGATGCTTTATTTAGGGGATGCTAAATCTGTATACAGTTCACTTAACGACGGCACTGAAAAATGTGACTTATGACCATGTTTCACTCTTATGCCCATTGCAGCACCCCCATGCTCAGGTGATCAAAATCCAGACCCTTGTCAACAATGGGAAAGCCAGATTTACTTCAGCACCGTGTGATGAGCAGCTGCAGCAACAGATATTTTGGGCTCAATTGTGGTCGTAAGTGGAGGACAGCCTGTGACAGTGATTGGATGACGGCTGTAGGTGCCACATGCTAAAGGAAGAAAGAAACCCCCACCCAAGCCTCAAGTCAGCCTCTTCTGAAGCAGAAGTCGGGACGAAGGGTCCAAGCAACTCACTCTCCTCATCGAAGGGCACCGGACGGCAATAAACGACCAGTTCTGAGAGCTCCAGGGCAATCTTCTTCCTCCGTTCCATGATCTTCCCTTCCTGCATCTGGACACGAGACAGACAGACCCCAATCAGGAGACACCTAGAGAGCATCTACTCCACCCCGCCATAAACACAAAACGTTTGAACATATGGTTCTTCCACGTTAAGTTTCCCAGAGAAGAAACCAACCATGACTTCACGGCCCGAAAGATAAAAAGACGCAAGAGCTGCCTTGGGATGGGCCAGACTCCGAGACCAGGAGTGAATTATATTTTGGAGACTTGCAGAGGGAAGAGCCCCAGGTGAGATATTGGGAGCTGGTCTTTACAATATAAGGCCTCGGTAAGGCCACCCTTTGAATCCTGCCTCCCGTTTTGCTCACCATGAGACTCTAGAAAGAGTGCAGAGAAGAGCAACGAAGAGGATTAGGGGACTGGAGGTTAAAACATATGAAGAACGGCTGCAGGAAGTGGGCATGGCTAGTTGATGAAAAGAAGGACCAGGGGAGACATAATGGCAATGTTTCAGTATCTCAGGGGCTGCCCCAAAGAAGAGGGAGTCAAGCTATTCTCCAAAGCACCTGAAGGCAGGACAAGAAACCATGGATGGAAAGTAATCAAGGAGAGAAGCAACTTGGAACTAAGGAGGAATTTCCTGAAAATGAGAACAATTAATCAGTGGAACTCCTTGCCTCCAGAAGTCGTGAATGCTCCATCACTGGAGGATTTTAAGAGGAGACAGGACAGCCATTTGTCTGGAATTGTGTAGGGCTGTGATGGCTAACCTTTTTGCCATGGCGTGCCAAAAGCGGGGGGAGCGTGGTGGGGTCACACGTACGCGTGCCCGCATCCATAATTCTATGCGCCCTGCCTCCCCATGTTCCCCCCAGCTTTTGGCACGTGATGGCACAGTGGGCCCGGTAGGTCCGTTTTTTGCTCTCCCCAGGCCCCAGGGCCTTTCTAGGAGCCTAGGGAGGGCAAAAACAGCCTTCCCCACCCCCCAGAGGTCCTCCAGAGGCCGGAAACAGTGTGTTTTCTAACTTCTGGTGGGCGCAGAAGGCCCTAAAATCAGCCGGCTGGCGCACGCATGTGTGTCGCAGTTGAGCTCGCGTGCCCACCGATATGGCTCCGCGTGCCACCTGTGACATCCGTGCCATAGGTTCGCCATCACAGGAATGATCTTCCTCCAGAACTGAGAACGATCCCCGACCTCCGGACGTTTCGTCAGGCCCTGAAAACGTATCTTTTCCAGTTTGCCGGTCTAGCCTGATCCCCGTTGAATTTTAACATTTTTAGTGCTCTAGGGTTGTGGTATTTTAATATTTAAATTGTTCTTAACTGTCAGCCAAAGTTTATATGGGTTTTAATGATTTTTAACTTTTGTATACTGTATTTTTATCTGGCTGTTCACCGCCCTGAGTCCGCAAGGAGAAGGGCGGTATATAAATCCAATAAATAATAATAATAATAATAATAGGGTCTCCTGCTTGAGTGGGGGTTGGACTAGAAGACCTCCAAGGTCCCTTCCAACTCTGTTTTTCTGTTATTGTGTCTTCTTCCGTTTGGCCAACGGAGACAGAAAAAGCCCTTGAGTGCACCTTGAGTCCCAGTCCATCGCATCTGACCCCAGAACCAACTTTCCCAAAGTCCTAAGAGTCCATATCTTCAACGGGCACCTCGTGGAGCCAACCCCCAAAACTTGAGGGGCCGTACCTTCTAACCCGAAAGCTCCCCTGAGGAGGACTCACCCTAGCGTCTGCGTTCTGCGTGACCTCTCTGATCTTGGCCACCCAGTCGTTCAGCTCCTCCAAAGTATCCGTGGCGACGTCCAGCGACTGGGATGGGTGGGTCATCTGCTGAGAATGGATGGTGAAGACAAAGGGTTTGGGGCTCCTGGCGTCTTTCGAGATAACTACAAGGACATCAGAGGGGGTGGCTTTACTGGAAGAGGCCCCCCAACGCAGGACCGGGTGGGGGAGGGAGGGAGGGGAGGGAAGCATGTGGGACGCGGAGGGTTGCTGGTCTCCCATTTGGGGCAAAATAATTGGATGAGGACAACGATCGACTGGGATGGCTTCACTGGTGCTCTTCAGCAGTAGCTCAGTGGCCCTCTGTCCAAAATATCTCTCTTCCCCTGAGCAAGAGCTGGACCAGATGACCATCCAAGGCAGGGGTGAAATCCGGCAGGTTCTGGAGAACCGGTAGCGGAAACTTTGAGTAGTTCAAAGAACCGGAAAATACCACCTCTGGCTGGCCCCACGAGTGGGGAGGGAATGGGGATTTTGCAGTATCCTTCCCCTGCTATGCCCAGCAAGCCACGCCCACAGAACCAGTAGTAAAAAAAATTGGATTTTACCATTGCCTTCATGGTTACAGGTCATCTTCAACATACAACCCAGGGGTGAAATGCTCCTGGTTCGGACCGGTTTGCCCGATCCGGTAACGATGGAGGCGGGTGGTTCGGAGAACCAGTAGCAAAATTCCCTGCCCCCCCCCACCCCCCATGCCCAACTGAGCCACACAATCATCAGAGGCTTTTTTTTTTTAACTTTTAAAAGCATTTTTTCTACAACCTCTTCGGCCGGAAAAATGCTTTTAAAAGAAAGAAAAAAAGCCTCTGATGATCGCATGGCTCGCGTGAAAAAAACCCTTTTTTTCTTTTAAATGCCTCTGATGATCCAAGCCGAGTTGCCTGATCGGCAGAGGCTTTTTTTTTAAAAAAAGCATTTTTTATGAAAAAATGCTTTTATGAAAAAAATGGAAGCATTTTTTACAACCTTTTCGTAGAAGAGGTTGTAGAAAAAGTTGGATTTTTTTTTTAAAAAAAATTGGCCACGCCCACCCGGTCACATTACCACCCCACCACCACCAAGCCACGCCCACAGAACCAGTAGTAACAAATTTTAGATTTCATCACTGATACAACCATTTGTTTAATGACCATTTGCAGTTCCAAGGGCACTGGAAAAAATGAGTTATATCCGGTTTTCAAACCTACGACCGTTGCAGCCACCTTGCGGTCACGTGATCAAAACTCAGATGCTCGGCAACTGACATGTACTTATGACAGTTGCAGTGTCCTGGGGTGACATCATCCCTTTTGCAACCTTCTGACCATGGAGAAGCCAGATGACAATTGAGCTCAAGATAATCAAAAACTTTGTAAAAAGCTGCATCAAAGCAAGAATAATTTTATTTGATTATCTGACCATGGGGGGGGGGGGTCTGCAAGAGGGGGTAGCTGTGAAAAATGGTCCAGAGTTACTTTGTTTCCAGTTCTGTGGTAACTTCAAATGGTCACTGAAAAAATGGGCGGAAGTTGCAAACGATCATAAGAAAAGAAAATATAATATAAAAGAAAATAACGTAAAATAAGATGGTAATAAAATGAAATAATAAAATATAAAATGAAATAATGAAATAAGTAAAATAATAAAATAGAATAAAAAATAAAATAAAAAATAAATAAAATTAAATTAAATATAATAAAAAATAAAGTAAATATAAAATAAATAAAATAAAATAAAAAATAAAATAAAATAAAATAAATATATAATATATAATATAATAAAAAATAAAATAATATAAAATAAATAAAATAATAAAATTAAAGTAATAAATAATAAAATAAAAAATAAAATAAAAAATAATAAAATAGTAAAATAATAAAATAAAATAAAATAATATAATAAAATAAAATAATAAAAAATAAATAATAAAAATAGAATAGAATAAAATAAAAAATATAAAATATAAAATAAAATAACAAAAAATAAATAATAAAAATAGAATAGAATAAAATAAAAAATATAAAATATAAAATAAAATAACATAAAAAATAGAATAAAAAATTAAAATAGAATAAAATTAAAGTAATAAAAAATAAAATAAAATAATAAAATAAAATAAAATAAAATAATAAAATAAATAAAATAAAATAATAATAAAATAAAATAAAATAAAATAAAATAATAAAATAAAATAAAATAAAATAAAATAATAATAAAATAAAATAAAATAATGAAATGAAATGAAATGAAATGAAATGAAATGAAATAATGAAATGAAATGAAATAATGAAATGAAATAATGAAATGAAATAAAATAAAATAAAATAAAATAAAATAAAATAAAATAAATATAAGGCAGGGTCCCCAATGGACAGAGGGAGACCTCCAGGGCCGAGGAAAGAGGCTCAGGCGCCTGACCGGACCTCCTCCGAAGCGCTCCGTTACTCACCACCAGCCACGGAACCTCTGCGCAAGACACTCACCCACGTGGCACGATGGGACGTCGATGAAGCCTTTCAGAAAATTCCCCAGAGGGCTGTTCTCCACCGACTGGGATGCGGGGAGGGGGGAGAAAGAGAAAAGGGGGAGGGCAGAAATGTTAAAATGGAAAAGAAACCCTTTTTTTAAAAAAAAAATAAGGTCACTTCCGTTCACTGACTGTTCTGGTAGCTCTTCAACCAAAATATATATATTTTTAAACTTGTGCAACTTTAAGCTGTGTGGATTTCATTTCCCAGAATTCCCCAGCCAGGAACCGAAGATGGAGGGCGCAGCTCCATCTTTCTGGGAAGGGAGTGCAAATACAGGTAGTCCTCGAACTTACAACCACAATCGAGCCCAGAATTTATGCTGCTAAGTGAGACATTTGTTAAATGAATTTTGCCCCGTTTTATGACCTTTCTTCCCACAGTCGTTAAGCAAACCGCTGTAGTTGTTACATTAACAACCCGGTTGTTAAGTGAGTTCCCCATGGACATTGCTTGTCAGAAGGTTTCAAAAGGAGAATCATGCGCATGACCCCGGGACACTGCGACGGTCATAAATACGAGTCAATTGCCAAGCGTCTGAATTTTGATCACGTGACCACGGGGATGTTACAACGGTCGTAAGTGTGAAAAATGGTCATAAGTCATTTTTTTCAGTGCTTTTGTAACTTCGGTCACTAAACAAACTATTGAGTATTAACTGTACAGGTAATCCTTGACTTACAATGATTCATTTAGTGACCGTTCAGAGTTGCAATGGGCCCCAAAAAGTGACTTATGACCCATTTTTCACACTCATGACTGTTGCAGCAAACAGTCATGAGTCCAAAATTCGGCCGTTGGGCAACTGATTCATATATATGACCGTCGCAGCATCCTGGGGTCACGTATTCCCCGTTTTGGAACCTTCCAATCAGCAAAGTCAACGGGGAAGCCAGATTCGCTTAACAACCATGTTGTAACAAATGTCTCGCTTAGCAACGTATTCTGGGCTCCATGGTGGTTGTAAGTTGAGGACTCTCTGTATTTGCACTCCCTTCTCGGAAAACATGGAGTTGCAACCTCCATCTTCGGTTCTTGAAGATGTGCTGGGTGGAGTCCCACATTCCCAGAAGGAGAGGTGGGATTCAGCCGGTTTGGATCGGTTCGGGCGGACCGGTAGTGACAACTATGAGCCTGGATAGCTCAGCAGACTAAGCATTGTAATTAAAACCCAGCTGTCTGCAATTACTGCTAGTTCGAATCTCACCAGGCTCAAGGTTGACTCAGCCGTCCATCCTTTCTAAGGTAGGTAAATTGAGGACCCAGTTTGTGGGGGCAATAAGCTGACTTTGTACAAATGTACAAAAGTATGAAGGCTATTGCTTAACGCATTGTAAGCCACCCTGAGTCTTCGGAGAAGGGCGGAATATAAATCAAATTAAAAAAAGGAAGGAAGGAAGGAAGGAAGGAAGGAAGGAAGGAAGGAAGGAAGGAAGGAAAGAAGGAAGGAAGGAAGGAAGGAAGGAAGGAAGGAAAGAAAGAAAGAAAGAAAGAAAGAAAGAAAGAAAGAAAGAAAGAAAGAAAGAAAGAAAGAAAGAACATTCAGCTGTCTGCAATTACTGTAAGTTTGAATCTTCCCAGGCTCAAAGTCGACTCAGCCTTCCATCCTTTCTAAGGTGGGTAAAATTGAGGACCCAGTTTGTGGGGGCAATAAGCTGACTTTGTATAAATATACAAAAGTATGAAGGCTATTGCTTCACGCATTGTAAGCCGCCCTGAGTCTCCGGAGAAGGGCGGCATATAAATCAAATTTAAAAAAAAAACTTGCAAGTGGGCCCATCCCTTGGCGCAATCCCTCCCTACATCACTGTGTTTTGGACGTGTGGATGACATGCATGTGCAAATTGCTGTGTTTTGTGACTCTGCATGCATCCGCGGATGGCGCACGCTCACATTTCTGGTGCTGGGCGAACCGATAGCTACCGTAGGCGAAGCCCACCTCTGCCCAGAGGGAAAAGCTAGCCAGGATGAAGCCAACATGGTTTGTCCTCTCTACATTCGTGGCAGTTTCTCAGAGAAAGCTGGGAGAAACAGGAACTGACCGCTTCGTCCTGCTCCGGCACGGAGGCACTCAAGGTCTCCTCCACGTAGTTAGCAGGGAACCAGAGCTGCTTCTTCCCGCCATAATCTCCTCGCCACCTGGGAGGGAGGGAGGGACGGAGGGAGGAAAGAAAGCGGAGAAACACAGTTGGGGACTTTGAAGACGTGGGACACAATGGCACACAAGCAAAACAGAAAAGGATGACGACACATTTCTCTCGGCACGGCGCCTGGTGCGCGAATACAAGCGATCCTCGACTTACAACCGAAGTTGCGACCCGAATTTCCATTGCTAAGCAAGGCGGTTGTGAGTGGAGTTGTGTTTGATTTTACGACCCTTTTTTGGGCCATGGTTGTTAAGCGAATCAATGCAGTTGAGGACCCAGTTTGTGGGGGCAATAAGCTGACTTTGTATAAATATATACAAAAATATGAAGGCTATTGCTTAATGCACTGTAAGCCGCCCTGAGTCTCGGGAGAAGGGTGGCATATAAATCAAATTAAAAAAAAAAATGAGGGAGATTAGAGGAACCCAGGAGCCTGAAACAGCGATCAAGACAAGCTGGTTGCCAAACTCCCAAATTTGGATCGGTCGAGCAGAGTAGAACTGAAAGGGGCCGTAGAGGTTTTCTACTCCAGCCCCTGCTGGAGACCCCATACCATTTCCATCAGAATAAAACTGGAGGTCTTCTAGTCTGTCCCCCTGCCCAGGAAGAAAGCCCTATACCATTTCAGACAAATGGTTGCCTAATCTGTTCTTAAACTCCTCCAGCGTTGGAGCATTCACAACTTCTGGTGGCAAGCTGTTCCACGGGTTAATTGTTCTAGATCAGTGATGGCTAAATTTTATGCTGTCGCGTGCCAAAAATGGAGATCATGTGGGGGGGGGAGTCGTGCATGCGTGTGCCCATACCCATAATTCAATGTGCCCCACCCCTTGCACATGTATGCATGACACCCCCCCTCCCGCACTACCCCCACTTTTGGCACACGATGGCAAAGTGGGCCTCGTAGGCCTTTTTTCCGCCCTCCCCAGGCTCCAGAGGCTTTCTTGGAGCCTGGGGAGGGTGAAAACAGCCTTCCCTCCCCCACCTGGGAGGCCCTCCAGAGGCCGGAAACAGCCCATTTCCCATTTTTAAACGAAGGAGAAAAAAAAAAACCCAGGGGAGGAAATCATCAAAGCATTAAGTCGTGAACTCCATTAAGACGTCCTTCCAAGGGACGTCAAGAAACAATCGATGGAACGTAATCAAGGAGAGAAGCCACCTAGAACCAAGGAGGAATTTCCTGATGGAGAGAAATATTAATCAGTGGAACAGCTTGCCACCAGAAGTAGTGGTTGCTCCAACATTGGAAGTTTTTAAGAAGAAACCAGACAGCCCTCTGTCCGAAATGTCTTGTGCAGAAGACCTATCCAACGTGGTTACTCTTGTTATATTTTGGAGCCCTTTTTTTCCTTCCTGAGCTGAGATTCCTGGCTTCTCTGGAGTTACCCAGCGAAGTTGGCTTGAAGTTCCTCCCTCCAAATTCATCCGGGACTCACCATCCCCCATCCTGCTTGTCAACGTTATGGATGATGGCTTGTTTGCAGAAGGAGAGCTCGTCTTCTCGTTGGGCTTTGTAGTCATACAAGGCCTTGACGGTACACTGCAAAAAAGAATAAAATGACCAAAATGGAGTCTGGAATTGATGCGAGTAAGCGAGACATTGGTGAAGGGGGCTTTGTCCCGTTTTACGACTTGTCTTGCCCCATTTGTTAAATGTGTTTTAACTGCAGTTTAATGGCAGTTAAACAACTGCAGTTGTTAAGTGAGGCACATGGTCATTAAGTGAGGCACATGGTCGTTAAGCAAATCTGGGCTTCCCCGTTGACTTTGCTTGTCAGAAGGTCACAAAAAGGGACGCTGCGACCGTCGTAAATACGAGTCAGTCGCCAAGCCTCTGAATTTTAATCACGTGACCTCAAGGAATGCTACAACGGTCGTAAGTGTGCCGTTGTGACTTTGAACAACTAAATGAAACTGTTGTAGGTTGTATTTTTAATTGTAACGATGAGAAGAGCGCTACATCCATAAACTGAGAATCTGATATGAGAAGATACTCAATCATCCAAACCATGGTTGTCCGAAACATGTTTTTTCCAAAAGCCAGCTGGACTTTTCGTTTTTTTTTTCCCCTTGAAAACATTTCGCTTCTGGCCCAAGAAGCTTCTTCAGTTCTGAAGTAATGTAGCTGTCTATTCGGAAGAACTGAAGAAGTTTCTTGGGTGGGAAGCGAAACCTTTTCAAGGAACAAAAAACAGGAAAGTTTGTTTTTTTTTTGGAAAAAGCACCTTTAGGAGAAGATGGCTAAATAATAATAATAATTATTATTATTATTATTAATTCAATTTGTATACCGCCCTTCTCCTATTGGACTCAGGGCGGTGCACAGAAAATACCAATGCAAGGTGAAGTTATTAAGAAAATCATGGAATGTGCTGAAATGAGTAAACTGACATTTGAAATTAGAGAACAAGAAGATAAACAATATTATGAGATTTGGGATTTATTTTATCAATGGCTAGATACTAAAATATGGAAATGAAATATGAAACATAAAATGAATGTTATAATATAATATCTGGAAACATTTTTTTTTCTTTTTTGGAAATAATAATGCCATTGTTAGATAAATGATAAATGAGGATAGTGATATAAAGATATATATTAGGTTAATAATATGACAAATATTTATTTTATTTATTCAATTTCTATACCACCCTTCTCCTATTGGACTCAGGGCGGTGCGCAGCCGAGAATAAAAACATTTCAATACAAAATTTAAAATCAATTAAAAGAATTACACGATTTTGGCCCACGATTTAAAACAATGCAACTAAAACCCAATTGACACTTAAAAACTACAAACTACAAAAAGACTAAGAAAGGCTAAAAAAAAAAAAAGAGGGGGGGGGGACACACAATCTATTCTTAAAACCACAACACATTAAAAAATTGCAGAAATAACTCGCCAGCCTCGCCCACTTACCCTGGCCATGGGCATCTTGTTGGCTTCCACGTAAAAGTGAGGGCTCCTCATTTCATACAGCGCCCCGTAATCCAGCTCCTGTCAGGAAAGATTTGTTGAGTAAAACCCTGGCCCCCAGTTTTGAAAACAGGGGTTTTTTTCCATCCTAGCAGCTTTTAAGAAGAGTGGACTTCAACTCCCAGAATTCCCCAGCCAGCACAGTTGTGCTGGCTGGGGAATTCTGGGAGTTGAAGTCCACTCTTCTTAAAGTAGCTGAGGTTAAGAAACACTGGTCCACTCCATTTCTAAGGACCCCAACATGGAGGAAGACCCCCCCAAAATCGAGGGAGAGAGAGAGAGAAAAAAATATATCCTTGAATGACCTTCTTTGTATTAAAGTAGCTGAAATTAAAAAAAAAGGCTGAAAAAAACTCTCACACCTTCTCCAAACTATTGTCAGTTCTTCACTGCTATTTCTATCACACCTCCAATAGGCAACAGCAACTTAGAAAATCATTTTTTTTAAAAAAAACATGTTATTAATTTTTAAACAAAAAAAAAGGTAAGTACAAAAATACAAAGAAGGAAATTTTTGTGCAGAACTGTGGGGGGTGGGTGGGTGGGGGGGAGAGAAGAAAAGAAAATCATTTCTAAATGACCAAAAGAGGCAGATCTATGTGATGGAAGTAGGTCGAGAGAGCTCCTTCCAATTTGAGAGTTTTTAGGGATTCATGCTGTCCGTGCAGAACTGATCGGAAATAACAACACTCCAGGCAGGTAGTCCCGCTAATTCATTGCTTGGCATTCATATTTATTCCAGGAGAAATAAATTTAATGCTTGATTTGGGTTAAAATCAGGGAGGATTGGACCTTCCTTACTATCTTTCTTTTTCTTTCCTTCCTTCCTTCCTTCCCTTCCTTCTCTTCTCTATGCCTTATTTCCTCCCTCCCTCATTCATCCATCTTCTTGATACCTTATTTTTCCGCCCTTCCACCCTCCCTCCTCATTCATCCATCTTCTCAATGTCTTCCTTTCTTTCTTCATTCATTCATTTTCATCTTTTCTTTCTTTCTTTTTTCTCCTTCCTTCCTTTCTTCCCTTCCTTCTCTATTTCTTATTCCCTTCTTACCTCCCTCCCTTCATCCATGTTCTTGATGCCTTCCTTTTTCTTTCTTTCTTTCCTTCCCTTTCTTCTCTTCTCTATGCCTTATTTCCCCCCCCCCCCCCACATTCATCCATCTTCTTGATGCCTTATTTTTTCCTTCTTTCTACTCTCCCTCCTCATTCATCCATCTTCTCAATGCCTTCCTTCCTTTCTTCATTCATTCATTTTCTTTCTTCTTTTTTCTTTCTTTCTTTCCCTTTCCTATTTCTCCTTCCTTCCATCCTTCCCTTTCTTCTCTGTCTTATTTCCTTCCTCCCTCCCTCCTCCCTCCCTTCCCTTCTCATTCATCCATCTTCTCAATGACTTTCTTCCGTTCTTCATTCATTCATTCATTCATTCATTCATTTTCTTTTTTCTTTCTTTCTTTCTTTCTTTCTCTTTCCTTTTTCTCCTTCCTTCCATCCTTACCTTTCTTCTCTATATCTTATTTCCTCCCTCCCTTCCTCCCCTCCTCATTCATCCATCTTTTCAATGCCTTCCTTCCTTCCTTCATGTTTCTTTCTTTCTTTCTTTCTTTCTTTTTTCTCTTTCCTTTTTCTCCTTCCTTCCATCCTTACCTTTCTTCTCTATATCTTATTTCCTCCCTCCCTTCCTCCCCTCATTCATCCATCTTCTCAATGCCTTCCTTCCTTCCTTCATGTCTGTCTTTCTTTCTTTCTTTCTTTCTTTCTTCTTTCTTTCTTTCTTTCTTTCTTTCTTTCTTTCTTTCTTTCTTTCTTTCTTTCTTTCTTTCTTTCTTTCTCTTTCCTTTTTCACCTTCCTTCCATCCTTCCCTTTCTTCTCTATATTTTATTTCCTCCCTCCCTCCCTCCCTCCCTCCCTCCCTCCCTCCCTCCCTCCCTTTCTTTCTACTTTTTTGTGAAAATAACAGTTTGGGCTGCTGGCAAAGGGGAAGCCATGCTGGCTGGGGGAATTCTGGGCGTTGGGAGTGGCCCAGGTGGGGAATCCCTGGACCAGACAGAGGGACCCTCTCACCGCCGTGCCCATCCTCTCCAAGGTCTCCTCGTTGATGGGGTACCGCAGCTTCATCTTGCGGTAGAGCGGGTGCTTCTCGTAGTAGCTGACCAGGTCGAGGAGGCTCTCGAACTCCGCTGAGCTGCCCAGTGTGAAAAGCCGCCCTTCCTGCTGGACTCGGCAATGCTTGATCTTCCCCTCGGCCCTGGGGGGGGGGATGGGGGGACGGACACAAGGCTGTAAGGGGGGTCCCCAAATCACATTAAGTCAAGGGGAGAAGCAGGGAGAAAGGTCAGCCCCTTGAGGTACAAACAGACGGTCCCTAAACGAACTGTCGTAACTCGAGGACTATCTGAACAACCCTACTTATAGCCCCGGAGCTTCGGGGCACATGGCCAGGCTCACCGGAAGGAGATGGCGTAGGAGTCGGCTTCGCTTCTCTTGCGCACCAGGAAGGCGCCGTCCCTGGGCACCCGCATCAGCATGTGCTCAGCCTGCAGACGGGTCAGGTTCGGGTGGTACCACCTGCGGGGGGGGTGGGGGGGAGAGAAGAGATGCCAACTCAGACACACACAGGTATCAAGACCGAAGGGTAAGGGGCTCACAGATCTGCCAGGAAAGGCTTGCCACTAAACATCCAAACTCTGCCTCATCTTCTTGCTTTTAACGACCCCATAATCCCTTGCGGGGTGGAGTCTGGGCAACTGAATGAAGCTAGCAGAGTGTTTTACTGGCCGGATGCCCTTCCTGTCCCCAGGGCGGAGTTTTGTTCAGCAGATATATTCTCATTGTGCCCAGAGACAGAAATATCTACCTCCACCTAGGATCGAACTCACAGCCTCCTGTTGTGAGGCCAGAGCTCCGCCTCTAGGCCACTGCACTCCATACTTCCAAGCTCTGCCTCATTTTATTAAAAACAATTAAATGTAAATTAAGAACAAATTATTTTTTTAAAACAATGAAAAGCGCTCTCCCAACTCAAGCAGTGAGGAATGCTAAAGAGGGACCGACCTGCCTTCCATTATTCAGTCCTTCCTTGTTTTGGAGGTCTTAAATTTTGAAGGCACTCTGTGAATGCTCAGAAGCCCACACACCCTCTCGGACTGAGCTCTGCTGCTAAGAAAGCCTTTGAGAGCTAAGAAGGGATGAGGCTTGGATTCGAGCCAGCGTTATTCAGGATTCTGCAGGAGGGGGCACTCCAGGGGATGCTCATCTCCTGATCCCCCTCCTCCCCCAAATTCCAGGGTTGGGGTGACAGGGAGCATCAGAAGGGAAGGGAAGGAAGAAAAAGAGAGATAAAGGAAAAGAGAAAAAGAGAGAAAGAAAAAGAGAAAGGAAAAGAAAATGAGAGAAAGGAAAAGAAAAAGGAAAGAAAAAAAGAAAAGAGAGAAAGAAAAAGAGAAAAAGAGAAAGAAAGGAAAAGAGAAAGAGAGAAAGGAAAGGAAAGGAAGAAAAAGAGAGAAAAGAAAAGGAAAAGAAAGGAAAGGAAAGGAAAAGAGAAAGAGAGAAAGGAAAAGAGAAAGAGAGAAAAGAAAGGAAAGGAAAGAAAGAAAAAGAGAGAAAAGAAAACAGAAAGAGAGACAGGAAAGGAAAGGAAAGGAAAGGAAAGGAAAGGAAAGGAAAGGAAAGGAAAGGAAAGGAAGGGAAAGGGAAGGGAAGAGAAGGAAAGGAAAGGAAAGGAAAGGAAAGGAAGGGAAGGGAAGGGGAAGGGGAAGGGGGAGAGGAGAGGAGTGGGAAAGGGAAGGGAAGGAAAGAAAAGAGAAAGGAAAGGAGAAAAAGAGGGAAAGAAAAGGAAAGGAAAAAGGAAAAGAAAAGAAATAGGGAAGGGAAGGAAAGGAAAGGAAAGCCCTGGCTTCTCACTCCTTGCTCTCATGGGCGTTGGGCTGTGGCACGGGGTCCGTCAGGCGCATCTCGAACTCGTTGCAGCGCAGCGGCACCTCGCGGTAATGGCAGATGAGGCTGTAGAGGCTGTCAAAAACCAGGTTGTCGGTCAGGTAGAACTTGGTGGTGCCGGCTTCTTGCCGCGAGTGGATGCGGCAATGCTGGACCCGTCCGGAACGCCTGCAAAAGGCGGTGGAGAAGATGAAAAGGCTGGAAGTTTAATGGGCAAAATGTTCATACTTTCTCCTTGCAGTGACAAGTAGTCCTCGACTTACAACAGTTCATTTAGTGACCGTTGGAACTTACAACAGCACTGGAAAAAAGTGACGTGTGGCCGTTTTTCACACTTACGACGGTTGCAGTATCCCCGCAGTCACGTGATCCAAATTCAGATGCCTGGCAATTCGAATTTTGCGACCTTCCGACGACCAACGTCAACGGGGTATCCGGATTCGATTAATAATCGTGCGACTAACTTAACATTCACTTAACAACGGTGGCGAGAAAGGTCGTATTATGGAGCAAAACTCACTTAACAGCTGACTCTCTTTGCCACAGAAATTTTGGCCTCGCTTGTGGTCGTAGGTCGAGGACTAACCTGTACTGTTTTTTTCCCATGATTTTTGGACACAAAACGATGCCTGAACTTTAGGGCAGGGAGGGGTCCAACTGCTCTCCCCCAAATTTCAACCCCATCCAATCAGGTGAAGCCCCACCCACCCTTCAACACCCCCCACCCCCCAGAATGAACCACTATCCTGGGTCACCAAATTGCTGCTATTATTACATTATTATTGTCATTATTGTGATTATTAATCTCTGGGATGCTGGTTGCCATTTTCTGATTTTCAAGAGCCGTGTGTCGGAATTTCATTTTAATGCATGCCCTTGTAGTGTGTACAGGGAGTCCTCAACTTAAAATAGTTCATTTAGCGACCGTCCAAAATTAAAACAGCACTGAAAAAAGTGACTTATGACCGTTTTTCACACTTATGGCCGTTGCAGCATCCCAGGGTCACGTGAATAAAATTCAGATCCTTGGCAACTGTGTCATATTTATGACGGCCGCAGAGTCCCGGGGTCACATGATCCCGTTTTAAAGACCTTCTGATGAGCACTGACAATGGGGAAGACAGGTTCGCTGAACAACCGTGTGCCGTGATTCGCTTAATGACGGTGGCAAGGAAGGTCGTAAAATGGAGCAAAATTCATGTAAGAAATCTTTTGCTTAGCTACAGAAATTTTGCATTCCGTTGTGGTCGTAAGTCGAGGACTGTCTGCAGAAAAATGACAACGAATGTTACTGAGCCTGGATAGCTCAGCAGACTAAAAGCCTATTATTAACATCCAGCTGCCTGCAATTACTGTAAGTTCGAATCTCACCCGACTCAAGGTCAACAACTCAGCCTTCCATCTTTTCTAAGGTAGGTCAATTGAGGACCCAGTTTGTGGGGGCAATAAGCTGACTTTGTATAAAAATAAACAAAAGGATGAAGGCTATTGCTTAACGCATTGTAAGCCGCCCTGAGTCTTCGGAGAAGGGCGGCATATAAATCAAATTTTTTTAAAAAACTGATTCAATTCAAATGCTTAGCAAGCCCGATTTGACCGTCAAATGTTTTGGGGTGTTGAGGGAATGGGGGGGTCTTACCAGAAAGAGAGGGTGTAGTCACCCACAAACGTCTCGCTCTCGCGGACGAGGAAAGTGCCATCTTTGCCCCCGGTTTCGGTGCAGTATTCGTGCAGCAGCCGTTCGGCAATCTGACGCCCGTCGCGGCCCCCGCCCAGCTTGCCATGGAACCATTTCTCACTAAAGTGCAGCTCGTTGTTGTTAAACTCCTATGGAACCGCCCGAGACAAGATGGAACAAGAGAGGAGAAGGAATGAGGACATGCGGAGATTGAAATTGAGAGGAAGGAAGCACGAAAGAGAGAGAGAAAGGAGGGGGAGGGAGGGAGGGAGAGAAAGGGAAGACGGAGAGAGAGAGAGAGACGGAAGGGGAGAGGGGGGGAGAGAAGGAGGGAGGGAGAGAGAGGGGGGGAGGGAGGGAGAGAGAGAGAGGGAGGGAGGGAGGGAGTGAAGGAGGGGAAAGACAGATGGAGGGAGGGAGGGGAAAGGGGGGAGGGAGGAGGGAGAGAGGGAAGGATGGAGAGGAGAGGAGGGGGAGGGAGGGAAGGAGGGAGGAGAGAGTGAAGGAGGGGGAGAGAGAGATGGAAGGAGAGAGAGATGGAAGGAGGGAGGGAGAAAAGGAGGGAGGGAGGGGGAGAGAGAGGGGGGAGGGAGGAGGAGGGAGGGAGAGAGGGGGGAGGGAGAGAGAGATGAGGGAGGGAGGGAGTGAAGGAGGGGGAGACAGATGGAGGAAGGGAGGGAGGGAGGGGGAAGAGAAAGGGGGGCGGGAGGGAGAGAGAGGGAAGGATGGAGAGAGAGGGAGAGGGAGGGAGGAAGGAGGGAGAGGGAGAGAGGGGGGAGGGAAGGAGGGAGGGAGGGAGAGGGGGGAGGGAGGGAGGGAGAGGGGGGAGGGAGGGAAGGAGGGAGGGAGAGAGAGGGGGAGGGAGGTAGGGAGAGGGAGAGGGAGGAGAAAGAGAGGGAGGGAGGGAGAGAGTGAAGGAGGGGGAGAGAGAGATGGAGGAGGGAGGGAGAGGGAGGGAGAGAGAGAGAGAGAGAGAGAAAAAATCAGTCGTAAATGAGACATGGCATATTCCTAAGAGCTGTCCGAACTACAGGGAGTCCTCGACTTATAATGGCTCATTTAGTGACCGTTCAAAGTTACAACGGCACTGAAAAAATGACTTATGCCCATTTTGCACACTGACGACTGTTGCAGCATCCCCGGGTGGTCACGTAATTTACACTCAGGTGCTTAAAAAAAATGATTCGTATTCTGACGGTCGCAGTGTCCTGGGGTCACCTGATTACCTTCTGCGACCTTCTGGGAAACAAGGTCAACGGGGGAAAAGCCAGAGTCAGCCTTCCATCTTTCCGGGGTCAGAAAATGAGCCCCCAGATGGTTGGGGTGAAAATGCTGACTCTGTTCACTGCTAGCGAGGGCTGCAAACCGCTATGAAGCGGTATATAAGTCCATGCGCTAATGCTATTGCTTAAACCCAACCCGTGTTTTAGCACTTGGCCACAAGGATAGCTAGCATGAGTAGCTTGCTGAAATCAAGATATACTGTGTCTACAGCATTCCCCCGTCTACTAGAATGCAGGGGGACTAAAGAATCAAAGTACTAAAGGAGCTGTGGTGGCGCAGCGGTTAGAATGCAGTATTGCAGGCTGACTCTGCCCATTGCCAGCAGTTCGATCCTGACCAGCTCAAGCTTAACTCAGCCTTCCGTCCTTCCGACGTGGTTAAAACGAGGACCCAGATTGTTGGGGGCAAGAGGCTTAGAGGGGGCTGAAAGCACTGGGAACAGTATGTAAGTCTAAGTACTAGTGCTAAATTGGAGGGGAGGGGAGGGGAGGGAGGGAGGGAAGGAAAGGAAGGAAGGAAGGAAGGAAGGAAGGAAGATAGGTGGTGGTGCAGTAGTTAGAATGCAGCATTGCAGGCAGACTCTGCCCATTGCCAGCAGTTCGATCCTGACCAGCTCAAGCTTAACTCAGCCTTCCGTCCTTCCGAGGTGGGTAAAAACGAGGACCCAGATTGCTGGGGGCAAGAGGCTGACTCTGTAAACCGCTCAGAGAGGGCTGTACAAGCACTTTGAAGCGGTAGATAAGCCTAAAGGCTATTGCTATATTATTGGGCATTCTTGGCAGGATGAGCAGGGAAAAGCGTTCAAACTTTCCCCCAACAAGTGGGTAAGTGAGTGGGAGGGGAGTTAGCCTCCATCCTTCCTTTCCTAACCGTAAGAATGTTTTATCGCTCCACAATGTGACTGGCCAAAAACGCGGCTTCCCCAGCCGTCTCTAAGGGATTCCTTCACAATCCACTAGTCCTCATGGAGGCCAAGCCGTTCGAAAGAGCCTCCCTCAGCAGAATACCTCCTTCTGTTCCGCCTCCTCTTCCTCTTCCCCATGGGACTGGTAGTGGGAGGTCTCCTCCGAGTAGTAGATCTTGTTGCTTGTCAGGACAAAGTAGTGGGGGCTCCAGGTCTATGACGGAGAAAGGGGGGGGGGGGGAAGGTGTTGTCAAAGCGAGACAAAACAGAAGGGATAAAAGTATTTTTGGACGCAGGTCAAGGGCAAATCCCCCCATGCAGAATCCTAGCATTTCACCCCAAAACAACACGGCATGGTGTTGATAGCTGTACAGGTAGTCCTCCACTTACAACAGTTCGTTTAGTTACAAAGTCACTGAAAAAGACTTACGACCGCTGCAGCATTTCCCCCAGGGTCACACAACCAAAATTCAGACACACTTAATCGACTCATAGTTATGACGGTCGTAGCATCCTGGGGTCAGGGGGATCGACCTTCCCGACCAGCCAAGTGCATGGAGAAGCCAGATTGCACACACTGAATCTTGCCAAAGTGGCAAGAAAAGTCGTAAAGTGAAGCGAAACTCAAGTTAACAACTTATCTCACTTAGCAAAGGAAATTCTGGGCTCAATTGTAGTCGTAAGCTGAGGACTACCTGTACAGCTGAGTATGATGGGAGTAGACCATTCTATCTATCTATCTATCTATCTATCTATCTATCTATCTATCTATCTATCTATCTATCTATCTATCTCTATCTATCTATCTATCTATCTATCTATCTATCTATCTATCTATCTATCTATCTATCTATCTATCATCTACCTACCTACCTACCATGTTTTCCCGAAAATAAGACCCTGCCTTATATTTTTTTGAACCCTGAAATAAGCGCTTGGCCTCATTGCCATGCGCTCAAAAGCCCAATTGGGCTTATTATCAGGGGATGTCTTATTTTGGGGGAAACAGGGTATCTATCTATCTATCTATCTGTCTGTCTGTCTGTCTATCATCTATCTATCTATCTATCTATCTATCTATCTATCTATCTATCTATCTATCTATCTATCTATCATCTATCTATTTATGTTTTCTGAGGTTTTCGCGGGTGTTTGTATGTAGGTCTTTGGTTATTCAGGTCTTCTCCCGCGTAAAATTGGAAGTGTCTTGGCGACGATTCAACAAAGTCTTATTCGTCATCTTCCGGCTGGTGTTCTCGGCTTCGTGCTTCCAGGAGCAATGTGAGATCGCAGATGTCTCTTCCTTTTAACTGCTAGTGGGGGTGGGAGCTGATTGGGTGGGAGCTTGGCTGTGTTCTGATTGGGTGGAGGCACGACCAAGGACCAGAAGCCAGACCGCAGCTGCATCATTAGCCACTTTAAACCCCTCCAATCCATACATGAAGCCTGATACCCACCATGAAGAGCTCTCATGGCCACAAACACAAAGCCAAACAACAACAACGCAGCTCACCAGCTCAAATCCCCCTGCAACTCGGACTAAGCCGAGCACAACCAAGCCCCCATCCAATCAGAGCACAGCCAAGCTCCTAACCAATCAGAACACACCTCCACCCAATCAGAACACAGCCAAGCTCCCACCCAATCAGCTCACACCCCCACTAGCAGTTAAAAGGAAGAGACATCTGCGATCTCACATTGCTCCTGGAAGCACGAAGCCGAGAACACCAGCCTGAAGATGACGAATGAAACTTCGTCGAAACGTAGCCAAGACACTTCCAATTTTATGCGGGAGAAGACCCGAATAACCAAAGACCTATCTCTCTCTCTCTCTTTCTCTCTCTCTCTCTATCATCCATCCAATCATCCATCCATCCATCCATCCATCCATCCATCCATCCATCATCTATCTATCTATCTATCTATCTATCTATCTATCTATCTATCTATCTATCTATCTATCTATCTATCTATCTATCTATCTATCTATCTTCAACTCCTAGAATTCTGGGAATTGAAGTCCACCCATCTTCAAGGGGCCAAGGTTGAGAAACGCTGATCTAGCAAATGCCTGGCTGGCGAAGTTTGATATGAGCAAACCATGGTGGTGGAGACCTTCTGAAGACACCAGGCAGCCTCAATCACCACCACGTGGTCCCCCCCCCCCACTTCCCCAGGAGCTCACATGGTCAATGGGATCTTCCAGGTACAGGATGCCATTCTTGATGGAGTTGCTGATGTCGTTCTCCGAGTAGCTGGCCGTGGAGACTTCTTCATAGAGGTTGCCTTCCACCAACTTCTTGTGCTGAGGCCGAAAGAGAAAATGAAAGAGAATTTTGAAGGGATGCCGTGATCGGAATAGATGCCCACGTTCGAGAGTTCCTGATGGACAGTTTTAGTTATTTATATATGCCCCCATATCAAATTGAGAAGCAGCTCATCTCCATCACAAAGGGACCGATTTCTGAACGTAGAGGGGTAAAGGAGATGGGAAGATGATGGAGGGACCCAAAAGATGGTATTTTTGGGGCCAAAAAATCCAACTCGGGTTTGCTCACCTGGCAACCTGTTCTCTTTGGGATAAAAATGAAACTATCTTTGATGTTGTCTGAGCTTCGTTGTTTTATTGTGGACGTTTCATTACCAAACTAGATAACATCATCAGTCATCAGTGCTAGTGGGGGGGGGGGTTTACGGAGAGGAAGAGGAGGAGGATTGTGTCATGCCTCCGTTGGAGTCTGAATCTGAGATGGAAGACAAACAGCTGACAGAGAGCACAGCAGAGTGGCTCCATTGGCTATGGAGGACACTGGGGAAGGGCAAAGTCAGGCTGGGCAGAGCAGGGGAGAGGTAGAACAAGGGAGAGGGGGCTCAGATGAAGACCAAGGCCCACCCCCTCCTCATCTTTGGGCGTGCAGGGAAGAATGCAGAAGAGAGCAACGTGGGTTGCATGGCTTACGAGGAAGGAGAGGACCCCGATTCCCTTTACGAGGCACACCTGGGGATGGAGTTTAAAGGAGAGGCAGTTGGGAGGGGCTGAATTCACTGAATTCATCTAGCGTTGAGAGTTGTGGCCTGCATTCCCGGCATTCCCTCCGGACTGTTTGAATATCTTGCCTTGCTGGAATTAAGTGATTCTTCGCTTCTGGGACTCCTTATCTTGAGGGTTGGAGTGGTTGATTGCAGTCATTCTGCTTACAGCATTTGGACTGGAATATCTGCAGCCAGAAGCTGCTGCAGGTTTGTGGGAGAACGTTTCTCCAGGTCGGAGAGTAAACGGAACGATGGGGGTGTCTCTGGCTGTGTTGCCTTCGTGCCAAGCCCCGGGTCATCACAGACTGTGAGGTCCTTGATGCTGTTGGAATTTGCTTTCTTGCCGATGTTTCATTACCAAACTTGGTAACATCATCAGTGCTAGAAGGGAGTGAGGTTTGCATGTTCTAGCACCGACAATGTTACCTGGCTGGATAATGAAACACTTGCAAGAAAACAACCAAGCAGAGAGGAGGAGGTGAAGGGGGAAGAGGAAGAAGAGGAGGGCTGTGGAGGAGGAGTGAGCTCCGATGACGTGACCTTGTGGGGCCATGAAACATTTGCAAGAAAACCATCAAACTCAGAGAGCATCAAGGACCCCTCAGTTCAACCCTGAGCTATAAATATTCTCTTCTAAACGAAGCACTCTTTATTCTTTTTAGCCGTGGATCTCAATCTCGGCAGCTTGGAGATGAGTTGACTTCAACTCCCAGAATTTCTCCACCAGCATGTTAGCCAGGGAATTCTGGGAATTAAAATCCACATATGCCGGTGGGGGAATCCTAGAAATCGAACTCCACACCTCTTCATGCTGCCAAGATTGAGAAATACTGATCTAGACCAAAGGGGTCCAACCTCGGGAACTTTGAGACTTGTGGACTTCAACTCCCAGAATCCCCCAGCCAGCCATGCAGCTATGAGTTGAAGTCCACAAATCTTAAAAGTTCCCAAGTTTGGGCACCTCTGGCTGAGGAGATCCCTGTTTGGGACTCAAGAGCGTTCTCTGTCTTTTACCCAGACATTTTTAAATGATTCTGCTGGCTGGGGGATTCTGGGAGTTGAATTCGTCTTCAAGGGTCAAGGTTGAGAAGCATTGAGAGGGCCTTGGGTGGAGAAGGCTGATATGAGCAGGCTAGGATGGCGGAGACCATCTGTAGATCTTCTGAAGGCACCTGGCGCCTTAAGTTCACAAGTCTTAAAGTTGCCAAGTTTGGAGACTCCTGGTCCACAGCAACATTCCTGGCCCCCATGCACGGTGTAAGTGAATGAGCCTCAGACAGCTCAACAGGCTAAATAGCCTGTTATTAACATGCAGCTGCCTGCAATTATTGCAAGTTCGAGGCTCAAGGTTGACTCAGCCTTCCATCCTTTCTAAGGTGGGTAAATTGAGGACCCAGTTTGTGGGGGCAATAAGCTGACTTTGTATAAATATACAAAAGTATGAAGGCTATTGCTTAACGCATTGTAAGCCGCCCTGAGTCTCCGGAGAAGGGCGGCATATAAATCAAATTAAAAAAAGAAAGAAAGAAAGAAAGAAAGAAAGAAAGAAAGAAAGAAAGGAAGGAAGGAAGGAAGGAAGGAAGGAAGGAAGGAAGGAAGGAAGGAAGGAAGGAAGGAAGGAAGGAAGGAAGGAAGGAAGGAAGGAAGGAAGGAAGGAAGAAGAACATTCAGCTGCCTGCAAATTACTGTCAGTTTGAATCTCCCCAGGCTCCAGGTTGACTCAACCTTCCATCCTTTCTAAGGTGGGTCAATTGAGGACCCAGTTTGTGCGGGCAATAAGCTGACTTTGTATAAATATACAAAAGTATGACGGCTATTGCTTCACGCATTGTAAGCCGCCCTGAGTCTCCGGAGAAGGGCGGCATATAAATCTAATAAAAAAAAAAGTGGATAGTTGTAATTGAGCATGGAAGACGCAGGGAGATTTCTTCAGGACACGCTGAGGGCAGAGGGGCTGGGAAGGCTCAACATTTCTCCCAGGTGGGAGACAGAGGGCTGGGGCTACCTTGATCAGGATTTTTTTCTTGAGCTGGGCAGGAGAAGGAAGTTGGTCGGCATTGACGTCAACCGGTTTGGTCAGCAACATGTCGCCAAAGACCTTCTTGAAGTGGGACGCCATGTTCCTCTGCTGGACGATGCTGCAGTGATCCTCGATGGACAGGATGACGGGATACCTGTGGGAAAAGGAAAGGGCATCAGGCAGGCCCCGAAAAATCCTGCATTTTTTTTTTTTGTTTACACCTAGGGCAATATCCAGGAGTGGCGCGGTGGCCCGGAGGTGGAGCTCTCGTCTCACAATCAGGAGGCGGTGAGTTCAATCCTAGGTAGAGGCAGATATTTCTCTCTCTGGGCACAAAGAGAATATATCTGCATTGGCGACAGGAAGGGCATCCGGCCAGTAAACACTCAGCTCTATTCAGTTGCCCCGACTCCACCCCGCAAGGGATTAGGGGATCATTAAATGACAAACAAAAGAAGAGCCCAATACTGGGAACGATGGAGGGCAAAAAAAGGAGGGGACGACAGAGAATGAAGTGGCTCAATGGAGTCCCTGAAGCAGCCGGCGTGAGCTTAAATGGATTCCAGGGGATGGTAGAGGACAGGAAGGCCTGGAGGAACGTGGTCCACGGGGTCGCAATGGGTCGGACACGACTATGCAACTAACAACAACAACAACAAACGACAAAGAAGAAGATCTAGGGTTATATCCAAGGATGATCTGTTCTGCAGAGCAAAGCCGATCATGGCTAAGCAGTTTGGACAGGGATGGTCTGAGGCAGGACTTCCTGAGAACAGGAGGTGCTCGGCAAAGGGATGGAGACAAAGGTTTGGATTTTTTTGGCTTTCCAAGAGGGCTGGGGAACAAAGGGCGGAGCTTCTATCTGGCTGCTCCCTTCAGTCAACTAAAACATCCTTTCCAGTGTCTGGAACAACCTTCTCCACCCTGAGGGACAATTTTTATGGAGGGCCTGAGGCCATTCTGTGAGGTTCATTCTCGCCTTCACACATGAAGAAGAACATGGAGGAGGAGGAGGAGGAGGAGAGGAGGGAGGAGGAGAGGAGGCAGAAGAGGAGGAGGGAAGAAAAGGAGAAGGGGGGAGGAGGAGAGGAGAGGAAGGGAGAAGGAGGAAGAGAAAGGAGATAAGAGGTGGAGGAGAAGAAAAGAAGGGAGAAGGGAAGGAGGAGGAGAATTAGGAGTTAGAGGAGAAATAGGAGGAAAAAAGAAGAGGAGAGGAGGAGAAGGGAAAGGTGGAGAAGGAGACGGAGGGAGGAGGAAGAGGCAGAGGAGGGGAGGAAGAGGAGAAGGGGAAGGAGGAGAAGGGAAGGGAAGGAGGAGAGGAGAGAGATGGAGGGAGAAAAAGGAGGAGGAGAGGAGGAAGAGAAAGGAGATAAGAGGTGGAGGAGAAGGAAAAGAAGGGGAGAAGGGAAGGAGGAGGAGAATTAGGAGTTAGAGGAGAAATAGGAGGAAAAAAGAAGAGGAGAGGAGGAGAAGGGAAAGGTGGAGAAGGAGACGGAGGGAGGAGGAAGAGGCAGAGGAGGGAGGAAGAGGAGAAGGGGAAGGAGGAGAAGGGGAAGGGAAGGAGGAGAGGAGAGAGATGGAGGGAGAAAAAGGAGGAGGAGAGGAGGAAGAGAAAGGAGATAAGAGGTGGAGGAGAAGGAAAAGAAGGGGAGAAGGGAAGGAGGAGGAGAATTAGGAGTTAGAGGAGAAATAGGAGGAAAAAGAAGAGGAGAGGAGGAGAAGGGAAAGGTGGAGAAGGAGACGGAGGGAGGAGGAAGAGGCAGAGGAGGGAGGAAAAGGAGAAAGGGAAGAAGGAGAAAGGAAGGGGAAGGGGAAGGGGAGAAGGAGAGGAGAGAGATGGAGGGAGAAAAAGGAGGAAGAGAGGAGGAAGAGAAAGGAGATAAGAGGTGGAGGAGGAGGAGAAGGAGAAGAAGAGGAGAAAGAAAGGAGGAGGAAAAATAGGAGTTAGAAGAGAAACTGGAGAAGGAAAAAAAGAAGAAGGAGGAGGAAAAGGAGAAGAAGGAAAAGAAGGAGGAGGAGGAGGAGGAGGAGGAGGAGGAGGAGGAGGAGGAGGAGGAGGAGGAGGAAGCAGGACCTAAGGGCATAAAGGCAGCAACAGGGCTTACTTATCAGAGGTGGTGAAGGCGTGCTCCTTGATGGTATGCAAGACATCTAGGAACTTGATTTTGGAGGTCAGCGTGTGGCCCGTGGTAGATGATGGGTAGGTCATCAGGGCCATCCCAGCAATCCACTGGAGCAGAAGAAGATCAAAGCTTGGATTTGTTCTTAAAATTAGAATCCCAGCTTTTTTAAACCATGACATGAATCGGGCTTCCTTCACTGGGCATCTTCTGGCTGCGTCGAGATTCAAATCCCCCAAATCCCAGTCCATGTGTTGTGTGTGAAAGAAGGTTGTTTGTGTGGGGGGTGCATACATTTCTCGCCCCCCCCCAAGAATTCCAATCTTTGCACGCTTCTTGAGGGTGCCCAGTTGAGGAAGCTTCTAGCCCTCCATCCAATGAATAAATTGATCATCTCAACCTCCTGTGTTTAAATCAAATAAAGGCTCCTTGCAAACGTACACAAAATTGCATCCCCCTCCTGCGGCCATCACAGACACCCTCAACGGTGCAACATGGTCTCTTGCAAGGGCTGCCCAGATGTGATGGTTTTCCAACATCTGTAGGGCCTTGCAGTTGGGATGCCAAGAAGGGGAAGCTGTGGCCTGGGGGGGGGGGACTTTTTCCAAATGCAGAAAATCACTACGTGATGGGGAAAAAAACCACAGATGGTTCTCAGAAATAGCCTTGGGGCAGATCAGCAAAGACACGGCTTGTTAATGGGATCAAGAATGAGGGACATCAGCTTACATTCCACTTGTTATAAAGAAAATCTATATAAAATGTTTTATCAATGGCATTTACCACCTGCTAGGTTAGCTAAAATGTTTAAAGATATGTCTACCAAATGTTGGAAATGTAATCAAAAAAATGGGCACATATTATCACATGTGGTGGACTTGTGCTAAAACAAAAATAATTGGGGGCAAAGATACACAGGTGGCTAGAAAAGAGATAGGAAATCCTGTAGATTTTAAACCTGAACTGTTTTTATTAAGTATATCAGAAAAATTATATAATAAAAGTATGTATTGTCAGGCTTCGAAGTCATCTCAAATAAATTACATTTCAAACAAAGTCTTTGATGAAAGAAACTCTTATTTATTAAGCATGAATATTCTAATTCCGACTCATCGCAGCTAACTCTGGCTTCCTCAGCCAAGACCCTCCTTTTCCTCTCCCCACTCCTCTGCACTCATTGGCCATCTTCCCAGTCACTCTGCCCCTAATCTACTGCTCCCACTCAAAGGAATTTCCCCCCTCCCATCGCATCTCCTAGGGGATATTCTCTCCAGGGAAAATAAGTAGGTGAAGAGTCAACTGTCCCTTTCCAGATGCCTCCGCTTCTCCTTCTTATGTCAACATTAGAGCAAGTGCAGCGTGAAATGCTGACATGTATTTTTTTGGTAATATTTTTTGTTTTATTTTTAGATATACATCAACATCAATAAATGAACTGTAAGATAAGAAAAGTATGTATTTAATATTACATGTTTTAACAGCAGTGAGGATTATCTTTGCACAATATTGGAAAAATGAAGGAGAGATGAAGAGATAATTAAGAAGATACTAGACTGTGCAGAAGTGGATAGATTGACATTGAAAATTAAGCAGAAAGAAGACACAGAATCCTATCAGACATGGAATCTGTCTTACCAGTGGTTGGAAAAAAGGGCTGGAGATTGAGTATATCATCAGCATTGTTAAGCAAATTAAATACCCAGACAAGACGATTTTTATTAAGCACTACGAAATGTAATTACCGTATTTTCCGGCGTATAAGACGACCCTCCTCAGAGCCATTTAAGGCTCGTCAGAGCCTTATGGGCTGGTCTGCCTGGTTACAGGAGAATGAGACCCGGCGTATAAGACGACCCCTGACTTTTGAGAAGATTTTTGTGTGTTAGAAAGTAGTCTTATACGCAGGAAAATACAGTAATAAAAAATCAATATTTTTTTTTTTAAAAAAGCTTACATTCAATGCATCGGCAGCCCATCCGAAGGCAGCGGGCATAAGCTTCCAGGGAGGACTCGCTGGAGAAACTGATCCCCCGTGAGATACCTGCAAGGAAAGAGGAGAAACAACTGGACTGAAACTTCCTGTAAAGGGAAGTTTGTGGGTTGTGAAAGACTGTGGGGAGAATTTGAGATACGGAGGATCCCAGATTTGCACACTTTCCACTGTGCCCTTTTCAGGCTGGTCTGGCCTGACTCTCCCTTTTAAATGTGTTTTTAAGTTTTATGTAAATTGGATGTTTTTAAATTCGTTCTTGGGCCACAATTATTTAATGTATTTTTAACGGGTTTTTAACTTTTGTAAGATGTATTTTTATCTGTGGCTGTTCACCGCCCTGAATCCTTCAGGAGTAGGGCAGTATATAAATTTAATAAAATGAAATAAAATAAATAAAATAATGCATTGGACGAGGCCCCCAAGTCCACAATCGCTTGAAGACTTATTTTCTTTCTTTATTTTATTAAATGGATTTATAGGAGAGGGCCTTGATGCTCTCTTGAGCTTGGCTGCTTTCTGGCAGACGTTTCATTACCGAACCTGGTAATGTCATCAGTGCAACAGCATTGTACTGATGAGGTTCCTTAGGTGGGGTCATGAAAGGGTCCGCAAGGATAGAACAAGCCCAGAGAGTATCAAGGATCCCACAGGCCTCCTCATCCTCCTCAGCAATTGACGGGCCAGATTGACGACTTCCTCCTTCTCCAATTCTACGGCCGACGCTGCGATGGAGACAATTCCCCTTCCTCCTCCTCCAATTCCTCTTCCTCTTCCTCCTTCTCCACCAATTCCCTTCCTCCTCCTCCAATTCCCTCTTCCTCCTCCTCCAATTCCTCCTCTTCCTCTCCTCCATTCCCCTTCTCCTACTCCAATTCCTCTTCCTCCTTCCTCCAATTCCCTGGCCTCCTTCCAATTCCTCCTCTTCAGAATTGCCTCGGCTCCGGCGCCATTTCCTCTTCTCCTCCTCCAATTCCCTTTCCCTCGCTCCAACCCTTCCAATTCCTCCTCCTTCTCCAATTCTCTCCTCAAGTCCTCTCCTTCCAGACAGACTTGGCACGGAAAGACCTCCCTTCCTCTCCTCCATTCCCTCTCCTCCAATTCCCCTTCCTCTCCAATTCCTCTTCCTCCTCTCCAATTCCTCTTCTCCTCTCAATTCTCTTCCTTCTCCATTCCTCTTCCCTCCTCCAGTCCAATTGGCCCCCTTCTCCTCCTCCATGATCCTTCCCCTTCTCCAATCCTTCTTCCTCCTCACAATTCCTCTTCCTCCTCTCCAATGTCCCTTCCTCCTCCTCCAATTCCTCTTCCTCCTCCTCCAATTCCTCTTCCCCCTTCTCCAATTCCTCTTCCTCCTCCTCCAATTCCTCTTCCCCCTTCTCCAATTCCTCCTCCCCCTTCTCCAATTCCTCTTCTCCTCCTCCAATTCCTCTTCCCCCTTCTCCAATTCCTCTTCCTCCTCCTCCAATTCCTCTTCCTCCCCCTTCCTCCCTCCAATTCCCCTTCCTCCTCCTCCAATTCCTCTTCCCCCTTCTCCAATTCCCCTTCCTCCCCTCCAATTCCTCCTCCTTCTCCTCCAATTCCTCTTCCTCCTTCTCCAATTCCCCTTCTTCCTCCTCCAATTCCTCTTCCTCCTCCTCCAATTCCCCTTCCTCCTCCTCCAATTCCTCTTCCTCCTCCTCCAATTCCTCTTCCTCCTCCTCCAATTCCCCTTCCTCCTCCTCCAATTCCCCTTCCTCCTCCTCCAATTCCCCTTCCCCCCTTCTCCAATTCCTCTTCCTCCTCCTCCAATTCCTCTTCCCCCTTCTCCAATTCCTCTTCCTCCTCCTCCAATTCCTCTTCCTCCCCCTTCCTCCTCCTCCAATTCCCCTTCCTCCTCCTCCAATTCCTCTTCCCCCTTCTCCAATTCCCCTTCCTCCTCCTCCAATTCCTCCTCCTTCTCCTCCAATTCCTCTTCCTCCTTCTCCAATTCCCCTTCTTCCTCCTCCAATTCCTCTTCCTCCTCCTCCAATTCCCCTTCTTCCTCCTCCAATTCCTCTTCCTCCTCCTCCAATTCCCCTTCCTCCTCCTCCAATTCCTCTTCCTCCTCCTCCAATTCCCCTTCCTCCTCCTCCAATTCCTCTTCCTCCCCCTTCCTCCTCCTCCAATTCCCCTTCCTCCTCCTCCAATTCCCCTCCCCCTTCTCCAATTCCTCTTCCTCCTCCTCCAATTCCTCCTCCTTCTCCTCCAATTCCTCTTCCTCCTTCTCCAATTCCTCCTCTCCTCAATTCCCTTTGCCTTCTAGCACTGAAGATGTTACCTAGTTGGGTCATGAAATGTCTATAAGAAAACAACCAAGTTCAGAGAGCGCCAAGGACCCCACACTCGCCCTCCTCCTCCTTTTCCTCCTCCTCCTCTTCTCCACAAACCCCACTCCCTTCTAGCACTGATAAAATTACCAAGTTGGGTCCAGAAACATCTGCCAGAAAAACCCCCTAGCTCAGTGAGCAGCAAGGACCCCTCAGTTCAATCCCGAGTTACAAATAGTTCCTCTATCGGTGTAAATTTATCTGGCCACCCAACTCACATACTGGGGAGGCTTGCCACATCACAACGTTAAAACCCCACCCAGCCTATCCCATGGCAGCAGAAGCATAAGCAAATCAACCTCTTGTCCGGCTCCATCTCCAGTCGTGGTCCGCAGGTCCACCGACCAAATCAGGGCCTTTCGGAAAAGCAAGAAGGTGGGGGCCAGCCATACCTCCGGGGGAATGATGTGCCACGGAGAAGGGGCCACCACTGAGAAGGCCCTTTTTTATCGTCCCACCAGATATACTGCAGATTTCTAGTAGCTGGGATTAGTAACATGCCCTGCCATCCCATCGTAATGGGCTGGTATATGTAATAGGGCCCGGATACTTACTGGACCGCCTTCTGCCACTAATAGCCTCCCACCGACCAACACGCTCCCACAAAGAGGGGCTCCTCAGGGTGCCGTCAGTTAAACAATGCCGACTGGCGACCCCCAGGGGGAGAGCCTTTTCTGTGGGGGCACCCGCCCTCTGGAATGAACTGCCCCCTGGGATACGTACAATTCCCGATCTCCGTACCTTTCACCGGACCCTTAAGACCCTATTATTTTAGCAGGCTGGCCTGGCTGACTAAAAATTTGGACAGGGTATTTTAAATTATGGGTTTTAACTGAGAAGGCCAAATTTGTTTAATTCTGTTTGAAATGGATTTTAAAAGTTGCATGGTTCATTGTTTTATTATGGCTGTACACCGCCCTGAGTCCCTCAGGAGAAGGGCGGTATATTATTATTATTATTATTATTATTATTATTATTATTATTATTATTATTATTATTATTATTATTAGAGAGGTGGGCCCCAATAACCTGGCCTAAAGTCAGGTAGGGCTTTAAAGGTAACAACCAGCACCTTGAATTGTACCCAGAAGCAGATTGGCAGCCAATGAAGCTCCTGCAGAAGAGGTGACACATGCACAAGTTTAGGAGCGCCCCCCCCCCCCCAAATATTCTGCATTTTGAAACAACTGAAGCTTCTGGATACTCTTCAAGGGCAGCCCCATGTAGAGCTCATTACAGTAGTCCAGACAGGAAGTGACCAGGGCATGGATGAGTGTGTGCAGGGCACGTTGGCCCAGTGTTGTGGTCCGCCAGCAGCTTGCAGAGCTGGCAGCCGAGTTGGACAGTGAGGAGGCTGGGGAGGAACATGGGCCAATCCTGGAGTCTGGGGAAGGCCCGGACAAGGGCTCTGCGTCGGAGGTACAAATGAGGCCAGGGCCATCTGGGAGTGATGTGTCGGACTCTGGAGACTCCAGAGTCGGACAGCAGAGAGGCAGAGGAACAGGAGAAGCCTGTTCCTAGTGTGCACATGTGCAAAGCTGCCAGAAGGCACGAACAGTTAAAACAAAAGGGACGACTCAGCAGTAAGGCCTGGAGATGATTGGGAGCAAAGGCACGTGGGCCCTTTGCAGGAAAGCAACGTTGTTAATTCTGTTCCCAGTCAGCATCTCTGTTTGATTCTGGACTCCGTGTGGCTTTGCCAAGTAGGTCTTTGGCAGCATGTCAAGGGAGATAAAGGTTGATTATCCCGAAGGACTTTTTGCAACTAATTGGGACTTAGCTGCGAATGAACGTAATTCACAGCTGTTGCAATAAAGTAAGTTTTTGGGACTACTTGTGTGTTTTAACGACTCAGGATGCTTAGGTCACAACACTCAGGATCGGCCATTAACTGATGTACTTGTGAAGACAAAAATAGATGGGAAGATCTGGATCGAATCTTTTCATCCGTGGAGAAGCTATATCAAGGACCTGTCAAGCATCTCCCTGGATGATCTAGAAATAGAACTTCAACACAAAGCTTAACAAAAGGTCTACACATATTCTAGTCCAGGGGTCTCCAACCTTGGCAGCTCTAAGACTTTGTGGACTTCAACTCCCAGAATTCTTCAGGCTGGCTGAGGAATTCTGGGAGTTGAAGTCCACAAGTCTCAAAGTTGCCAAGTTTGGAGATCCCTGCTCTGGCTCCAAATTGGCCGTGGGAAAGGAGAGTTTACTAACCCTTGGCATTATGGCTCACACAGGCCTGGTGGAATGCAATGGATAGTCCTATCTAGCATGACCTCAGTTGCCTCCTTTTCAGGCTTAATCCCACCATAATTGGCCCAAGAATCAGAGAAACTCTTACGTGTTATGAGAAGACGAGATCCAGTACTGCGACAAGGGGAAGTTCATTTCTTCAGGGACCACTTGCTCACCCTTGGAATCCATCACCATGTTTTCTTTGGAGAACAAGAACGTCAGGAACTGTGCAAAGAAGAGGGAAAGAAAAACTATTACAGAATAATCGATTGGAAGGGACGCCGAGCCCAAATTTGACATATGTGTAGCTATTTTATTTAGTTCTCTATTATAATCATTTGTTCCTTTTCTTTCTCTTTACTTGGTCAGTGGGGTTTTCAGGCTCGCCACATTCTTAAGGTGGGAGGAAGAGCGAATAGAGAGTGAGGATTAAATCAGATTAACAGATTAACAGAGTTGGAAGGGACCTTGTAGGTCATCTAGTCCAACCCCCCTCTCAGACCCTACACCAATTCTGACAGATGGCAGTCCAGTCTCTTCTTGAAAGCCTCCAGGGATGAAGCTCCCACTACTTCTGAAGGCAACTTCTCTTCCATGGGTTGATTGCTCTCACTGTCAGGAAATTTCTCCTTATTGCTAGGTTGAATCTCTTTCTGGTCAGTTTCCATCCATTATTCCTTGTCTGGCCTTTGGGTGCTTTGGAAAATAGCTTGACCCCCTTCCTCCTCTCTGGGGCAGCCCCTCAAATATTGGAAGATGCTCTCCTGTCTCCCCTGATCCTCCTCTTCACTAGACTAGCCAGGCCCAGTTCCTGCAACCGTTCATCGTCTGTTTTAGCCTCCAGTCTCCTCATCATCTTTGTGGCTCTTCTCTGCATTCTTTCCAGAGTCTCCACATCTTTTTTATAGTGTGGTGACCAAAACTGGATGCAGGACTCTATATTGTTTCGGGTAGGTGACTTACTTCCGGGTAGGTGACTTACTTTCCCGTGGGAACGAGAAAGTAAGTCACCTTACTTTCTCGTTCTTGGCGAGAATGGAAGGTGGAGTTTGAAGATACCGGGAAACCTGGATTGAGTGTTTACTGGAGAATGTGACTTTTGAGGGATGTTTCTAATTTACAATATTATGTGGTGTACGTCCAGTCTGTGTCAGATCCTGGAATTACAACAGACTTTGCCAATTTGATTCCTACCTAAATAACAGAAGTTTGTTTTGGAAGATGGATTTTGCCTATTTCTTTTTTTTTTGAATGGGTTTCATCACTTGGAAACCTGACATGGGACCTTGGAGGTCTTCTAGTCCATCCCCCCTGCTCCAGCAGGAGACCATCCCAGACAAATGGCTATCCAATCTCTTCTTAAAAGCCTCCAGTGATGGAGAATCCACAACTTTTGGAGGCAAGTCCTTCCACAGATTAATTGTCCTAACTATCAGGAAATTTCTCCTTAATTCTAGGTTGGTTCTCTCCTTGGTTAGTTTCCATCCATTGTTTCCTTGTCTTACCTTTTGGCGTTTGGAAAATAGTTTGATCCCGTTTTTGTAGGAGCTCCTCAAATATTGGACTACTACTATCGTATCTCCCCTAGTCCTTCTTTTCACTAGACTTGACACACCGAATTCCTTCTGGCGCTTTGGAAAATAATTTGAACCTCTCTTCTTTGGGGCAGCCTCTCCAATACTGGAAGACTGCTCTCATGTCCCCACTAGTCCTTCTTTTCTCTAGACTAGCCATGCCCAGTTCCTGCAACTGTTCTTCATCTGTTTTAGCTCCCGTTTGGACTACTATAATGCTCTCTACATGGGGCTCCCCTTGAGGAGCACCCGGAGGCTCCAGCTGGTCCAGAATGCGGCCGCGCGAGTGGTAATGGGAGCGACTCGTTGCTCCCAGGTAACTCCCCTCTTGCGTGAGCTGCACTGGCTCCTGGTGGCCTTCCAGGTGCGTTTCAAGGTGCTAGTCCCCATCTTCAAAGCGCTCCATGGCTTAGGACTGGGTTATTTACAGGATCGCCTTCTGCCAATGAATATCTCCCACCGCCCAATATGCTCTCACAGAGAGGGCCTCCTCAGGGTGCCGTTGGCCAGACAATGCCAGTGGGCGGCCCCCAGGGGGAGAGCATTCTCTGTGGGAGCTCCAGCCCTATGGAATGAACTGCCCCCGGGTATAAGAAAGATTCCTGACCTCCGTGCCTTCCGACGAGCCCTGAAGACCCTACTATTTCACCAAGACGGTCTGACTACAGGGTTTTAAATTTTTAAAAGGGTTTTTAGTAGGGGTTTTAAATTTCATGGCCAAACAGTTTAATCATTTTATTAGTGTTAATTTTTATACATGATTGTTTTAATATGGCTGTAAACCGCCCTGAGTCCCAATCGGGAGAAGGGCGGTATATACATGTAATAAAACCTAAACTTAAACCTAGTCCCCAGGCCTTTCATCATCCTAGTCGCTCTTCATTGCACTTTTTCCAAAGTCTCAACATCTTTTTTTGTAAAGTGGCAACCGAAACTGGATGCAGGATTCCAGGTGTGGCCTTATTACGGCTTTATAAAGCGGGTACCAACCCGTTGCGTGATTTTGATTCTATGCCTCTGTTTATACAACCAAGGATTGTACTGGCTTTTTTGGCAGCTGCAGCACACAGCTGGCTCACATTTAAGCGACTTCTCCTTAGGACTCTCTAGATTTCTCTGGGGAATTCTGGGAGTTGAAGTCCACCCATCGTAAAGTTGCTGAGGTTGAGAAAGGCTGGCTTAACAAGACCGCCCCCCCCCACCCCCCCAGATGATTGAGGAAGAGACCCAGACACTCACTTCATCCAGCTGGAAGAAGGGCTCCGTCATGTCAGCAAAACGATCCTGCAGGTAGCTGCACATCAATCTGCGTACCTTGGCGATGTCACTCGCCCAGGCTTCCTGCAGAGAAAAGGCAGAAGGCAGAGTTACCAGGAAGCTGTGCAGCAGGAGAGCTGAGTTTGAATGGAGAGGGAGGGGGCATCCTCAGGAGTGGTCAAAAAAGTCAGGATGGCACCTGCAAACTCTTTGACAGGCACTGCATAGGTTTTAGCAAAATCAGTGCGCTGTTGGAGGACTTGAAAGACCAGGTGAGAGAGAGAACATAATGGGGAAAATTTAAGCAGTGGCTAGGAGACAAATTGATTGTGGTGGAATGTGGTCTGAATTCCCAGGAGGGAGGGAGGGCCAGCCTTCCTTCCTTCTTTCCTTCCTTTTTCATTCATTCATTCAATTCATTCATTCATTCATTCATTCAATTCATTTGCATTCCAGAGAATAGACAGCAAAGTTTAGGCCATGTGACTGGAAGGAACAGAGTTAAGATGGCTCCTCCAGACTTATGGAGATCCTTAGAGTAACAACATTGATGATGAAAATAATCTGCTTTAGTTTGGCAAGATTCTGTCTAGAGGGGAGGAACAATACAGGAAGTCCTGGATAGCTCAGCAGACTAATGCATTGTGCATTGTGATTAACTCCAGCTGTCTGCAATTACTGTAAGTTCGAATCTCACCAGGCTCAAGGTTGACTCAGCCTTCCATCCCTTCTAAGGTGGGTAAATTGAGGACCCAGTTTGTGGGGGCCATAAGCTGACTTTGTATAAAATATACAAAAGTATGAAGGCTTTTGCTTAACGCATTGTAAGCTGCCCTGAGTCTCTGGAGAAGGGCGGCATATAAATCAAATCAAATAAATAAATAAATAAATAAAAAAGTTCTCCACTTACAACAATTTGTTTAATGACTTTTTGAAGATATAACGGCACTGAAAAAGTGACTAATGGCTGTTTTTCACACCCCTACGACCACCGTGGCATCCCGATGGTCACGTAATCAAACCTCATTCACTTGGCAACTGACTCATACTTACGACGGTCGCAGCATCCGAAGGTCGTGTGATCCCCTTTTGGGATCTTCTGACAAGCAAAGTCCATGGGGAAGCTAGATTCACTTAATAACCGTGTTATTAACTTAACAACTGCAGTGATTCACTTAACAACGGTGGCAAGAAAGGTCATAAAATGGGGCAAAACTCAATAAATATCTCACTTAGCAAAAAAAATTTTGGACCTCAGGTAAGTCAAGGACTACCCACAGTGGCGGGATCCAGCCAGCTTGCACCTATTCTATTCGGGAGAACCGGTTGTGAACTTTCTAAGCAGTTCGGAGAACCGGTTGTTGGAAGAAATCTTATTTTGTTTTTTTCCACTTTACAGGGCTAATCCTGTAAGGAAGGCAAGAAGGAAACATTCTGGTGGTGTTTCTAGCCTCATCTTTTTGCCCTGCTTACAGAAACTGCCTCTCTGGTTAACCCTTATTACATTGTACAGTAAGGTGAAGCGCCCATTGACGTGAGTGACATTGAGTTGGCCACACCCACATGGTCACATGATCACCGAGCCACGCCTATCCAGCTGGTCATTAGGGCAGAGAACCGGTTGTTAAATTATTTGAATTCCACCACTGACTACCAATACAGAAATGCAGCTATTTCAACTGGTCCAGAATGCAGCTGCGCGGGTGGTTATGGGCCACCCCGTTACGCCCACGTAACACCTCTCCTGCGCGAGTGGCACTGGCTCCCAGTGGTCTTCCGGGTGCAATTCAAGGTGTTGGTCACCACCTTTAAAGCGCTCCATGGCATAGGACCAGAGTATCTACGGGACTGCCTTCTGCCGCCGATAGCCTCTCACCGAACAGTCCGCTCCCACAGAGAGGGACTCCTCAGGGTGCCGTTGGCCAAGTTATGCCAACAGGAGAGCCTTCTCTGTCGGAGCTCCTGCCCTTTGGAACGAATTGCCCCCGGGCATAGGTACAATCTCTGACCTCCGGGTCTTCCGCTGTGCCCTTAAGACCCTTTTGTTCCGACAGGCGGGGCTGTCTAATTGAATGATTTTAAATTGGGGGTTTAAATGTTGGGGTTTTAAAATTCGGCCAAACTATTTAATGATTTTAATTAATTTTAATTATGATAATTGTATATTTATGTTTTTAAATCGGCTGTACACCGCCCCGAGTCCTTCAGGAGAAGGGCGGTATATAAATAAAATTATTCTATTCTATTCTATTCTATTCTATTCTATTCTATTCTATTCTATTCTATTCTATTCTATTCTATTCTATTCTATTCTATTCTATTCTATTCTATTCTATTCTATTCATGTATTTATTGAATTTACATACCGTCCATCTCATTGTCAAGGGTCTGCGGGCGGCTAACAAAACATCACAAAAAGGAAAGGTACACAACAGGAAAACGTTAGCTATTTCATTAGCATTAGTTTTTGTTCATTATCCTTGCTGGTTTTCACAAAGGCAGGCCTATTTCCTTCAGAAAATACCTTTTGATCGTACTGTAAGAATTTCTGGAAGTCGTATAAGGTGATTTGGCAGAGTTCCGGCCGATCCATGTTCCTGAAAAGGAAGCAGAAAGCATGTCAGCAGCTGTGTCACACACCCACACGCAACAGCACTTTGTTAAGGGTGGGGTTCTTGGTACTCTCTGAGCTCCATTGTTTGTTTGTTTTTTTAATTTGATTTATATGCCGCCCTTCTCCGGAGACTCAGGGCGGCTTACAATGCGATAAGCAATAGCCTTCATCCTTTTGTATATTTATACAAAGTCAGCTTATTGCCCCCACAAACTGGGTCCTCAATTTACCCACCTTAGAAAGGATGGAAGGCTGAGTCGACCTTTTCTAGCAGACGTTTCATTACCAAACGAGGTAACATCATCAGTGCTACAACAGAGTGGGGTGAAGGAGGAGGAGGGCTGTAGAGTATTCTCTGAGCTCGGTTGTTTTCTCACAAAGACATTTCATTACCAAGCTAGGTAACATCATCAGTGCTAGCTTGACCAAGCTCAGACGACCCCTCAGTTCAACTCTGTACTGCAAATATTCTCTTCTATCAGGATTTTGTCAATTGTTTGCATCTTTCAGTGTCACTTGGTCCCTATTCTGGCACCTTCTGGATGAGTTAGGGCCACATGTCCCAGAATTCCCAGCTAGCATCACCTATAGGTCCGGCTGAGCCTCTGCTGGACACCAGGTTGGAGAAGACCGTCTCCAGATGATTCCCTGAGCCACAGGTGTTCATGGTAGTTCTCAAAAGTTTTGGTTCCTTGCTCTAGCTCAGAGGTCTTCAAACTTGGCAGCTTTAAGACTTGTGGACTTCAACTCCCAGAATTCTCCAGCCTGCTGGCTGGAGAATTCTGGGAGTTGAAGTCCACAAGTCTTAAAGCTGCCAAGTTTGAAGACCTCTGCTATATGATTTTCAGGTGCAAACTAAATACAATTGGAGGAGTGGCTTTTAAACAGATATTCACTATAATTATGTGACTCTACTGTCTCAATCCTGGAAACTTTAAGACGTCAGGACTTCCACTCCCAGAATTCTCAGGCTAGCCATGTGCTTAACCACAATCAGGAAAATCTTCCCAAAGAAGCCGGAAAGAGACAATGCCTTGATTATGAGCACCTCGGACCAAGAGGAGACGGAGAAACTGAGGCACGCTTCCTACTTACCGCAAAGGGAAGGACAACTCCAGTTGTTCGATGATCTGAAAAGCAACAGAGAGGTCATTAACGTTTGTGAGTCCACCGGTTTTAATCACTGGCAAGGCTGGGACTGGCGGAAGTTTTAAGGAAACGTATTTTTAAGTGGCAGGGGGTTCCCTGGGAATTAGCGTTAGTCCTCGACTTACAACCATTCATTTACCGACCGTTTGAAATTACAACGGCCTTGGAAAAAGTGACTTATGACGGGTTTTCACACTTACGACCGTCGAAGCATCCCCAGGGGTCACATGATTTATATTCGGTCTTATGTACTTATGACAGTTGCAGAATCCTTGGCTTGTCGGAAGGTTTGGCAACCTTCCGACGAGCCAAGTCAAAGGGCGGAAGTCGGATTTGCTTAGTGACCAAATGATTTGTCGCACCACCGTGGCAAGAAAGATCGAGCAAAAACCCCTTAACAAATGTCTCACTTAGCAATGGGAATTTTGGGATCAGTGGTGGTCATGAGTCAAGGACTTCCATGGTCCTCGACGTGCGACCAATTCTAAGTTACGACCAATGTGAAAAAGGGAACTTGTGTCTCAGTTCCAAAGTTTGACAATTGGGGGTCCCCAAAAACGGCACTCATTAATTCTCTAATAATTTGTTTGGCATAATTACAGATTGTACAGTTAGGAGCCTGAGTAGCGTAGGGGAGTAATGCCTCCTACAAAGGCAGCATTTAAGATCCAGCTGCTGCAATTACTTGCGAGTTCAATCCCAGGCAGGCTCAAGGTTGACTCAGCCTTCCATCCTTTATAAGGTGGGTAAATTGAGGACCCAGTTTGTTGGGTTGGGGGCAATAAGCTGACTTTGGGGGCAATAAGCTGACTTTGCCCTCAATAAGTTGGGGGCAATAAGCTGACTTTGTATAAAATATAAATATACAAAAGTATGAAGGCTATTGCTTAACGCACTGTAAGCCGCCCTGAGTTTCCGGAGAAGGGTGACACATAAATCAAATTTTAAAAAAAATAGAGACTAACTTGATTCTGAACTTAATAACGACAGCAAATTGTTGGTGGCGCAGTATTGGAAGAAGGAAGATTTGCCTACTATTCAAGAATGGACGTTAAAAGTCGTAAATTTAGCAGAGATGGCCAAAATTTCAGCATATTTGAAGGACCATTCGAATGAGAAATATATGTTGGAATGGAGAAGATGGATTGACTACATTCAAAACAAATATCGGACTAAGAAATTTCAGTTAGCTTATGAATGAACAGTTATAATTTACCTAAATTTAGTCTAATAAAAGGGGAGTTAAAGTAGAAGAGGGAGATAAGAGGCTATAGTTAGTTAGCTTATGTTACCGTATGATTGTCAAATGCTATACCCTGTATTTTGCTCTGGGAAGTTGGGGGGAGGGAGGGTTGGAGGGGGGAAGGTTGGGGGGGAGGAGGGAGGGGGAAGGGGAAACAGTTGTAAAATTTATTAAAACTTTTCAATTAAAAAAAAAAGGGAACTTGTGTCTCAGATCCAAAGTTTGACAATTGGGGGTCCCCAAAAACGGCACTCACTAATTCTCTAATAACTCACTAATAACACACAAATAAGGAGAAGCTTCCTGTCAGTGAGAACAATTAACCAGTGGAATGGCTTGCCACCAGAAATTGTGGGTAATCTATCACTGGAGGTTTTCAAGGAGAGCCACTTGTCTGCAATGGTCTAGGGCCGTGATGGCGAACCTATGGCACGGGTGCCACAGGTGGCACACGGAACCATATCGGTGGGCACATGAGCTCGGCTCCGACATGCATCTGTGCACCAGCCAGCTGATTTTCGGGCCTTCTAGGCCCACACTGTTTCCGGCCTCCAGAGGGCCTCGGAGGCGGGGGGGGGAGGCCGGTTTTGCCCTCCCCAGGCTCCTAGAAAGGCTCTGGAGCCTGGAGAGAGCAAAAAACGGACCTACCGGGCCGACCGTGCCAAAAATGGGGGGAGCACGGGGTGCATAGAATTATGGATGTGGGCCCGCGGGTGTGTGACCCCACCACGCTCCCCCTACTTTTGGCACACGATGGCAAAAAGGTTAGCCATCCCTGGTCTAGGGTCTCCTGTTTGGGCAGGGGGCTGGACTAGAAGACCTCCAAGGTCCCTTCCACTTCCTATTCTATTCTATTCACCTAATTTGGCCGTATTTATGTAGAAAGCTCCTACCTCTGAATCAAATTTGTAAGTCAGAAAAGAGGCTACTGGTTGTCCTCATCCATTATGACTACAACTGAGCCCCAAATTTCCATTGCTAAGCGAGACAGTTATTAAACAGGTTTTTCCCTATTTTACAACCTTCCTTGCTACAGTTGTTAAGTGAATCACTGCCGTTAATGAGTTAATGACACGGTTGTTAAGCGAATCCAGTTTCCCCGTTGATTTTGCCTTTCAGAAGGTCACAAAAGCGGATAACATGACCCCGGGACACTGTGACCGTCATACATACGAGTCCATTTCCAAACATCTGAATTTTGATCTACAAAAAGACATGTATTGTGTTTTTTTAAATCTATGACGTGGTGGCATCCCCTCTGGTCTCATGATCGAAAACCCAGATGTTTGGGAAATGGCATGTTCTTTTTACAGTGCTGTTGTCACTCCGGTCACTAAATGAACTGTTGTAAACCGAGGACTATGACTTTCAGCTCTTGCCGAGCAACACAACATTTCCTCCTGCAATGGGGACTAAAAGTTCTTACCGATTTCTGCGCATCGAACATCAGATTTTTGTAGAAGTGCGTAAAATGGCTGAAGTTGATATCGCCACGAACCTCCAGCTCCTGGAGACCCAGAAGAGAAAAGAAAGAGTTAATTAAATTTGCTGAGACCAGATCAGTCTCTCTCACTCTGGATCCCTCCCATGTATCGAGACTCCAGTTCCAACGATTGCCAGCGATGTCGGTAAAAGGAGGAGCCAGATTGTTGGGGGCAAAATGCTGACTCTGTAAACCTCTTAGAGAGGGCTGTGAAACACTGTGAAGTGGGATATAAGTCTAAGGGCTATTGCTAAGTGGGAAGGGAGGGAGGAAGGAAGGAAAGAAGGAATAGAGCACTAGGAAAGAGGGAGGGAGGAAGGAAAGAAGGAAGGAGAGCTTGAGGAATGAAGGAGGGGAGGAAGGAATAGAGCATGAGGAAGGAAGGAGAGAAAAAGGAAGGAAGGCAGGAAAGCAGGAAGGAATAGAGCATGGGGAGGGAGGGAGGGAGGAAAGAAAAGAGAGGGAGGAAGGAAGGAAGGAAGGAATAGAGCACTAGGAAAGAGGGAGGGAGGAAGGAGAGAAAGGAGGAGAGCTTGAGGAATGAAGGAGGGGAGGAAGGAATAGAGCATGAGGAAGGAAGGAGAGAAAAAGGAAGGAAGGAAGGCAGGAAGGAATAGAGCATGGGGAGGGAGGGAGGGAGGGAGGAAGGAAAGAAAAGGGAGGGAGGGAGGGAGGGAGAGAGAGAGGAAGGAATAGAGCATTAGGAAAGAGGGAGGGAGGGAGGAAAGAAGGAAGGAGAGCTTGAGGAATGAAGAAGGGGAGGAAGGAATAGAGCATGAGGAAGGAAGGAGAGAAAAAGGAAGGAAGGAAGGCAGGAAAGCAGGAAGGAATAGAGCATGGGGAGGGAGGGAGGAAGGAAGGAAGGAAGGGTTGTGGTGGCCCAATGGTGAGAATGCAGAATTGCAGGCTAACTCTGCCCACTGCCAGCAGTTCAATCCGAGGACCCAGATTGTTGGGGGCAGGAGGCTGACTCTGTAAACCGCTTAGAGAGGCTCGTAAAGCACTGTGAAGCGGCATATAAGTCAAAGAGCCATTGCTATCTGCTTACCAGAAGTTTATCTCGAAGGAAACGCATATTCGGAACCCGGTAGTTGACCTGAGGTAACATGGCCTTCAGATCTTTGGGGCTGATGCTGCAAGAGACAAAAGTTGGATGTGCATTCAGACCCACACAACGACCCTCACATCCCCATCTGTGTCCCTTATTTCTTCCCTTTCCTCTCGGAGCTCAGGAAGGGGGTGGCACATCTCTCTTCATGGTGGAGAGAGGATTCGAACACAGGTCTTGTCCCCATCCAACTGCTACAGATTGCATTACGTCACATGAAGAAAATCAACTTTTTGGGGGGGGGGGTGTCTAAAGGGTGAACACCACAACCCTGAATCTTCAGGTTTTATTTTAATTACGTTTTTCTCTTGTCAGGGTCTCCCAATCTCTACAACTTTAAGAGGAGTGGACTTCAATTCCCAGAATTCCCCGGCCAGCACAATTTAAAGTTGCCAAGTAAATAAACATTTGGGGATCTAAAGGGACACACTGCTGAATCTGCAGATTTTATTTTAATTTTTCTCCATCAATGTTTCCAAATTTCTGCAACTTTAAGAAAGGTGGATTTCAACTCCCAGAATTCCCCAGCCAGCATAGAATCCTGGGAGTCACAGAATTCTGGGAGCTGAAGTCCACTCCTCTTAAAGTTGCAAAGCTGGAGAGCCACTGGTCCATACATTTATCCCAGATCCCAAATCACAGAGAAAGATTAATATTTGCTGGTGGCTTGCCTCTTTGGAGAACTTTTGACTTTTGACAATATTTTGATAATATTAATATTAAATAAATATTAATATTATACTGACCCTTGGATAAAGACCCTCTCTTCGGTTCTTTTATTTTTTTATTTTTATTTATTAATGAAAGTTATATGCTGCCCGCCTCCCCGAGAGGCAACTCTGATCAGCTTGCAACCCATTGAAAACAAGAAAAAACATTTAAAAAATAATAGATATTAATGCTAATATCTTTCCCCCTGTGGAAACCAAATTGTTGTTCTCAGTTGCAGGCAGCAGGGGGCAGCAGGAGACATCCCACCCCATCCCAAAATCCACCCTCCCAGTTTGGGAATAAGTCCTCAAACTGGTTTTTGCAGATTACAAACTGGGTGCCTTCTCTTGCAAAAAAGGGCTTTGAACCATTAATGTTGCTTCAAACGACAGGTAAAGTTTTGCACTTTAAGAGACAGTAACTTAAGTGCTAAACTAACCAATGTAACATTACTAACATTAAACGTAAAAAGTCCACTCTGGTTGAATGCTGAAAATGCTAAAAAAAAAAAAAGAATTTTTTTCTCCCCAGAAAATTTTAGAAAATGCAAAACACCAAAATATTTGAAAAGCAAAACAAAAAGAAGACTTTAACGAAAAAAGTGTCTTAGAAAAGAAAAAAAGAAACCTTAACACATATATACCTAACATCTTGCCTAGCTGAATGCTGATTAGTATAATACAGCAGTGTTGGTTTTCCTCCCCTTGTTTGAGTAGGGGGCTGGACTAGAAGACCTCCAAGGTCCCTTCCAGCTCGCTATTCTGTTAATACCGTCAATTTTGCCATCTCTGCTACTTCAGCCAATTTTACAATCCGTTCTTCAACAAGAATATTTTTTATTATTTTTATCGTTAAGTGTTTGATGGTTGTTAGCTCCTTGCTTCTTTTTTCTGCTTCTTTTTCTTTTCAAGTAGTCCTCGACTTACAACACTTCGGTTAGTGTTATGTTCAACGTAACAACGGCACTGAAGAAAGTGACTTGTGACAGTTTTTTCACACTTACGACCGTTGTAGCATCCCCACGGTCACGTGATCAAAATTCAGATGCTCGGCAACTGGCATGGACTTATGAAGGTTGCAATGATCCCGTGGTGGTCACATGATCCCCCTTTTGCGACCTCCCGATGAGCAAAGTCAATGGGGAAGCCAGATTCACTTAGCAACCACGGGGCAACAAAAGTTGTAAAATGGGGCAAAACTCACTTAACCAATGTCTCCATCGTGGTCATAAATCAAGGACTACCCAGGCCCTCAATTTCTCCCTCTCTGCCAGCTCAGTCAATTTTAAAAATTCATTCTTCAACAAGAATTCCTTTTTAAAAAAAATGGTTAGTATTTGAGGGTGATTAGTTGATTTCTTCTTCTTTTCTTAAACTTTATTTGGCATTTTAACTTTGGAAATAAAATTAAAAGTTTGAAACGATAAAAAAAGAGACGAACAGCTAAACTGCAGGCCGGGACGTGCCGTGTGTGTGTGTGTGTGTGTGTGTGTGTGTGTGTGTGTATGTGTGTAGGGGGGTGTTTGTTCTCAGGGCAGGGTGCCCTGCCAGATTCCCCTCCCTGTGTGTCTTGGGAATAACGCAGGAAGACCAAGGATCCGTTTTCGCTTTGAAAAAACCTGGATCCCCTTTCAGGGAGGGAGGGAGGGAGGGAGGGAGGGGCAGGAAGGAGGCTGCAGGTATGCCTACCTGAGACTTTTCATGCCGAGGCAATTCAGGTCAAGCAAGGTGGGGCTCCTTCCTGCATAACAACTTTGTTTGTGCAAACACATCTGTCCCGGGATTGCAGCCCAGGAGCCTGTTGGCACGTTCACCCTCTGTGTCTGTATGTGTACGTTTCATGGCGGGGGAGGGGGATGGGGGGGATGAAGGCCCCCTTCTTCAACCTTGCGCCCTCTGGATTGGCTGGGACAACACCCACCCCCCTCCGCACTGCCCCAGTAAAAGGGAGGTTTGCAGTGTTTATTGATTGTCACTGAGTCTGTCTGTCTGTCTGTCTGTCTTTCTGTCTATCTATCTATCTATCTATCTATCTATCTATCTATCTATCTATCTATCTATCTATCTATCTATCTCATCCATCCATCCATCATCTCTCTCTCTATTTCTATCATTCATCCACCATCCATCCATCCATCCATCCATCCATCCATCCATCCATCCATCCATCCATCCATCCATCCATCCATCCATCCATCCATCCATCTATCTATCTATCTATCTATCTATCTATCTATCTATCTATCTATCAATATATCTATCTATCTATCTATCTATCTATCTATCTATCTATCTATCTATCTATCTATCTATCTATCTATCTATCTATCTATCTATCTATCTATCTATCTATCGATATATCCTATCTATATATCCTAATATATTCCGCAAGGCATTAAAGACTTTTCTATTCCAGGAAGTCGGGCTGGCTTAACGTAGATTTTAATGGGTGAATTTTAGGAGGGATTTTAAATTTGGGGAAGCCAAAATTTGATTTAATTACGTTTTTAGATTATTTTTAACTTTTATATTGCTTGTATTTTAATGTTTTAATGTTTGGCTGTTCACCGCCATGAGTCCGTCAGGAGAAGGGCGGTATATAAATCTAATAAACTAAACTAAACTAAACTAATATGATTTGATTGCTTATTTATTCTCTAAGACTATCATTAAGTGTTGTACCTTATGATTCTTGATGAACGTATCTTTTCTTTTATGTACACTGAGAGCACATGCACCAAGACAAATTCCTTGTGTGTCCAATCACACTTGGCCAATAAAGTATTCTATTCTATTCTATTCCATTCCATTCCATTCCATTCTATCTAATAGTATTTCTTACTTCCCCTTAGAGGTGGTTTCCCTGCTTTCTTGCAGAGGTTTCATTACCAAGCCAGCCATTCTTACCAGTGGGGTCCTGGGTGCTCTCTGTGCTTCATGGTTTTCTTACAGACATTTCATGACCCAACTAGGTAACATCATCAGTGTCAAAAGGGAGTGTGGTTGGCTCTCTTTTTATATGCTAGCCGTTTGCCCCGTCAGCGTTGGTTTGATATCTATACGACATTCCTACCAACACTGCCAGGGCAAGTCACTTGTATATAAACAGAGAGCAAATTGCACTCCCTTCTAGCATTGATGATGTTCCCTAGTTGGGTCATGAAACGCCTTGCAAGAAAGCCACCAACGCAGAGAGCCTCAAGGACTTCCCCCTAGTTCAACCCTAAGTTACAAATATTCTCTTCCATCAGAATCTCATCAGTTGTTTTTTTTTTAATTAGATTTCTATGCCGCCCTTCTCCGGAGACTCAGGGCGGCTTACAATGCATTAAGCAATAGCCTTCATACTTTTGTATATTTTATACAAAGTCAGCTTATTGTCCCCACAAACTGGGTCCTCAATTGACCCACCTTAGAAAGGATGGAAGGCTGAGTCGACCTTGAGCCTGGTGAGATTCGAACTTACAGTAATTGCAGACAGCTGGTGTTTAATTACAATGCTTTTAGTCTGCTGAGCTATCCAGGCTCTGTTGCATAGCACATTTAAGGACCAGTTAATGGTTGGATCCAGACCCTGGGGTCAACCTCCTGATTTTTGGCACCCACACCGAGAACCTTTGCTTTGTAAATTGCACAGCCAAAGCTGATGTTTCCAACGTGACATTCCTGACGAAGGCCTTCTGCCTGGACCAAGCCGTTCTCAGCAACCCTGAGATTATTCTTTTAATAGAATAATCGAATTCTTTAATAGAACAATTCTCCTGAGTAGAAGAATATCAGGAGCCAAAGAGATGCTTTGCTGGAGAAGATCCCAGAAAGTGAATTATGACTTTTTTTTTGTCTTGAATTAATCCCTTTGACCAAGGGTTAAAATAAGCAATTGATTAAAGGAATGTGAACGAGATTAAATTGAGTTAAATATTAACCCTCTGGGAAACAAAAGCAGACCTTATGACTTTACTTTTTGCTAAGTAACCTTGGTGTAGGAAAGCACAGTTTCTTTTTGGTTTGAATGTGCGATTCTGGGCTCTACCTTTTTTTAAAAAAATTTTGATTTATATGCTGCCCTTCTCCGGAGACTCAGGGCGGCTTACAATGCATTAAGCAATAGCCTTCATAGTTTTGTATATTTATACAAAGTCAGCTTATTGCCCCCACAAACTGGGTCCTCAATTTACCCACTTAGAAAAGATGGAAGGCTGAGTCAACCTTGAGCCTGGTGAGATTCGAACTTACAGTAATTGCAGACAGCTGGAGTTAAATTACAATGCATTAGTCTGCTGAGCTATCCAGCCTCCACCTTTGGCTGAAAAAATAAAATTGTCTGGACCCTCGCTTCCTCCTTGTCCAGCTCCACATCACTTCCTATCTCTACACCCATTTCCTCCTCCCTTTCCTGCCCCACATCCTGTTTATGGCTTCTTGGCAGGGGAGGTGGGGGGGGGATACCCAGTCAATGCCCCCACCTTCCTGATGTCCTGGCTTTTTCCTATTTCGTCCCGAAGTCTTTGACTTGGAGCAGGGGTGTCTAACCTGGGCCACTTTAAGACCTGTGGACTTCAACTCCCAGAATTCCCGAGTCAGGAACTGCAGACTCGAAGAAAGGTTAAAAGGGGGGCAAATTTAGAGCCCCTGTACTGAAAAACGATAGAAGAGAATATTTATAGCTCAGAGTTGAACCGTGGGATCCTTGGTGCTCTCTGAGCCTGGCTGTTTCCTTTAAGACGTTTCGTGACCCAACTAGGTAACATCATCAGTGTTAGAAGGATGTGGGTCCGTTCTCTGTTTATATATAAATGGTTTAGGTTGTGGTTTACTGTTTAACACCAGACCAACAATCAACAGTAAACAATATCGCAATCAAGGAACTGCTAAGAAGAAACCCACACTGGCAAGGCAAGCTACTTGTAAATAAACCCCACTCCCTTCTAGCACTGATGATGTTCCCTATTTGGGTCATGAAACCTCTGCAAGAGAATCACCCAGCTCAGAGAGCACCAAGGACCCTCTCTCAAAGCGTGAATCAGCCTCGTTCCCCCACTGGGGAAACTGTAATTAATTAGAGGTGAATGGATCTTGTTTTCCATGGTGTATACTCTCAAAGAAAGAAAACCCCAAGTATAAATTCTAAGAAACATTTTATTATGAAAGTAAAAAACCTAGCTAACTACATCTTACCGGCAGTTTATCTCAGAGACGGACAAAGGAAGAAGTGAATCAGGAAGTTAGAAAAGAAAGAATGTAGGACATGCGCAGAACTCACAAGACGGGCTTATCTCTGTTGATGAAGTTCTCTGGCAGACTACCATACTGCTCAGAATGGAAGCTCAGCTGGCAAATGAGCTTGAGTAGCGTAGGGGGCTAATGCTTCCTACTAAAGGCAGCAATTAACATCCAGCTGCCTGTAATTCTGCGAGTTCAATCCTAGCCAGGCTCAAGGTCGACTCAGCCTTCCATCCTTTATAAGGTAGGTAAATGGAGGACCCAGTTTGTGGGGGCAATAAGCTGACTTTGTATAAATATATACAAAAGTATGAAGGCTATTGCTTAACGCATTGTAAGCCGCCCTGAGTCTCCGGAGAAGGGCGGCATAGAAATCAAATTTAAAAAAAGAAAAATACACAGAACGCAGTGACACAGACACACACACCCCACTACAGAAACCACAACAAGCTAGACCTCCCCCAGAATCCATGAAGTTTTATCCCACCAAGCAAATGCAGTCAATCTGGACAGATTCTTGTAACTCAAGTGAACTCAGCAGCAAAATAAATTGCTTAATGCACTGTAAGCTGCTTTGAGTCTCCGGAGAAGGGAGGCATATAAATCAAATTTTTTAAAAAAAGTTTCTGCAAAAGCTTTTTTTGCAGAAGCAGCCACGGCGACTGCTTGTGCCTCGTTCAAGAGCATAAAAAAAAACGGGAAAGGGATGGAAGAAGCAGCTGGTCCTCCATGGAAGCCTCCCTGCTCTTCCAAGAGAAAACGGTCCTCATCGACTCACCTGCCTTCTCTAGATCTGTCCATTGAGTCGAACTGCTTCCTCAGCCATCTGAAGGAAGACAAAAGTAGCTTTAGAAAGGGCTACACAGGCAGAATAACAAAGCTGGAAGGGGCCTCGGAGGTCTTCTCGGAGCACCTACAACTTCTGGAGGAAAACTATTCCACTGGTGAATTAATTGTCCTAACTGTCAGGAAATTTCTCTTTCATTCCAGGTTGCTTCTCTCTTTGATTAGTTTCCATCCGGTGCTTCTTCTCCTGCCTTCAGGGGCTTTGGAGAATAGTCCCTCTTCTATGGACTAGGAGACCTCTAAGGTCCCTCCCACCTCTATCCTGATGGTTGATCCTTTCCTCTCTGGAAAACTTTTGAGGTGGAACATCAACATTGTTCTTTGGCCTTGGGACAGGTGTGGACACACAGATTCCTAAGCTCGGGCAAGGATACGAAAGACAGGCTGGAGCAGGGGTCTCCAACCTTGGCAACTTGAAGATTTGTGGACTTCAATTCCCAGAATTCCTCAGCCAGCTTAGCTGGCTGAGGAATTCTGGGAATTGAAGTCCACAAAGGACTTGGAATTCTGGGAGTTGAAGTCCACAAAGGAATTCTGGGAATTGAAGTCCACAAAGCTTAGCTGGCTGAGGAATTCTGGGAGTTGAAGTCCACAAAGGACTTGGAATTCTGGGAGTTGAAGTCCACAAAGGACTTGGAATTCTGGAAGTTGAAGTCCACAAAGCTTAGCTGGCTGAGGAATTCTGGGAGTTGAAGTCCACAAAGGACTTGGAATTCTGGGAGTTGAAGTCCACAAAGCTTAGCTGGCTGCTGAGGAATTCTGGGAGTTGAAGTCCACAAATCTTAAAGTTGCCAAGGTTGGAGACCCCTAGGCTGGAGAGTCCGCTCCAAGAAAGCGCCCGATTGAGTAGAATGGAATCATTTGCTCCAAATTCGGTGACGTTTTGCGCTCTGCCCATTTTTTTTTTTCTCCAGCTGGCCCATACCTTTCAATCTGGAGAGGAGTCGGCGATCGCTGCGTATCGGTCACCAGCCAATTCAGCCCGGCCACCCAGAGGGTCACATCGTCCTCGCAAAAAGCTGAAGAAGACAAGACAACAAAAAGAGACAAAGGACAATCGATGGAGGGACTTATCCTGGAGATCCTGACCGAAAGGAAGGGCTACCTGAGCCACGATGGCGCAGTGGTTAGAGTGCAGGACTGCAGGCTGACTGTAATTTAGCAGGTTGAATCTCACCAGGCTCAAGGCTGACTCAGCCTTCCGTCCTTCTGAGGTGGGTAAAATGAGGACCCAGATGGTTGGGGGCAAGAGGCTGAGGCTGTAAACATCTTAGAGGGGGTTGGAAAGCACTGTGAAGCAGTATATAACTCTAAGTGTTACTGGAAGGAAGGAAGGATGGATGGATGGATGGATGGATGGAAGGAAGGAAGGAAAGAAGGAAGGAAGGAAGGAAGGAAGAGCCATGGTGGTGCAGGGGTTAGGATGCAGTACTGCAGGCTAACTCACTGCCAGAAGTTCAATTTTGATCGGCTCAAGGTTGATTCAGACTTCTGTCCTTCCGAGATCGGTAAAATGAGGACCCAGATTGTTAGGGGCAAGAGGCTCATTCTGTAAACTGCTTAGAGGGGGCTATAAAAACCACTGTAAAGTGGTATATAAATCTAAGTGTGATTGCTATCTCAAAATCTTCATCTTGGCCAGAGCTTAAGACTTTGTTCCCCACATTGAATATCTACTTGCCTGTCTAGTTTCACGCAACAAGCTAAATTATAACCCTAGTTAACCAAATTCCTACATTCGCCGGTCCTGAGATGTCCCAACAGATAGACCATATGATTTTAAGGGCTCCAGGGGGGTTCATGGAAGAGACTGACCCTGTTTCAGCCAATAGTCCGGCACAGGGGGCTCCAACCTTGGCCACTTTAAGGCTTGTGGACTTCAACTCCCAGAGTTCCTCAGCCGCCGGCTGAGGAACTCTGGGAGTTGAAGTCCACAAGCCTTAAAGTGGCCAAGGTTGGAGACCCCTGGTTTAGTAGGTTGTGAGAAACGACCTTCTGTCCATCATTTTATTTTTTAATCGCAATCAATTCCTACTTTGGTGATCTTATCAATTTTTTCTAAAAAAACCTACTACTGCCAAGGAAGATGTCTACGGAAGCAAACCTCCGGGTGCTTTTAATGACTCCCAGAGTGTAAATGACGGACAGATCGAAAAGAGTACAACCATTTGTTTAGTGACGATTCAAAGTAGCAACGGCCACTGAAAAAGTTATAACCATTTTTCACACCTAAACAATCATGGCAGCATCGATCCACGGCCTACGACCGTCACATGTTCCAAATTCAGACGCCTGGCAACGGGCTCACGTTTACGACGGCCGCAGCATCCCGGGGGTCACTTAAGATTCATTTAACGGCCGAATTAACAGCCGCCGTGGTTCACTTAAGGTGGCCAAGAAGGTGGCAAAACAGGGCAAAATTCACTTAACAAGCAATGGACTTGCTCAGCAACGGAAATTTTGGGCTCGATTGCGGTCGTAAGTCGAGGACTCCCTGTCGGTGTCGCGGTTGTGCCCAATTTTATGACATTTTTGGCACAGCTGTAATGAAAATTCGAGTACTTGGGTCACGTGATCTCCACATGCGACCTTCCCAGCCAGCGTCCAATGAGCAGAGTCAATGGGGGAAGATGGATTCACTTAACAACCTCATGATTCATTTAACCACAATGATCCGCTTAACGACCATGGGAAAAAAGGCCATAAAATTAGGCTCAACTCACTGACTTGTTTGACACCAGAAATTTCAGTCCCAATTTCTGCCCGTATGGTGCCCAGAATCACAATTTGTCAGTGGGAAGGCCTTACACCTTCTCTAAGGGCCTGGTGGCTCAGCAGACTAAAGCATTGTGAATAACACCAGCTGTCTACAATTACTATAAGTTCGAATCTCACCAGGCTCAAGGTTGACTCAGCCTTCCATCTTTTCTAAGGTAGGTAAATTGAGGACCCAGTTTGTGGGGGCAATAAGCTGACTTTGTATAAAAAATATATACAGAAGTATGAAGGCTATTGCTTAACGCATTGTAAGCCACCCTGAGTCTCCGGAGAAGGGCGGCATATAATTCTAATTTTTTTAAAAAATAAATTCATAAATTGATGTTTTGCAAGGATGCAGCATTACAGATCCAAATGTTTCTTTCCAGAGGAATTGGGAGCATATGATATGTTAGATAACCATTTGTCTGAAGTGGTGTAGGGTTTCCTGCCTAAGCACGGGGTTGGACTAGAAGACCTCCAAGGTCCCTTCCAACTCTTGTTATTCTATTCTATTCTATATTCTGCAAAGAGAATTGCCTGGTAGAGGGAAAACCGGAAAGAAGGCCGATTCTGCCTTAAAAACAATGCCTTAAAACTGCCCTCAGGTACACCACACCCCTCTCTCTGTTGTGTTAGTCACGGGAAGTTTATTTATGTTGGCTAAAAGCCACCGACAGCCACAGAGGGCCTTGCCAAGAACAGACTCAAGAGCTAAAAGCCAAGCAGACGAAGAACGGCAAGTCTAAAGTGTGAGATTAAACCGATCGATTAAAAAAAAGAAAAAGAAAACAAGCATGGCAGTGAAATCTCCTTTCCTAAAATATCGGAACCAACAAGCAGAATTAAATACGTTTGGATTACAGGTAGTCCTCGACTTGTGACGGCAATGGAGCCCAACATTTCTCTGGCTAAACGAAATGGTCAGTTCAGTGAATTTTGCCTCATTCTACGACCTTTCCTGCCACCGTTCCTAAGTGAACCACTGCAGTTGCTAAGTTAGTAGCAAGGTTGTTAAGTGAATCCCCGGCTTCCCCATGGAGTTTGCTTGTCAGAAGGTCCCAAAAGGGAGTCACAGGAACCGTCATAAATATGAGTCAGTTGCCAAGCTTCTAAATTTTGATCACGGTCATAAGTGTGAAAAAAATCACTCATGAATCACAATTTTCAGTGCTGCTATCATTTCTAACGGTCCTTAAACAAACTGCTGTAAGAGAAAGGACTATCTGTACATAAATTAAATCCAAATAAGGTCTCTTAGCTAGTTCTGATCTTGGTTGACCAAGAAAGATGGAGTAGATAGTCAACCAACTATCTACTCCTTCTCCTGAAAAGGCATCTGTTCCGTTGGGACTCCGTGCCCCATAAATCAATGATTTGTTTAGGAATAAGGAAGGCTTATTCCCAATTTAAACTGTTTCACAAATACGTCATCAACCACTTTCTAGACAGATCTCTTGAGCCAGAGGCCTTCTAAGATGTTCAGAAGTTGGAATCTTCTCTTTGCTTGGATGTCTACCAAGAGATGAGGTCTTCACGTGGTGCCTTCAAAGATTGGGATTATAAGAACCACTGGGCACTGTAAATTGAGAACAATCTAGAGGGACTTAGGTTGAGAAGCTTGGAGTAGCATTTTCTGGTGTTCAATGTCATTCCCAAATAACATACCTACCAACCCTATAAGGCTTAATTACGGCCCCTTTAAGACCTGTGGACTTCAACTCCCAGAATTCCCGAGTCAGTTAGAAATGCTCTCCTTCTGTAAGACCTCTCTAGGACTTTATCTCAATTGTAGAAGAGGAGTGACAGCCCACCTCAGCCACTTTAAGATGGGTGGACTTCAACTCCCAGAATTCCCCAGCTGGCTGGGGAATTCTGGGAGTTGATGTCCACCCATCTTAAAGTGACAGAGGTTGAGAAACATTGATTTAACTCGTTACAAAGCTCAGATCTATTTAGGGTTATTTTTCACCCTCTGAAAATTCATCAGCTCATTTTTCTTGCTTGCTGAAAAAACGTTCAGCTCATTTTAAGATTTGTGGTTTTGCCTGGGTTTTCAACAATCCCACAAATGATTGACCTGCTAAGGAATTTGACTGCTACTCTTCAAAACTCAATGTATTTAGTCATCCGGCTTTAGGGAAGTCCACGGATGCTTCCTTCTGCTGAACCCATGGAAAAAAAATGCAGATAAGGCTTTCAAAGCAAACAAAAATGAGGATTAATAGGGCCGACTCATCGCTGTTAAAATCCTGGAAAATTTATTATAGGGAGATGACGATGCTAAAAGGACTATAAGCTGTAAAATTTTACGCCGTAATAAATTATGTTAGAATGTTCAAGGGAGTCCCAAAACTCTAGTTAGCCTGAAGAATTATTATTATCCTATTATTATTATTACACAGGAAGTTCTCGACATACACCCATTCGTTTAATGACTGTTTAAAGTTACAAAAAAAAAATATAAAATAAAATAACGTAGGATCAGTCCTCACACTTATGACCATTTCAGGATCCCCATGGTCATGTGATTAAAATTCAGGGGCTGGGCAACAATTTATGGGGTCATATAATCACCATTTACCAGCCAGCTTCTGACAAGCAGTCAATGGAAGGAACTGGATCCACTTAACAACCACGGTGGTTCAGTAAACCGTGACAAAAAAGGTGAGAAATGGAAGGGTGACTCGCTTAACAACTACCTTGGTCTTTAAGTGGATCTAGCTTCCGCACTGGTGAAGATTATTTGTGTTGGCTAAAAGCCACTGGAAGCCACGGGGGCCTTGCGAAAAAACAGATTCAAGAACTGAAAGTAAGCCACGCTAACAACTTCAGACAGTCCTCGACTTACATCGAGTTCATTTAGTGACCGATCAACGTTACGAGGGCACTAAAAAGAGGGAGTTATGATTGTTTTTCACACTTATGACCGTGATTGACATTCGGATGCAAATGGTTCATATTTATGACGGTTGCAGCGTCCCAGGGTCACGTGATCCCATTTTGCGTCCTTCCGACAAGCCAAATCAACGGGGAAGCCTGATTCACTTAACAACCGGGTGACTAACTTATCAGCTGCAATGATTCACTTAACATCATTGGCAAGAAAGATCATAAAATGGGGCAAAGCTCCCTTAATCAATGTCTCGTTTAACAGCAGCAATTTTGGGTTCAATTGTGGTCATAAATCGAGGATTACCTGTACAAGTCTAAAGTTTGAGATTAAATCGAACGATGAAAAAAAAAACCACGGTAATGAAATATTTCCTAAAATATTAGAACAAATAAGCAGAATAAAAATAAGTTTGGATTACAGGTAGTCCTGGATTTATGATGACAATTGAGCCCAAAAATGTCTGTTGCTAAATGAAGCGTTAAATGAATTTTGCCCCATTTTACGACCTTTCTTGCCACAGTCATTAAGTGAATCACTGCAGTTGTTAAGTTAGCCACACGGTTGTTAAGTGAATCCGGCTTGTCTTTGCTGGTTAAGAGGGAAAAGGGGATCACATGACCCTGGGACACTGCGGCCGTCATAAGTACGAGTCAGTTTCCAAGTGTCTGAATTTGACCGTGTGGAATGCTACAACGGTCGTAAGGGTGAAAAACAGTCACTTTCTTGCTTAGCAATGGAAATGTTGAGCTCAACTGGTCAAGGCCTACCTGTACATCACTTACTTTGCTGTCCAGATTTTAAAATTCACTTAACAACGACTTTAAAAAACAGGCCGGAAAAGTGGACACGATTCTCCTAACCTCCTTGCTTAGCAATAGAGATGCTGGTTCCAGTTGTGGTCGTAAGTGGAGGACCACATGTCAGAATATCTAAAGAGGGCCGCTCTCTTTTCTGCTAACATTGGGAAACAACAACAAACGTGGGTGTAATTTAAGAAATGTGATAGCAAGCTATTAGTAGGAGAGGCAGTGTGTAATCTCCGTTACTTTTGAGCAGGATGCAATCAAAAAGGAAGGTATATTTACTCAGCTGTAAACAGCAATTAGATAAGGGAAGGTTGCAACCCAGAGTTACATCCAGCCAGACTTCCCCCGTTTATGTGTTCCAGATGTGTGGCAAATAATTCCCCAAATCTGCTATCCCAACTTTGGGAAAACAATGTTCTAGGCATGGTCTTCATTTTGACATCAATGGCTAAAATGTCTTTGGAAATTCTCAAGTCACAGTAGCGGCTTTCACTTTACCTTCGCTACTGGTTCGGAACTGTGAGCACGAGTGCAGTACTTCTGTGCATGCACAGAGCGTCCACGATGACGTCCGGGCAGGTGGGCGGAGCCAGTTCATGGTTGTCCCAGAAGGCGACTGGACATTCTCTGTTTTTCCTTGAAGACGTTTCGCTTCTCATCCGAGAAGCTTCTTCAGTTCCATTTTCCACCATTCAGTCAGAACCGAAGAAGCTTCTCGGGTGAGAAGCGAAACATCTTCAAGGAAAAACAAAGGAAGTCCAGTTGGGCCTTTTGGAAAAAGCCCCTTTGGGACATGAAGGGGTGCTTGGTGGATAACTGGTCTTAGAATAACGTGATACAGGTTTCCCATGATCTGTTAAGTATCATTATCATGGGCATCTTTATTATCCTGTTTACTACATTGAAGTATTTATAAAGGAGAATATTTGTAATTTAGGATTGGAGAGAGGTTGGCAGGGAGGAGGAGGAGGAGAAGGAGGATAACAATGGTGGGGTCCTTGGTGCTGTGTGAGCTTATGCTGATGCTGTTACCTAGTTGGTAATGAAACATCTGCAAGGAAAACGACCAAGCTCAGAGAGCCCCTCATTTAAATATTTAACGTTGATTACATTTAATACAGTACTTATTTATTTTAAATTAAATTATTTATTTAATTTTCATACCGCCCTTCCCCCAGAGGACTCAGGGCAGTGCACTTAAATTTAATACAGGCCGTCCTCCTCAACTTGCAAGCAGTTGTGCAGTGACCAAGGATTACCTGTATTTTTATTTATTTATTCATAATTTTATTTCTATACCGCCCTTCTCCCGAAGGACTCGGGGCGGTGTACAGCCAATGAAAAACACAAAATATACAAACAGCAAATTTAAAAATGATTAAAATCATTAAACAATTTCGGCCCGAATTAAAACCCCAAAAATTTAAAACTCCCAACTTAAAATCATTTATATAGATAGCCCTGCCTGGTGGAACAGCAGGGTCTTGAGGGCACAGCGAAACACATGGAGGTCGGAGATCTTGCGGATTTCCGGGGGCAGTTCATTCCACAGGGCAGGGGCTCCCACAGAGAAGGCCCTCCCCGTGGGTGTCGCCAGCCGACATAATTTGGCCAATGGCACCCTGAGAAGTCCCTCTCTGTGGGAGCGAACTGGCCGGTGGGAGGCTACTGGTGGCAGAAGTCGGTCTCGTAGATACCCAGGTCCTAAGCCATGGAGCGCTTTAAAGATGGTAACCAACACCTTGAATTGTACCCGGAAGACCACTGGAAGCCAGTGCAGCTCGCGCAGGAGAGATGTTACATGGGTGCAATGAGTCGCACCCATAACCACCCGCGTGGCCGCATTCTGGATCAGTTGGAGCCTCCGGGTGCTCTTCAAGGGGAGCCCCGTGTAGAGAGCATTACAGTAGTCCAACTGGGAGGTGACAAGGGAATGAGTGACCGTGTGTAAGGCATCCCGATCCAGAAAGGGCCGCAACGAGATAGCTGCAATAGTCTATTTTATAGACTATTATGCCAAGGCTACCTACCTCTGGCTAAAACTAAGAACAATGAATCAGAACCAACATTCTTCGGTTGTGTGCTTTTAACTTTCTCCCGTTCGGTTGCATCAAAAATTACAACACAACTGTGTTAGTAACTGGGGATTTGCGGAGAGGCCTTCAAGGCTGGGAGGGGTGTGTGTGTTGTTCTGTGGGGTCAGGGGATTCAGCTCTGACCCCTCTGACTATGTATCAGTCCCCCCCCCCCTCAAAAAGCATTTGCCACATTACCCTCCACTGACCAGCAACACTCAGCGTCTTCAGCCGGAAGTCCGTTCCGTATAGGATGACAAAACACAACGCTGAGTCCAACCTCCGGGCTTCTTCCGGGTAACGTTCAAAATCCCTGGAATTTTTCCCGGGTCGGATCTGTTTGATTTCCCTGATGTCCACTGTGGAACAAAGAAGAGAGAAGAAGTGAGTCAGCTCCACAGTTGCACAAAGACTTTGTCCAAAAAATGCAGTCTAGGCAGCCTCCTTCCTCCTGGGTATTCCTGGCAGTGTGAATCACACTTCCTCGTGAAGTTACCAATTGCAACCGCAACCTGCCTCCCCTTTCCCCCAACATCATGAGGACTAGATCCTAATCTGTTTTAGTTAGTCTGGCGCCAACACCACCTCTTGGTCCCATTGTCAGAGCCACTTCCTGAGACCCAGAAGATCGGTACCGGCTTTACGTTGGTCGAAGTTTGAAAAAAATCACCATACGAGCATCTATGTAGTAGTACATCTATGTAGTAGTATACGTCAGGCATGAAAGATCAGGTCCACGTGTGAAAGTCCAATTAAACTGATTTATTGCTGCTAAGGCCAGGCACAGGAATCTTCTCAACTAATGGTGAGCACCTGGCTAGAGTTAGAAAAAGAGTTAACGGCATTCAAGGAGAGTTGAACTTAAGAGTTGACCATTTGTAGCTACGAAAGGATTCCAGGCTGATTCCTCTTTAGACTCCGCCTTCAGATTCTGCTACTTCTTCTCTTATAGTATGTGAGAAATATTTTGAGGAGGGGGGAAAGAGATGCTGCCTATGGAACAGTCAGATAAGAGAGGGGCAGAGCCCATAGCTGTACGTAGGTAGTCCTCGTTTAACAATTGGTTGCTGAGCAACTGTTATGACGGACCTCCCCAGGGGTACTTAGGGCTCATTTTTATTATTAATTAATTAATTAATTAATTTAATTAATTTAGTCGCATTTCTATGCCGCCCCACTCCCAAGGGACTCTGGGCAGCTTACAACAGAGAATAAAACAATGCAACAATATCCCATACAAAAAGAAGACATTAAAACATTAAAACGTTAAAACACATACACTCCGATTTGTGGCCGGGTCTCGCAAGATCACTATAACGAGATCAACGGCCCCTGGCCTGCCAGAAGATCCAGGTCTTCACCGCTTTGTGGAAGGCCAATAGGGTGGAGGCGGTCTGGTCTTCAGGAGGTAATTGGTTCCAGAGAGCTGGGGCAGCCACAGAGAAGGCCCTCCCCTGCGGGTCCGCCAGCCGACAATGTTTAGCTGAGGGGACCCGGAGGAGACCGATTCTGTGGGATCTTAGCGGTCGCTGGGAGCTATGCGGTAGAAGGCGGTCTCAAAGATAGCCTGGCTCTGAGCCATGTAGGGCTTTAAAGATAATAACTAACACCTTGAATTGTGCCTGGAGACTAAAAGGGAGCCGGTGCAGCTCGCGGAGAATTGGTGTAATGTGGGTGTATCTAGGTGCACCCATTATAACTCGCGCGGCTGCATTCTGGACCAGCTGTAGTCTCCGAACACTTTTCAAAGGTAGCTCCATGTACAGCGCGTTGGAATAGTCCAACCGTGAGGTGACAAGGGCATGAGTGACCGTGAGGAGAGCCTCCTGATCCAAGTAGGGTCGCAATTGGTGCACCAGGCAAACCTGTGCAAAGGTCCCCCTAGCCACAGCTGTCAGATGTTGCTCCAATCTCAGCTGTGAGTCTAGAAGGACACCCAAATTGTGAGCCCGTTCTAAGGGCTCTCGTCTGGACTATTGTAACGCTCTCTACATGGGGCTCCTCTTGGGGTGCACCCAGAGGCTCCAACTGGTGCAAAATGCAGCCGCGCGGGGGACACCTCTCCTGCACGAGCTACATTGGCTTCCGGTGGACTTCCGGGTGCGCTTCAATGTGTTGGTGACTACCTTTAAAGCACTCCATGGCTTAGGACCGGGGTACTTACGGGACCGCCTTTTGCCACCAATTGCCTCCCACCGGCTGGTTCACTCCCACAGAGAGGGCCTCCTCAGTGTGCCGTCAGCCAGACAATGCCGGCTGGCGACCCCCAGGGGGAGAGCCTTCTCTGTGGTAGCTCCCACCCTCTGGAATGACCTACCCCCAGAGTTACGAACAATCTCAGACCTCCGGACTTTTCGTCGGGCCCTAAAAACTTACTTCTTTCAGCTAGTCGGGCTGGCCTGATTCTAAGATAATTTTAAAGTTTGATACAGATTTTAATTGAAATGTTTTAAATTATGGGCCAAAACTTTATTTAGTTACTTTTAAAATTATTTTAACTTTTCTGTACAAATGTTTTTACTTCTGGCTGTTCACCGCCCTGAGTCCGTAAGGAGAAAGGCGGTATATAAATCTAATAAACTAAATTAAACTAAACTAAGAGGGGCACTTTCTCTCCTCCTAGAACCATTGACATTCTGATAGACAGACGGACTGATGTATGCACACGCATGCACGCACACCAGTGGTAGGTTGCCCCTGGTTCGGTCCGGTTCTATAGAACCAGTAGTAAAACCGGCCAGAGGCTCCACCCACCCACCATGACATCATCACGGGTGATCTGAGCATGTCCAGAAGTTCTGCGCATGCGTGCACGCACTCCCATTGTGAACCGCTAGTAAAGGTAAGTAGAACCCACTCCTGACGCATACACACACACATGTAATTGTATTTTGGGTACTTCGGCAACCGGCTCGCATTTACCACAGGATTCTAGGAGTGAGTGAAATCTCACACCGTCCGAGAAGGATAACAACAGAAATCGATCAGGCAAATTTCCATACAGGGCCCCGTCCCTTCTCAAAAGTGGGGTCCCCGGGAACCCCGTCTAGGCCAGCAAACCAAAATGCGCAAAAGGTTTTGAATACTAAATCTGTAAGATTGATTCAGTTTCCGTGGTGGCGCAGTGGTTAGAATGCAGTATTGCAGGCCAACTCTGCCCACTGCCAGCAGTTCGATTCTCACCGGCTCGAGGTTGACTCAGCCGTCTGTCCTTCCGAGGTGGGTAAAATGAAGACCCAGATTGTTGAGGGCAAGAGGCTGACTTTGTAAATTGTTTAGAGAGGGCTGTAAAAGCACTTTGAAGCGGGATATAAGCCTGAACGCTACTGCTATTCTGTAGAATTCTGTTTTGGCTTCACACCCTGTAATTGCAGAGATGCTCTTGTTTCAGCTTAGGAAGGGAGCAACAGGGAGCTTCTACAAAGTTGTTCTACAAAGTTTTTCCAGGTTACCTGGTACAACCGGCCAACTGATCCATATCCGCAGCTGCCCTCTCCATCTGTTTCCCCTCCTGCATCTTATCTGTCCCCTTCCCCTTATCTCTTTCCCCTCTCCTTCTGCTCATCGGTGCCTCCTTCCTTCCTTCCTTCCAGCTATTTTCCTGCTCCACAATGAAGTTTAAGCCAGCCACCCCTAACCTGGGGCCTTCCGGAATGGATGGACTACAACTCCTATCACTCCCAGGGAGCCTTTTTAATCAGAGTCTTTTGAAACTGTTTTAAGAGGATTCAAATATTTCCTAACTCATGCTTAGTCAGGTCTTAACTTTCCTGGTTTTTTAAAAACAAATAAATTTTATTAATTTTCTATTGTTCACATTTGTTAGTGCTCAATAAATATCATGTTCTCTGGATATTTAATTTGCGTAACAATACAGATTGCATTCTTAATTTCCAACCCTTTTTTCCAACCACTGGTAAAATAAAGTCCATGTTTGATAATATTCTGTGTCTTCTTTCTGTTTAATTTTCAATGTAGGTCTATCTATTTTTGCACAATCCAGAATCTTCCTAATTATCTCTTCATCTCACGGTGTTTCATTTTTCCAATATTGTGCGAATATAATCCTTGCTGCTGTACTTTGCTTATCATGTTTTTCTGGTATTATGCCTAATAAAAACAGTTCAGGTTTTAAATCCATGTTTTCCTATCATCTTTTCTAACCACCTGTGTATTTTAATTTTTCTGTTTTATTGGCATGCATCTCCAGCTGACAAGAATGTTGATGGATAAGGAGAGTAAGGAAGGAAGGAACGATATTAGTGGGAGAGAGGGATGAGAAAGAGAAAGAGAAAGAAAAAAAGAAAGAGGGAGGGAGGGAAGGAGGGGAGAAAAGGAAAGAAGGAAGGAAAGAAGGAAAGAAAGAAAAAGAAGAAAGAAAGAAAGAGAAAGAAGGAAAAGGAAAGAAGGAAAGAAGGAAGCAAGGAAGGAAGGAAGGAAGGATCTGGAATTCGTCTTAGAAATGGAAGGTGGCACTTCAGAGCAAGTTAGAGTTGGGTTGCATTTAATTTTTTGGGGGGACAGGCAAGGGCCACAATTGTTGGGAAAGCCATGCCAAACAGGGACATAGAGACAAAAAATTCAAATTCTTTGTGCCTGTCTGTGTTGTAGGCACTTCATGATGTAAGATTTCCATTAAAGCTTTGGCAGGAAAATTGATTTTCACTCCTCGTGGTTGAAGCTATAAAAAAACAGGATTATCCAAGGCACAAAGAGTCTGGCTGCAGGACACCACCCTCCCCCCCTTTAATATATCTTCAGACCCCAAACATCCTAATTTCTTTAACAGTCCTCTTCCTTCCATCCTGCATGAAGACACTGAGGACCAGGAACCTCAATACTGGTAAAACATACCCCGGTCATCCAAGGGCTGTGTGTAAATCTGTCTTGCTTCTGCCCGCTCCCCATCCCTGCACAGATGCTTTAAAATAAGACCCACTGCTTTGGCGTCAAATCTGTTTTTTATCTTCCTGGGACACTCCTTTTGCTCTGCACAAATCACATCCTGTCACTTCCTGCCTAATTTCTCAGAAATCTATTTGAGATGCAGAAAAGGTTTGGTGCTGTGCACGTCAAGGAAAGGGACACAATCCTGCATCCTATGAACTGTTTCTGGTCTGGCTGCCCCGTGGTTTCATAATAAAATCTTTCTGTGGCCCAGTTCCTGCAACCGTTCATCCTAGATTTCAGCCTCCAGTCCCCTCATCATCCTGGTTGCTCTTCTCTGCACTCTTTCTAAAAGAGTCTCAACGTCTTTTTTTTATAGTAAGGGAAGTGCAAAGTTTTGTAAGATAAGGCTCCAGTCCTCTCCATGATCCCTTAAACTTGAGACAGCTGCGTGTGGCGGCAGCCAAAAAAGCTAATTCAGCCCTGGGTTGCATAAGTGGAGGCATAGGATCAAAATCACATAAACGATTAGTACCGTTATATAAAACCTCACTAAGGCCACACCTGGAATTCGGCATTCAGTTTTGGTCACATTACAAAGAAAGTGGGAAAAGTGCAAAGAAGAGCAAGTAAGATGATTAAGGGGCCTGGAGACAAAAACCTATGAAGAACAATTGCAGGAATTGGGTATGGTCAGTCTAGAGAAAAGAAGGATTAGGAGTGACATAAGAGTGGTCTTCCAGTATTTAAAGGGCTGCCCCAAAGAAGAGGGGGTTCAAACTATTCTCCAAAGCACCTGAAGGAAGGACAAGAAGCATCGGATGGAAACTAACCCAAGAGAGAAGCAACCTGGAATTCAGGAGAAACTTCCTGACAGTGGGAACAATTAAATCAGTGGAACTACTTGCCACCAGAAGTTGTATAGTATGTATAGTATGCTGGAATAGTATAGGGCAGTGATGGCTAACCTTTTTGCCATCGCGTGCCAAAAGCGGGGGGATCGTGGTGGGGTCACATGCATACGTGCCTACATCCATAATTCTATGCGCCCCGCCCCCCCGTGTTCCCCCCACTTTTGTGGGCCCAGTAGGCCCATTTTTTTGCTCTCCCCAGGCTCCAGAGCCTTTCTAGGAGCCTGGGGAGGGCAAAAACAGCCTTCCCCACCTTCCCCAGAGGCCCTCCGAAGGCCGGAAACAGTGTGTTTCCTGACTTCTTGTGGGCCCAGATGGCCCGAAAATCAGCTGGCTGGCGCACGCATGCGTGTCGGAGCTGAACTCGCGTGCCCACCGATATGGCTCCGCGTGCCACCTGTGGCACCCGTGCCATAGGTTCGCCATCTCGGGTATAGGGTCTCCTTTTCAAGCAGGGGTTAGACTAGAAGATCTTCACGTTCCCTTCTTATTCTGGTATTACTTCCTAATTTCTGAGGTTCAGGAGATGCACGAAGGAATCGGGCACAATTTCTGCATTTGGGAGAGGAACTTTTGCAGGAAAGAACCTCCCAGAATTCTGGGAGTTGAAGTCCACAAGTCTTAAAGTTGCCAAGGTTGGAGGCCCCTGCTGCAGAAGACCACATCTATCGCTCCCCCTCCCCTTTTCCTGCCTCAGTTTCTCCCTCCGTTATCTGAGCCCTCATCCACACGTCAGTAGTTATTTCCTAGAGATGAGATTTTCTGTAAATAGCACCCTTGCAAACGGCAGAAAAACAGAGCGCCTAAGAATGCCGAAAATTTTGCTTTTTTTGCAGTTCTTCTAAATGAGCTGGGTTTTTCAAAGCTTGCTTGAGTCATCGGTTTTATCCCGATAAGGTCCCGTTTTTTTAAGTGCCCTCTTTTGCAAACCGCTCTGGGCAGTGTGGAGAGAAAATAAAAATAGGGACCGCAATTAGGAATCAATAACAATTATCTGGGATCAACAGCTAAAGTTCCCCAATTCGAAGGAAAAGGGGAAGCCATTATTCAGAAATTCCCCAGACGGAGAACACGACGAGGAAGGTGATTTCAGAAGATTGCACAGAATTGCTACTGGAATGGAAAATGTGCCGACTCACAACTTAAAACACTGTTTAAAGGGACTGAGTTCCTCAGCAAATTCCTTCAGCTTCTTAAAATAATCTAAGTTAGTGATCATTAGGACGAATGGCAAGAAAGCAGTCAGGGTCCCTCAAGGTGGGTTGAAAAGTTAAAAAAAAAAATAAATCAATATGGTAGGTACAACCGTGCCCAGTTGGTCTAGTGATTAAGGCAACAGACTAGAAAGTGGGAGACGGTGAGTTCTAGTCCCACCTTAGGCCTGGAAGGTGGCCAGGTGACTTTGGGCCAATCACCAGGAGGCAGTGAATTCTAGTCCCACCTTAGGCATAAAAGATGATTTGGTGACTTTGGGCCAATCACCAGGAGGCTGTGAGTTCTAGTCCTGCCTTAGCCATGAAAGCCAGCTGGGTGACTTTGGGCCAATCACCAGGGGACAGTGAGTTCTAGTCCCGCCTTAGGCATGAAAGCCAGCTGGGTGACTTTGGGCCAATCACCAGGAGACGGTGAGTTCTAGTCCCGCCTCAGGCATGAAAGCCAGCTGGGTGACTCTGGGCCAATCACCAGGAGACGGTGAGTTCTAGTCCCGCCTCAGGCATGAAAGCCAGCTGGGTGACTCTGGGCCAATCACCAGGAGACGGTGAGTTCTAGTCCTGCCTTAACCATGAAAACCAGCTGGCTGAGTTTGGGCCAATCACCAGGAGGCTGTGAGTTCTAGTCCTGCCTCAGGCATGAAAGCCAGCTGGGTGACTCTGGGCCAATCACCAGGAGACGGTGAGTTCTAGTCCTGCCTTAACCATGAAAACCAGCTGGCTGAGTTTGGGCCAATCACCAGGAGGCTGTGAGTTCTAGTCCCGCCTCAGGCATGAAAGCCAGCTGGGTGACTCTGGGCCAATCACCAGGAGACGGTGAGTTCTAGTCCTGCCTTAACCATGAAAACCAGCTGGGTGACTTTGGGCCAATCACCAGGGGACAGTGAGTTCTAGTCCCGCCTCAGGCATGAAAGCCAGCTGGGTGACTTTGGGCCAATCACCAGGAGACGGTGAGTTCTAGTCCTGCCTTAGCCATGAAAACTAGCTGGATGAGTTTGGGCCAATCACCAGGAGGCTGTGAGTTCTAGTCCTGCCTCAGGCATGAAAGCCAGCTGGGTGACTCTGGGCCAATCACCAGGAGACGGTGAGTTCTAGTCCTGCCTTAGCCATGAAAACCAGCTGGCTGAGTTTGGGCCAATCACCAGGAGACGGTGAGTTCTAGTCCTGCCTGAGGGATGAAAACTGGTTTGGTGAACGTGGGCCAGTCCCTCTCTCTCAGCCCACCTCACAGTGTTGTTATTTTAGGGGAAATAGGAGGAAGAAGTTGTGTTGGACATGTTCATTTCCTTGAGTTATTTGTAAAAATAGATTCTGTATAAACAAACAAACAATTGCAGTTATCCTTCTCATCTTCTTGACAACCTTCTCCAATTGATACCTTACGATTTATCATTTACTGTTTGTATCATGATTAATGATTGTAACTGTGATTTATGATCTGTCTCTTATCACTTTGTGGTTGTATGTACACTGAGAGCTTATGCACCAGAGACCAATTCATCGTGCATCCAAACCACACTCGGCCAATAAAGAATAAAGAATTCAAACAACCCCTGTCCCTTTCTTATACAGATAGTCCTCGACTCTCAAGAGTTCATTTAGTGACGGTTCAAAGTCACAACGGCGCTGAAAGAAGTGACTTATGACCGTTTTTCACACTTGCGACCCGTGTGAAGATCCCCACGATCGTGTGATTAAAATTCAGATGTTTGGCAACTGACTCACAGCTACGACGGTCGCAGCGTCCCGTGATCATCTTTTGCGACCTCTTGACAAGCAAAGTCCATGACTCACTTAACAACATGTTACTAACGTAAGAGCCACAGTGAGTCACTTAACAACTGTGGCAGGAAAGAACGTAAAGTGGGGCAAAACTGACTTAATGTTTCAATTAACGACATAAATATTGGGCTCCCTTGTGGTTCCATGTCAAGGACTATCCGTATGTCCATGAAATTCCCAACTCTCCAGCTGTGGCACTCCCCAAACCAGCTGTTCCTCTTCCTGGCATTTTTCCCTCTGGCACAAGGGGAGAATATATTTGGGTTGGCATTTTCCCAAATCATTCCACTGCAAAAGAAAACAAAAAAATAAAATAAAAAATGGGAGTGGGTGAAGGAAGGCTGGATTAGTGGACGGGCACCATGGAAAAGAGGCTGGAAGATGTATTTGAGACGCTGGCACAGCCATGCCCTTCCCTGCCCACTCGGTGGGATCGGCCACAAATGGCCGATTCGTCTGCAAAAAAAGGAAACGAGGCCTTAGAAACAGCCACCTCCTCCAGAAGGGTCACTTCCGAGGATCAACAGAACCTCTGGATGACTCACAGCTGCAAATGGGGGCAAATGTCATTCACTCCAGCCTTTTAAATAGGACGGAGTGGAGTCGGAGAGGTTTTTATGGCGTCTGGCACGGCCTCCCACCCACCACAGAGACCCCCCCTCCCCCGGTGGTCCAAGGGGAGGCTGATGTGTTCCTGCATTTACAGCTCAGGAAAGTTCGGAAACCATTTCTGCACTTTGTGCTTGAGGGGTGGGGGGTGGAATGAAGCTCAGGGGAAACCATCCCGGATTTCACGAGATTATAAAAATAGGAACTTTAGGGAAGAGTTTGTCATGACAGCAAATGACACCTCCATTCTACAGATCTGGGAAGGCGGGACTAGAATTCCCACCTTCCTGGGGACTGGCCTAAAATCAGCTAGCCAGCTTTCATGGCTAAGGCAGGACAAGAACTCACAACCTCCTGGTGATTGGCCTAAAATCAGCTAGCCAGCTTTCATAGCTAAGGCAGGACTAGAACTCACAACCTCCTGGTGATTGGCCTAAAGTCCACTAGCCAGCTTTCATGGTTAAGGCGGGACTAGAACTCACAATCTCCTGGTGATTGACCTAAAATCAATTAGCCAGCTTTCATGGCTAAGGCGGCACTAGAACTCACAACTCCAGGTGATTGGCCTAAACTCAGTTAGCCAGCTTTCATGGCTAAGGCGGGACTAGAACTCACAACCTCCTGGTGATTGGCCTAAAATCAGCTAGCCAGCTTTCATGGCTAAGGCGGAACTAGAACTCACAACCTCCTGGTGATTGGCCTAAAATCAGCTAGCCAGCTTTCATGGCTAAAGCGGCATTAGAACTCACAACCTCCTGGTGATTGGCTGAAAGTCCCCTAGCTAGCTTTCATGGCTAAGGCGGGACTAGAACTCACCACCTCCTGGTGATTGGCCTAAAATCAGCTAGCCAACCTTCCCTAGCAACCTTGCCCCTTTTCCATTCGCAGCTGCTCTAGATGGACTCTGGCAGGCCGAGGCAGGAACGAGAGTCCAGGGGGATGGGGGGGTGGGGTGGGCAGCAAGCCAGGAAGAGGAAGTGTCCATTGCACCGTGTGCATCCGGACGAGTGTCCAGCACATCACCTCGCATGTCCTGGGGGAGGGAGGAGGGGAGGGAGACTCCCTCCCTCCATCACCTTTTGCCATAGAAAGCACTACTTCCTGACCCTGCACATAAGGAGGCATCTGATTTCCCGCAAGGCACGTTCCCAGAGTGGCCTTCTCTGCCCACACGGCGTGGCCACCCTCCGCCTTTTACGCCACAGCCGTGCCTGCCGGGGACCTTCACGGAAGGCTCCTTTTGCACAACCGCCGAATTTTAAGGGACTTTCTGTTCACGGCAAAGCGCTTGTGCAGGAGAACTTCCCGAGCGATCATGCCTCGTGCAGAGTTATTTCGAGGAGAAAAAGAGTGAAGGCGTGTGGATTTCTTCGTCCCAATATTTGAGGGGCTGCCCTAAAGAGGAGGGGGTCCACCTATTCTCCAAAGCCCCCGAAGGCAGAAGAAGGAAGCAACGGATGGAAACGAACCAAGGAGAGAAGCAACCTAGAACTAAGGAGAAATGTCTTGGTAGCGAGGACAATTAACCCGTGGAATGACTTGCCACCAGAAGTTGTAGTTGCTTCATCAATGGAGACTTTTAAGAAGACACCTGTCTCAAATGTTGTAGGGCATGTTGTAGGGCATGCGATGCCAGAAGCATGCCAGAAGCGAGGGTAGTGGGGGGGATTGCGCATGCGCGTGCCCACACCCATAATTCAATGCGCCCCGTCCTTCCACACATGCACACGTGACCCTCCCCCTCTCCCCCTGCTTTTGGCACGGAATGGCACATTTTTTTTTGCCCTCCCCAGGCTCCACAACCTTTCTAGGAGCCTAGGGAAGATGAAAACATCCTTCCCCACCCCATCACCCGGAGGCCCGGAAACAGCGCGTTTCCCGACATCCAGTGGGCTCAGAAGGTCCGAAAATCAGCTGGCCAGCGCGCACAAGCGTGCTGGACTGAGGTAGGGCAACGCTCACATTCCCACAGATATGGCTCCGTGTGCCCCCTGTGGTTGAGCAGGGGGTTAGACTAGAAGACCTCTAAGGTCCCTTCCAGCTCTGTTATTCTGTTAAAAAGAAGAGCGAGTTACTAGGTCTTTATGCCGAAAGCCGAAGGGGAGATGGGCGTTCAGCAGGCCACTGTGTTTTTGAGACTATTTATTTATTTCTAATTTCAATGTCAATCAAACGGACGCTCCCTTTATCAGGGCAGGAATCCTTTGCTGGTGATTACATAAAGATAAACAAAGAGCAGCTATGTTGATATCTACACCGGCGTTTGCCAAGTGTGGCAACTTTACGATGCACGGACTTCAACCCCCAGAATTCCACCAAATTTGGACTTCCACTCCCAGAATTCCCCCCCCAGCCAATACGAGTGGACGGGGGAATTCTGGGAATTGAAGTCCATATACCTTAAAGTTGCCAACTTTTCAAAAACACTGATCCTGTCTGGCCAGAAAAAAAGAATAAGAGATTCACCAATAATGACCAAAAGGGATTTTTTTGTGACAGGTTTGACCCAATGGGAACCGGGCAGACGTTCGTCTTGTCCATGAATCTCGCTTGCGCAGGCTTCACAACTCCTGGCTGCCCAAACCCCGCTTGTTTATTTATTTAGCCACAAACACAGCCATCCTTTGTGTGACACACAGGCAGCCCTGGCGCCCAGCAGGGCCTGGTCCGTGGGCTGGGAGGAAGCGGGTGAGATAATGAAAAACCGAGGCGTGCTTCCCTTCAGGCACCCATTCGCTTTCGCCTGTCCTTAAACCGAGGCTTCACCTGGTGGCACTTTTCTCGACACACAAACACACACAACTTTGATCCCAACCCAGAAGAATTTAGTGCAGGGGTCTCCCACCTTGGCGACTTTAAGACTTGTGGACTTCAACTCCCAGAATTCCTCCGCCAGCTTTGAGAGACTGTCTGAAAGGGTAAAGGGTCTATTGCTTGGGGAGAAGGTTGCAGGAGAAGCCTTCTAAAATCTTTTCCAACTCCTCTGTAGTCTGTAAAAGTTCAAAAGAAAAGAACTAGGAGACATAGGAGAGCAGTCTCCCAGTATTTGAGGGGCCGCCCCAGAGATGAGGGGGTCAAGCTATTCTCCAAAGCACCTGAAGGCAGGACGAGAAGCAATGGGGGGAAACTAACCTCACTAAGGCCACACCTGGAATTCGGCGTTCAGTTTTGGTCACCACATTACAAAGAAGGTGGGAAAAGTGCAAAGAAGAGCAAGTCAGATGATTAAGGGGCCTGGAGACAAAAACCTATGAAGAACAATTGCAGGAATTGGGTATGGCCAGCCTAGAGAAAGGAAGGATTAGGAGTGACATAAGAGTGGTCTTCCAGTATCTGAGGGGCTGCCCCAAAGAAGAGGGGGTTCGAACTATTCTCCAAAGCACCTGAAGGCAACGGATGGAAACCAATCAAGGAGAGAAGCAACCTGGAATTCAGGAGAAACTTCCTGACAGTGAGAACAATTCAATCAGTGGAACTACTTGCCACCAGAAGTAGCGAGAAGCTCCAACACTGGATGTTTTTAAAGACGAGACTGGGCAGCCATTTGCCTGAAATGCTATAGGATCTGCTGCTTGAGCAGAAGGCTGAATCAGCTCTATTCTGATTGATTGATTGATTGATTGATTGATTGATCTGGGCCTGGTGGGCTTCTCCAGAGGCCCATTGGAGAACTGAAGGAGGATAAACGTGGGCAGGAGATGGAAGTGGGGCTGATGGGACACTTCAGATCTTCTGACTCAAGCATGGAAAAGCTTAGATTCTGGAGACCCTCCAAAAGATGCTCCGGCCCCCCTCCCCCCCCCCAAGGAGACCCACAGCTCCGCACCCGGCTGGATGGGCAGGAGAGGAACAGGATGGCCAGAAAACCTTGGACTGAGCCGGGGTGGTGGTGGGGCAATCCATAAGGGCACCCCTTGCATGGCACCCCAGCATATTCCAAGACCCCTTTTTCGGGAGGACAAAAGGGGCTTTTTTTTTTTTAACCTGGCAGCCTTCATTTAGGGTGTGGGACGAGGGCGGACAGGAGAAGTCTGTTCCACTGTCAGTTTCCTCCAGAAGTTGTGGGTGCTCCATCACTGGATGTTTTTAAGGAGAAACCAGAGAGCCATTTGCCTGAAATGGTTTAGAGCAGTGATGGTGAACCGCGTGGAAATGTTGCGTGGACGCTCATCAGGGCCGCACTCCAGAAAAGCTAAACTTCCGGGCTCTAGCACGCATACGTGCCCAACAATCAGCTGGCCTGCACGGGCCAGTTCTCAGCACTGCCATGCGCGTGAAGAGACTGCGCTCCGGAAAAGCCAAACTTCTGGGTTATGGCACGCAGGCACACCCAACAATCAGCTGGCCAGTGTGCATGCACACACCAGTTTTCGGCACTGGTGCACACACGAAGGACAGCATGCATGCCAGAAACCCAGAAGACAAATAGGCAAGGCTGCATGGGCCGGGCGACATGGCTTCGTATGCCACTTTGGGCACACGGGCCATAGGTTTGTCATCAGGGGTATAGTGTCTCTTGCTTCAACAGGGGGGTTGGACTAGATGACCTCCAAGGTCCCTTCCAACTCTTGTCATTCTGTATAACTGCAGAAGAGAAGGGCTAGGTGTGTGACATGATAGCACGTTCCAATTTTGAGGGGCTGCCCCAAAGAGGAGGGGGTCCACCTATTCTCCAAAGCCCCTGAAGGCAGGACAAGAAGCAACGGATGGAAACTAACCAAGGAGAGAAGCAAACTGGAACTAAGGAAAAATTTCTTGACAGTGAGGACAATTAATCCGTGGAACGGCTTGCCACCAGAAGTTGTAGTGATGTGCTTCATCACTGGAGACTTTTAAGAAGACACCTGTCTCAAATGGTGTAGGGCAGTGATGGCTAACCTTTTTGCCATCACGTGCCAAAAGCGGGGGTAGTCGGGGGGGGGGATTGCGCAAGCGCGTGCCCGCACCCATAATTCAATGCGCCCCATCCTCCCACACATGCACACAGGACCCTCCCGCTCCCCGTCCCCTGCTTTTGGCACACGATGGCCCGGTAGGCCTATTTTTTTGCCCTCCCCAGGCTCCACAGCCTTTCTAGGAGCCTGGGGAAGGGGAAAACGGCCTTCCCTACCCCACCACCCGGAGGACCTCCAGAGGCCCAGAAACAGCACGTTTCCCGACTTCCAGTGTGCCCAGAAGGTCCGAAAATCAGCTGGCCAGCGTGCACATGCGTGCTGGACTGAGGTGGGGCAACGCTCACATGGCCACAGATATGGCTCCGTGTGCCAACTGTGGCACACATGCCATAGGCTCACCATCACGGAGTACAACGTTGGCCACTTTTAAGACCTGTGAACTTCAACTCCCAGAATTCTCCAGCCAGCAATGAATTCTGGAAATTGAAGTCCACAGCTCTTAAAGTGGCCCAGGTCAGACAACAGAGATATGCATTAAGTCATGAAACGCAAATAAATCTCTTTCCTTCCCTGGTTGTAGGCCAGATTCAGAAGCCACAAGATCATTGTCGAAGAATGGCGCACGGCCTCTATATTACATCCGAGGAAGTCAGAGATATGTGTGTGTGTGTGTCCTTGCAAACAACTGAACTGAGTTTGGCTTTCCTTCCGCTTAAAGAGGGTGAGGTACGGTCTTTGTTGTGAGTCTGAAAATGAGGAATCAAGGAATCTACCCAGGCCAAAATCGACTGGACAGCTCTTGACTGGTGTGCAGGGAGTCCTCGACTTACAACAGTCCATTTAGTAACCATTTAATGATCGTCTTTAAGAGATCCCTTCCAACTCTGTTACTCTGTTATGTCCACAAGAGACTGAAGGAGCCGGAAGCCAATCCCAAAACATCCACTCTCTCATTGGCTCCTCAAATTGGCATCAATGCATCTGGCAAGACCAGCGTTGGACTTACAGGCAAAGCAAACCTCTCCATTGCATTCACCTGAACGAATCTGCCAACCTCTGGCTCTCTGCTGCATCACAAGCTCCATCATCCCCAGCCAGCCAGCCAGCCAGCCAGCCAGCCGAACGAGGCAGAGCTTTCTCTTCCTGAGTGAGCAAGGAATTTCAAACCGCAACGCAGAACTTGGAAAGGACAGCAGGAAAGCAACGCAGCCTCACGCACAACGGAGGAAGGAACGTCGTGCACTGTCCTCCCGTGTCATCGTGCCAACGACACCAGCGTGCGTGCGACACAGTGGTGGCTCCACAGCTGCACTCACACAACCGTGTTGCTCTCACAAGCCTTGAGAAGGCAGCAGCTTGGATCATTTGCTACCGAATCAGGGTTTAGCCGAGCTTCGAGTGACGGCGATAGGCAGGCAAACCGTGGACAGGCACCGTTTTCCAAGAGACAGAGCGGCAATTATCACAACAAACCTCCCGGCTATTTAAAGAACACACAACGGTGTGTTAATGAGCCAGCCCTGCGAAGGAACACAACCCCTGCCTCTCCTCTTCAGCAGGCAAAATGAGCTGGAGAACCAAATTAGGCAGGGGGTCTCTTTAAGAGGACGTCACTTGAGTTGTGTGGCCTTATTGTGGTGACGTCACATCCTTATGATGTCATTGTGGTGGTGTCGCTTGTGCCACGCATCTAGACTCCGAGCAGTGTTTCTCAACCTGGGCCGCTTTAAGAGGTGCGGACTTCGACTCCCAGAATTCCCCAGCCAGCTGGCTAGTGAATTCTGGGAATTGAAGTCCGTACCTCTTAAAGTGGCTCAGATTGAGAAACATCACAACTGACAGCAATTCATTCAGTGACCGTTTGAAGTTAACAACGGCACTGAAAAGAAGTGACTTATGACCATTTTTCACACTTAATGACCATTGCAACATCCCTGTGGTCACGTGATCAAAATTCAGACACCTGGCAACTGGCTCATATTTATGACGGTCGCAGAGTCCCAAGCAAAGTCAAAGGGAAAGCCCAATTCACTTAACAACTTAATTACTGCTGCAATTCACTTAACGACTATGGCTAGAAAGGTCGTAAAACAGGGCGAAACTCACTTAACAAATGTCTCTCAAATGTCTCACTTAACAAATGTCTCACACATAATCGCTCAATTGTCATCGTACGTAGAGGTCTACCTGAGCTTTAGTTAATTATGAAATCTGGGTGCCACCAAATCTGCAACCTTCACATGAATTTACCACAATACAGGTAAACACACAGACCTCCAGGGAAGGTACAAAACCTGTTAGTATTTTTGGGATGCAAAAATGCAAACCATTTGCAAAATCTTTAATTGCTTCTTGTCAAATCTGGGAATTTTACGCAGCCACGTCTTTTTCACAGCCCCTTTGCTGTTGTAAGTTTGCCATACGTGTTCCAAGCTAGGCAAAATAATTTGATATTTCCCTGTGGGTCTTTTATTCTTAATAAATCTATTAATAAATTTATTCAATTTATTTTCCAAAGCACCAGAGGGCAGGAGAGGAAACCATGGATGGAAACTCAGCAAGGAGAGAAGCAACCTGGAATTGAGGAGAAACTTCCTAACAGTGAACCAGAGGAACAGCTTGCCACCAGAAGTAGTGTGAGCTCCATCACTGGAGGTTTTTTGAGCAGGGGGCTGGACTAGATGACCTCCAAGGTTCCTTCCAACTGTATTCTGATTCTATTCTGATTTGCAGAGTTATAACTCTAATTTAATGGCCTTTGTGTATTCTTTTAAAGGCCACTGAAAGATTCCTTAAAACAGAGGGGTACAACCAGGGATGGCTAATCTTTTTACCATTGCGTGCCAAAAGCGGGGGGAATGCGGGGAGTCATGTCTGCGTGTGCCCACTCCCATAATTCCATGTGCCCCGCACATGCGTGTGACCCCCCGCCAGCGCTCCTCCTGCTTTTGGCATGCGATGGTACAGTGGGCACAATAGGCCTGTTTTTCCCAGGCTCCAGAGCCTTTCTAGGAGCCTGGGGAGGACAAAAACGGCCTTCCCCACCCCCACCCAATGGCCCTCCGGAGACCAGAAATGGCCCGTTTGCTGAATTCCAGTGGGACCGGAAGGCCCGTTTTTGAGCTTGCATGCCCACCGACATGCCATAGGCTCACCATCACGGAGTACAACGTTGGCCACTTTTAAGACTTGTGAACTTCAACTCCCAGAATTCCCCAGCCAGCAATGAATTCTGGAAATTGAAGTCCACAGCTCTTAAAGTGGCCCAGGTCAGACAACAGAGATATGCATTAAGTCATTAAATGCAAATAAATCTCTTTCCTTCCCTGGTTGTAGGCCAGATTGAAAAGCCACAAGATCATTGTCGAAGAATGGCGCACGGCCTCTATATTACATCCGAGGAAGTCAGAGATATGTGTGTGTGTCCTTGTAGACAACTGAACTGAGTTTGGCTTTCCTTCTGCTTAAAGAGGGTGAGGTACGGTCTTTGTTGTGTGTACGAAAATGAGGAATCAAGGAATCTACCCAGGCCAAAATCGATCAGACAACTCTTGACTGGTGTGCAGGGAGTCCTCGACTTACAACAGACCATTTAGCGATCGTCTTTAAGAGCAGTGTTTCTCAACCTGGGCCACTTTAAGAGGTGCGGACTTCAACTCCCAGAATTCCCCAGCCAGCTGAGCTGGCTGGGGAATTCTGGGAGTTGAAGTCCGCACCTCTTAAAGTGGCCCAGGTTGAGAAACATTACAACTTACAGCAGTTCATTTAGTTATAACAGCACTGGAAAAAGGGACTTACAACCATTTTTCACACATACGACGTCTGCAACTTCCCCATGGTCACGTGATCAGACACTTAGCAATTGACTCATATTTATGACGGCGGCAGTGTCACACGATCCCCCTTTTGCGAGCTTCTGACGAGCCAAGTCAAGGGGGAAGCCGGATTCCCTTAGCAACCGGGTTACTAACCTATCAACCGCAGCGATTCACTTAACAACGGTGGCAAGGAAGATCGTACAATGAGCCGCTGAGCAAATTAGCAACCTCGATTTGGGGCTCAATAGTTTAAAGCTAATTCAGATTTTTCCACCCCCCCCCCACCGAAAGGGTTAACAGAGCCAAACATCCTGACCATGGAGAGGATGGGAAGGAATCACACCCTAGGACACTGAATGGCGGGATCAGCCTTACAGGCCAGGAGGAAATCTTCTGGAGAAGAATGGCAGGAAGGGAGATAGAGCGAGGTCTTCTCCTTCTCCGTTTCTTCTGAAGGAAGATCACAGCAGCTGTGTGAAACTGACCCTTCCTGGACTTCCTGATTCTGGATTCCAGCTGGGAGTTCCAGAAGGTGAAGTCCCAACTACTCTGGAGGCCCCACCTGAGGATGCCTCCATAGGTTGGGTCTGTTCGTTCTTTGGGTTGGCTGCCCTGCTCCCACCAGCCCCGAGGCCCCGGCACTCACCATCCCCCTCCACCTTCTCAGGGCTTCGGCTCCAGACGATCTGACGGCTCTTCAGCCGGACTTGGAAGCTCCTCCGTTCGGGCCTCTGGGACTTCTTCTGGTAGAACAAGGTCAGGATGGTGCCCATCTCCAAGCACTTGAGAACCTGGGCCATGTCCGCCCCGTTGGCCGCCTCCATCCGGGAGGGGTCTTCCAGGAAGCCATTGGTGAAGCTGTTCAGCCTGGAGAGGGACATCTTTCAGCACATGGCCAGGGGGGGCCTGGCGACGGGGGTTGGGTGGGCGACCGAGGCAGGTTCCAAGGCTGAGGATACTCCCCTTCTGTCCCCTGCGGGAGAATTTGAAAAGGGTCATCATCTTACACATCAGAGAAAAAGAAAGAAAGAAAGAAAGAGGGAGAGAAAGAAAGAAAGAAGAGAGAAAGAAAGAAGGAGAAAGAAAGAAAAAAGGAGAAAGAAAGGAGAAAGAAAGAGCAAAAAAAGAGAAAGAAAGAGGGAAAGAAGGAAAGAGAAAGAAAAAGGAAGAGAAAAAGAAAGAAAGAAAGAGGGAGAGTAAGAAAGAAGGAAAAAGAAAGAAAAAGGAAGAGAGAAAGAAAGAAGAGAGAGGAGAGAAAAAGAAAGAAGAGAAAGAAAGAAAGAAAGGGGAGAATAAGAAAGAAAGAGAAAGAAAAAGGAAGAGAGAAAGAAAGGGAGAGAAAGAAAGAGAAAGAAAGAAAGAAAGAAAGAAAGAAAGAAAGAAAGAAAGAAAGAAAGAAAGAAAAGGAGGGAGTGAAGAGATAGGAATAAAAGGGAGAGAAGGACAGAAGGAATAAAGAAAAGGAAGGAAAAGAAAGTGGGAAGTGAGAAGGAAGGAAGGAGGGAGGGAGGGAGAAAGAGAGAGAAAGGAAAGGAGGGAAGGAAGGAAAGAGAGAGAGAGAGAAAAGTAAGGGAGGGAGGAAGGAGGGAAGAGACAGAGACAGAAGGAATGGAAGGAGGGGAGAGAGAAAGGGAGAAAAGGAATAAAAGAAGGAAGGAGGGAAGGGAGAGAGGAAAGAAGGGAGGGAGGGAGGAAGGAAGACAGAAGGAATGGAAGGAGGGGAGAGAGAGGGGGAGAAAATAAAGGAGGGAAGAAGGAGGGAGGGAGGAAAGAAGGGAGGGAGGGAGGAAAGAAGGGAGGGAGAAAAGGAAGGGAGGAAGGAAGGATGGAAGAGAAAGAGACAGAAGGAATGGAAGGAGGAGAGAGAGGGAAAGGGAGAAAAGGAATAAAAGAAGAAGGGAGGAAAGGAGGGGAAAGAGAGCCAGGCGATACCCACCTCCTGGGTCCTTCACGGGAGCATCTCTCTCCTCCTGCTGGCCCAGTGGGGAGGGGGCGCCGGGGGGGGGCTCCGAGGGGCGCTGCAGGCGTGGGGAGAGGGCGGGGGGGGGTGTCCGGCTGGGGCCCCGCGCTCCGCTCAGCCCGTCCGGCGGCCGCCCAGGGGCTGCATTGCGGGGGCCGGAGGGGGCGAGGGGCGGGCGGGGGTCTCTGCGGCGGAGGGAGGGTCCTGCCGGGCAGCGGCGGCGGCTGCAATGGAGGCGCAGAGGAAACGCCGCGGCGCCCGGCCGGAAAGACTCGGGAGGAAGGGAGGAATTTGGGGAAGGGAGGAGCGGAGCAGCGGAGGAGGAGGAGGGAAAACGGGGGGGGAGGGGGGGGCGCAGCAGGCGGCCTCGGGGAGGGGGAGGGCAGCGGTGAAGGGCGACCCCTGCAGGCGGCCGGAGAGACTGCAGCCGCCCGGCCAGCGGTGCCCAGTTGTGGAGGCCGCCGGAGCAGAAGCGCTGGGGGGAGGCTTGGCAGATGTCCCTCTGGAGGACACCCCATTTCTGGGTCTATGGGTCCCCCCCACCCTAATTGAAGGCTGCCGGGTGAAAAAAAAAAGCCCCTTTGGCCCCCCCCTAAAAGGGGTCTTGGAATATGCTGGGGTGCCATGTAAGGGATGCCCTTATGGGTTGCCCCACCACCACCCCGGCTCAGTCCATCCAGCCATCCCATTCCTCTCCTGCCCATCCAGCTGGGTCCGGAGCTGCCATGTTGGTCCATGGGTCTCCTTGGGGGGGGGGAGGGGGGCCGGAGCATCTTTTGGAGGGTCTCCAGAATCCAAGCTCTTCCATGCTTGAGTCAGAAGATCTGAAGTGTCCCATCAGCCCCACGTCCCTCTCCTGCCCACCTTTATCCTCCTTCAGTTCTCCAATGGGCCTCTGGAGAAGCCCACCAGGCCCAGATTGATCAATCAATCAATCAATCAATCAGAATAGAGCTGATCCAGCCTTCTGCTCAAGCAGCAGATCCTATAGCATTTCAGGCAAATGGCTGCCCAGTCTCGTCTTTAAAAACCTCCAGTGTTGGAGCACTCGCAACTTCTGGTGGCAAGTAGTTCCACTGATTGAATTGTTCTCACTGTCAGGAAGTTTCTCCTGAATTCCAGGTTGCTTCTCTCCTTGATTGGTTTCCATCTATTGCCTTCAGGTGCTTTGGAGAATAGTTCGAACCCCCTCTTCTTTGGGGCAGCCCCTCAGATACTGGAAGGCCACTCTTATGTCACTCCTAATCCTTCTTTTCTCTAGACTGACCAAACCCAATTCCTGCAATTGTTCTTCATAGGTTTTTGTCTCCAGGCCCCTTAATCATCTTACTTGCTCTTCTTTGCACTTTTCCCACCTTCTTTGTAATGTGACCAAAACTGAATGCCGAATTCCAGGTGTGGCCTTAGTGAGGTTTTATAGAGCGGTATTAATCCTTTACGTGATTTTGATCCTATGCCTCCACTTATGCAACTCAGGATTGAATTAGCTTTTTTAGCTGCCGCCACACGCAGCTGTCTCAAGTTTAAGGGATCGTGGAGAGGACTGGAGCCTTATCTTACAAAACTTTGCACTTCCCTCACTATAAAAAAGACATTGAGAGTCTGGAAAGAGTGCAGAGAAGAGCAACCAGGATGATGAGGGGACTGGAGGCTAAAATATACGATGAACGGTTGCAGGAACTGGGCCTGACTAGTCTAATGAAGAGAAGGACCAGGGGAAACAGGATAGCATCTTCCAATATTTGAGGGGCTGCCACAGAGAGGAAGAAGGGGGTCCAGCTATTCTCCAAAGCACCCGAAGGCCAGACAAGGAACAATGGATGGAAACTGATCAAGGAGAGATTCAACCTGGAAATAAGGAGGAATTTTCTGACAGTGAGAGCAATCAACCCGTGGAACAGAAGTTGCCTTCAGAAGTTGTGGGAGCTTCATCATGGGAAGCTTTCAAGAAGAGACTGAACTTCCATCTGTTAGAAATGGTGTAGGGTCTCTAGCTTGGGAAGGGGGTTGGACTAGATGACCTACAAGGTCCCCTCCAATTCTATTCTGTTCTATTCTGTTGACTATCTGTACAGTACAGTGCAGTCACTCTTCATGCTACTTACATTTCCTGGACACTCAATTAATTGATGTGATATTTTTTTTTAAAAAAATATCACAAATGCCCATTAACCAATCAATTTCTCTTTTTTTCCTTTCTTTCTCAGATGCCTTTTCTTCCCTTGATTAAAGAAAGCACAGAAGTGGGAAAAAAGATTGGCCCTGTTCAGAGCTGGTAGAATATGGACAGCTATACAAATGTTCTAAATCAGTGTTTCTCAACCTTGGGAGCTTGAAGACGGGTGGACTTCAACTCCCAGAATCCCCCAGCCAGCAGCGCCCAAGGTTGAGAAACATTGTTCTAAATGAATGAATAAATGAATGAATGAATGAATGAATGAATGAATGAATGAAGATTCGATTTATGAGAAGATCTTGAGGTCCTGTCTTGCCATCTCCTTGTTGCCACCGTTGCTGGAGCAGCCATGGTGATGGGAGAATCGCCATGGTATTGTATGATTCCAGATCTTTGAAAAGCTAACAGTTCTCCTCTTCCTCCCCAATGGATGAAAACCCGGAGAGTGGTGGTCTTGCTTTCTCCAGGTGGAAAAGTTCTCCGAAGGAGGGAAAGCAGGAAGACTGGTGAGAGCTCCTAAGACAGACCGATTTCGATGGTGCCATCCTTTCTAGAGAACTTGTTAGCTGTTTATTTATTTATTTATTTATTTATTATTTCAATTTATAAACCGCCCTTCTCCTTGCGGATTCAGGGCGGTGAACAGCCAGAATAAAACATGGTATACAAAAGTTAAAAACAATTAAAAATTATTAAATATTATTCAGCCAAGAATTAAAACAACCCAATTTAAAATCAATTTCAAATTTAAAAACGGAGGATGGGATCAAGCTAGCCCAGCTAGATGGAATAAATGGGTTTTAAGGGCCCGACGAAAGGTCCGGAGATCTGGAATCCTGCGTATCTCCGTGGGTAGGTCATTCCAGAGGGCGGGCGCCGCCACAGAGAAGGCTCTCCCCCTGGGGGTCACCAGCCGACACTGTCTGGACGATGGCACCGGAAGAGGCCCTCTCTGTGCGAGCGTACTGGCCGGTGGGAGGCTATTGGCGGCAGAAGGCGGTCCCGCAAGTACCCAGGTCCTAAGCCATGGAGCTCTTTAAAGGTGGTCACCAACACCTTGAAGCGCACCCGGAAGACCACCGGGAGCCAGTGCAGCTCGCGCAGGAGAGGTGTCACGCGGGAGCGCCACATCGCTCCCATAATTCCCCGAGCGGCCGCATTCTGGACCAGTTGGAGCCTCCGGGTGCACCTCAAGGGGAGCCCCATGTAGAGAGCATTGCAGTAGTCCAGGCGGGAAGTCACGAGAGCGTGAGTGACTGTGCGTAGGGAGTCCCGATCTAGAAAGGGACGCAACTGGCGTATCAGGCGAACCTGATGAAAAGCCCCCCTGGCCACGGCCGTCATGTGTTCTTCTAAAGACAGCCGTGCGTCCAGGAGGACGCCCAAGTTGCGAGCCCTCTCCGTGGGGGCCAATGTCTCGCCCCCAATAGTCAGCGATGGCGTCAGCTGGCTATATCGGGACGCCGGCAGCCACAGCCACTCAGTCTTGGAGGGGTTTAGTCGAAGGGGCCGACTGTTAGGGGCCTGGAGGCTAAAACATAGGAAGAACGGTTGCAGGAACTGGGTATGCCTAGTTTAATGAAAAGGAAGACTAGGGGAGACATGAGAGCAGTCTTCCAATATTTGAGGGGTTGCCACACAGAAGAGGGAGTCAAGCGATTCTCCAAAGCACCTGAGAGTAGAACAAGAAGCAACGGGTAATTAAGGTAAGGAGAAAGCATTGCTGGACAGCAGCTGATTAAGATGCGAACCAGCTCAAACATAAACCTAGGAGGAAGTGGAAAAGACATTATTGGAGAATAGTAATTGAACTGCGAACCAGTTAAATAAATGGAGAAAGGAACATCGGAAATTATAACTGGGAAATAGATATTTAAACCATGAATCAGTTAAATAGCTGGTCTAATAGAATTTGAGAACAAATTTGAAGTATTAAGGAATATTTTGGAACTAATAAAATATAGAAAGAAATGTTGATTTATTTTAAGATGATTTTAAAGAGAGGAGGAAAATATTTCTTGTTAAGAATTGGATATCTGTTGTCATTTAAGAGATATAAAATATAGTTTTGAGGCAATGGGTTTTAGGATTGAGGAATATATATGAAATATTAATTGTTAAAATGATAAAGATTTAGAATGTTGTTTATTGTTTAGAATTTTGGGTGTTATAGTAAAATGATAAATGTTTAGAACAAGCATTTTTTCTTTTTTTTCCTTCTTTTTTTCTTCTTAAAGATTCTAAAATTTGGAACAAAATTGATTGAGGGAATGTGAATAATTGTACTTACTTTAAGCCGGATCAAACCCAGGCTCTAAAAAGATGTATTTTATGTTTTATGTTAAAAAATAATTAAAAAAATTGAAAAAGAAAAGAAAAGAAGCAACGGGTGGAAACTAATCAAGGAGAGAAGCAACCTAAAACTAAGGAGAAATTTCTTGACAGGGAGAACAATTTTGGCTTCCGTCCAAAAATTGTGAACGCTCCATCACTGGAGGTTTTTTAAGAAGGGACTGGACAACCAATTGTCTGAAATGGACTAGGGTTTGCTATCTGACCCTAGGATCTCCTCCAACTCCATTATTCTGTTTCACGTGCTCAGCATAGTTGAGTAGAGGAAGGATGGAGTAAAAGGAAGAGTGAGGACCACAGGGAAAGAGTAAGAGATTCAAACTTTGGAATGAACTGCCCCCAGAAATGCATAAGATCTCCAACCTCCATGTATTTCGCTGTGCCCTCAAGAACCTGCTGTTCCGCCAGGCTGGGCTATCAATGTAATGATTTTAAATTGGGTGTTTTAAATTTGGGGTTTTATATTTGAGCCGAAATTATTTAATAATTTTAATTATTTTTAAATTCAGGTTTGTCTTTGTGCTTTTAATAGGCTGTACACCACCCTGAGTCCTTCGGGAGAAGGGCAGTATAGAAATAAAATTATTATTATTATTATTGGTTAATCTGTAGTGAGATTCACAGTCTTTGAGGCTGATTAATAGCTCAGCAGCTCGAGTCCTAACCAAGGACCTAGGAACTGTTAAGGTATCGTCGGAGGATGGAAGCTGTTCTGAGTAAGGTGGTTTTTTGTAGAGTCAAAATGTTCAAGTCCGGTAAATTTAGAATTTCTAAATAGCAGGGTAGCCCTTTGGGTATTGCTCCAAGGGCTCCAATTACAATCGGAACAACACATCATCATCATCATCATCATTATTATTATTATTATTATATTTTTCTTGTCCACTGTAAAGACGTCCAAGGTAAAGACAGACAGAAGACATATTGAGAGTAGGTTCCATCACTGGATTGGTCCACACTGACCTGCCCCGTTGAACAAGTTCATCAGGCCCAAATGAAGAGGGGACATCCTTTCTGGCAATACTCTGGTTTAAAACAGTTAATCCCCTTTAATAATTTAAGCAATGCAGTTAAAAAACGAACAGTGGTAAGATGCAAGCATTTCGTATTGACTCATCAGTACCAGACTTACAATAACACGGTTAAAAGTGACATCCTGTCAGTGCCTCTTCCAAATTGGGTTCCTTGGTGAACTCTGCAGATGTTTCATTGCCCAAACTAGGCAACCCAATCAGTGCTAGAACAGAGTGGGATTTGCTTCTAACACTCCTTTCTAATACTGAAGATGTTATCTAGTTTGGTAATGAAGCATCTGCAAGCGAACCATTAAGCTCAGAGAGCACCAAGGACCCCATGGTCCTCCTCATCTTCCTCCTCCTCCTCCTCCTCCAATTTCTCCTCCTCTCCTCAACCCACCTCCCTTCTAACACTGATGATGTTACCAAGTAGGGTCACGAAACATCTGCAAAAAAACAACTAAGCTCAGAGAACACCAAGGACCCCACAGTCTTCGTCCTCCTTGTCCTCCTCCTGCTCCTGCTCCTCCTCTCAATAAACCTCAAGCATTGATGCTGTTACCTAGCTGGGTAATAAAATGTCTTCAAAAAAACAACCTAGAGCACCAAGGAGGCCTCATTTCAACCGTGACTTACAAATGTTCTTCATTCTTCTGTTCAATTTTTTCTTTTATTTGATTTATATGCTGCCCTTCTCCGGAGACTCAGGACGGCTTACAATGCGTTAAGCAATAACCTTCATACTTTTGTATATTTATACAAAGTCAGCTTATTGCCCCCACAAACTGGGTCCTCAGTTTACCCACCTTAGAAAGGATGGAAGGCTGAGTCGACCTTGAGCCTGGGGAGATTCGAACTTACAGTAATTGCAGACAACTGAATGTTCTCCTTCCTTCCTTCCTTCCTTCCTTCCTTCCTTCCTTCCTTCCTTCCTTCCTTCCTTCCTTCCTTTTTTTAATTTGATTTATACGCTGCCCTTCTCCGGAGACTCAGGGCGGCTTACAATGCGTTAAGCAATAACCTTCATACTTTTGTATATTTATAAAAAGTCAGCTTATTGCCCCCACAAACTGGGTCCTCAATTTACCCACCTTAGAAAGGATGGAAGGCTGAGTCGACCTTGAGCCTGGCGAGATTCGAACTTACAGTAATTGCAGGCAGCTGGAGTTAATCACAATGCATTAGTCTGCTGAGCTATCCAGGCTCCTATTTTCTTCTTTATTTTTTCATAGGTCAGTACATTAAATTTATTGAGAGTGGAGAAGACTTTCTTATTCCTCCTGGAGAAACTTCTCAAGGCTTTGAGGAACTGTTGGCCATTCCGTGTCCCGAGATAAGCTCCCCCGCTAAGTCTTTTTCCAAGTCCTTTCCAAGTCCTGCAGGAGGGTCTTCAAAATGTCCACCAAGAGAGACGAGCTCAACGCATGGATGGAAACGACCAAACCAAGGACAGACTCTGTCAGAGTCGACATAGGGTTCAATGCTGTTAAACCGGACCTTCTTCTCTCCGTGGATGACCAAGTCTTCCGTGGTCAGGAAGCAAAGTTGGAGAAGATATCCGAGCCAAACTGTTCTGCTTTTGGAGAACTGGTTGAAGACCTGGGCCTGGTGAATCAGGAGACACCTGCTCAGGTGCAGGAAGAAAGGAAGACTAAAGCCCCAAAGTCCTCTGGAGGAGGAATGAACCTGGCTCCATCAGGGGTCACTTGCCCAACTCAGGAGGAGGAAAAAGAAGGCTCCCAGGTATTGGCATTTTTTAAAAAATAATTTTTTATTAAGTATAAATATTAAAAAAAACATAACATATACACAACAAACATTTATACAACATATAAACAAAAAAAAATTGTTTCCTTAAGCATGTTTTCAAAGTGACATTCTACTTATAATATATTTCTTCACCTCTCCTTAATCTAATATCAGTAATATTTCCTCCAATATTTTTATTTATTTCTCATTTTTAACCAATTATACCAATTGTTTCATATTTTGTAATAATCTGATTCTTCCCTTTCTTGTATTTCTTTGGTTAACCTAGCCATTTCAGCGTATTGGCATTTCTTCTGGGATATACTTATCCCTGAGTGTCCCTGCTGTTTCCTGTCATCATCCTCATCTTTTTAACGACCCCATAATCCCTTGCGGGGTGGAGTCTGGGCAACTGAATGAAGCTAGCAGAGTGTTTTACTGGCCGGATGCCCTTCCTGTCCCCAATGCGGAGTTTTGCTCTCATGGTGCCCGGAGAGAGTTGTGCAGAGAGCAACTTGTGCATAAAATATGAGACATTTGCCAAACGATGGGGAACAAACTTTAAAGTCTTTGCCTGTTATGGGGGGACAGTTGTCTAGAAGAGGGGTCTCCAACCTTGGCCACTTTAAGACTTGTGGACTTCAACTTCCAGAGTTCCTCAGCCAAAGCTGGCTGAGGAATTCTGGGAGTTGAAGTCCCCAAGTCTTAAAGTGGCCAAGTTTGGAGACCCCTGTTCTAGAGCCAATCTCTCAGTCTTGACCACTTGAAGATGGGTGGACTGACTCCAACTCCCAGAATTCCCCAGCCAGCTTTGCAGTAATTTGTCTATGACGGTGCAGGGGAAAAGTTGTCCAACCTTGGCAATGTTAAGACTTGTGGACTTCCAACTCCCAGAATCCCATGCTGGTTAGGGAATTCTGGGAGTTGAAGTCCACCTATCTTCAAGTTGCTAAGATGGAGAAAAAAGTGACTTACGGCTGTTTTATGCACTTACGACCGTTGCACCATCCCTGTGGTCACGTGATCAGAATTCGGACGCTTGGCAATTGACTCATATTTATGACGGTCGCAGTATCCCAGTACCATTTTGCTGGGATCTGGGGAAGCCAACTTCACTTAACAACCGTGTTATGAATGTCAGCGATTCACTTAACATCCGTGGCAAGAAAGGTCGCAAAATGGGGCAGAACTCACTGAAGAAACGTCTCGCGTAGTGACGGAAACCATGGGCTCAATTCAGGTCGTAAATTGAGGACTACCTGTAATCCCCATCCATTTCAAAATGTTTCCTTCCTGTTTATCGCAGGGCCCGGAGGTCACACCTGGTTGTGTCTCTCCCGTGGACGTCCTGCTATCCACGGTGGGTAGCCTGAAGACCTGTGAGAAGACCCTCCTGAATGCAGCTGCAATGAAGCTCACTGTGATTTTGCACGAGCAGAAAACTGATTTGAAGGACAAGGTGAGAGGCTCCTTAAAGTCTGAACCAGTGGTGAAATCTAAAATTTGCTCCTACCGGTTCTGTGGGCGTGGCTTGGTGGTGGTGGGGTGTTAATGTGAGTGGGTAGGCATGGCCAATTTTATTTTTATTTTTTTACTTTTAAAACCATTTTTTTCTACAGCCTCTTCGGGGAAGAGGTTGTAAAAAAATGCTTTCAAAAGGCTCTGACGATCCCAGCTGAGTTGCCTGATCAGCAGAGGCTTTTTTTCTTTTAAATGCCTCTGCCAATTAGGCAACTCAGCTGGGATCGTCCGAGGTTTTTAAAAGAAAAAAAGCCTCTGCCGATCAGGCAACTCAGCTGGGATCGTCAGAGGCATTTAAAAGAAAAGAAGCCTCTGCCGATCAGGCAACTCAGCTGGGATCGTCAGAGGCATTCTTTTAAAAGCCTCTGATGAGCCCAGCTGAGCCGCGTGATCATCAGAGGCTTTTTTCTTTTTACTTTTAAAAGCAATTTTTTTGGCCAAAGAGGTTGTAGAAACAATGCTTTTAAAAATTAAAAAAAAAAGCCTCTGATTGCGCGGCTCAGCTGGGAAAGGGGGGGGCAGGGATTTTTGCTACCGGTTCTTCAAACCACCCGCCTCCATCGCTACCGCATCGGGTGATCCGGTCCGAACCGAGAGCATTTCACCCCTGGTCTGAACCAGCCAGAAGATGGTATCCCCAGCGAGAATCCAAGACTTCACGCACACCACTTAGGCCCAAAATGGGGTGCACGGGGGGACGGCGGCCCGTTTTTCCTCCCAGGGAGGTGCAGGAGGCTGAGTGGTGCCTGTCACACCCACTGGCCACGCCCACCATGGCCACGCCCACCCAGCAGGTCATTATCGCAGAGAACCGGTTGTTAAACTATTTGAATCCCACCACTCTGCAATTACTGTTTGTGGGGTCTTCTCTAACTCTTTTTCCCCCGAATCATCTCGGGAGGGTTGAATCTCAGCTTGTTGAGATTCACGGGGTCACCCGTCGCTCAGCCGTTGACTTGTTGATTTAAGAGAATCTGACTGAATCAACCACAGAAATCATGGGTGACTTTGAGCCAGTCACTGCTCTCAGGTCAACTTCGAAGAAAGAAATAAGACATTTCCTGACAGGGGGGGGGGAAGAATTAACCAGTGGAACAGCTTGCCACCAGAAGTTGTGAGTGCTCCATCACTGGAGCTTTTTAAGAAGAGACTGGACAGCCATTTGGCTGGGATGATATGGACTAGAAGACCTCCAAGGTCCTTTGCAGCTCTTTTATTCTGAAGCCCCCTCGAGCTCCTTACTCTAAACCAGTGTTTCTCAACCTTGGCAACTTGAAGATGAATGGACTTCAACTCCCAGAATTCCCCAGCCAGCTGTGCTGGCTGGGGAATTCTGGGAGTTGAAGTCCATTCATCTTCAAGTTGCCAAGGTTGAGAAACACTGCTCTAAATGAAAGAACATGGAACATATGAGGATAAAATGTGCAGTAGAAAACAATATTCTTGATCAACGTTCTGCTTCAGGAGAGGTACCGGAGCTGCCTCCAGCAATAGAGATGTTCCTACTATCCATTTCTGGATCTAGGTTGATCTTTTTGATTCTTGGGTTCCAGAAATCTCAGCTCAGGTGTTAGGTGTTTTGTGCCAGCCATGGCAGTTTCTTCAAGGGCCACCAGATGGGAGCAAAGAGGCACCTCTGATCCCAAGGAGCTCCGGCCCCTGCAGCCCCATTGGGGAATGCTAATGGCCCTCCGGCCCCCCACACACACACCAGTAAGGGAGGGGCCAGGGACCCCTATAAGAACCCCTGCACAGGGGCTGCTCTCCCCTGCTCTTGTTCTACTCTCCTATGGGACTGACCCATCGGCTCAACCCAGGCATGGATGCCTCCATACCTGGGAATCCATTTTATTCTACTTTTACTTCCAAATAAATACTTAGTTTGATTGCATCCTTGCGTGCTGCCTTTTCTTGGAAGCACCCTCAACGAACCATCGTTCTTTCGTGAGGTCCCTCACATGAGAGACTTCTGGAACCGAGCTAGAACTCAACTCAATCAGAAAAGGCCACGCTTTGTGTCAGGTGCAAATACAGTAATTGGATATTTGCAGAATGCAGAATAACAGAATTGGAAGGGGTCTAGATCCTAGAAGCTCTTGTAACCCATTTCAGACAAAGGGTTGTCCAATCTCTTCTTAAAAACGTCAGTGTTCGAGCACCCACAACTTCTGGTGGCAAGCGGTTCCGCTGATTAATTGTTCTCACTCTTCTCAACTTAGTTTTAAGTTGGATTTCACTTTGATAAGTTCCCATCTAAAACTTCTTGTCCTGCCCTCAGATACTTTGGAAAATAGGTTGACTCCCTCTTCTTTGTGGCAGCCCCTTAAATATTGGAAGATATTATCGTGCCACCCCTACTTCTTTTCATTAAACTAGACCAGCAGTCACCAAACGGTGGTCCGTGAGAAAATTTTGGTGGTCCTCAGAAAAATTATTTGCATTTTTTATATTGCACTAAATCAGGGGTCCTCAAACGAAGGCCCCTGGGCTGGATACGTGCAATGAACGTTTGTGTTGCTGCAGAGAGTCTCCCCCTTCGGGGTCTTTTTGTGTGGGTCAGAGGGGGACAGAAATTCCAACTTGAGGTCTGCTTTGGCCTCCTGGTGAGGGGCTTTGAGTGAAGGCTGGAGGGAAGGGCTGCTGGGGCCGAAGAGCCGGAGGGCCTTGTTCCAATGGGACTGTACCATGGCCTGGAACTGGCTGACCATCTTAACCCGCTGAGCCTCCAGGTGCCAGTACCTGGCCTTGCACTTCCGCAGGTCTTCCCTCTGCTTGGAAAGCCTATGCTCCTAGTCCTCAGTGAGGTGCTTCTTCTGAGACTCCTTCTCAGCCAGATCCAATTTGAACTGAGCTGTTTTGACATCTCTTTCTCATGGTGGCTGCTTAGCTCCAACAACTGCTTCCTGTTGGGGCCCTAAGGAGCTCGGGCGGGGAGGCAAGGAGTGGCTGGGAGGGGTGGGGTGAGTAGGGGCCAGCGAGGCGCCCCTCCACATGAGTGACATTGAGTTGGCCACGCCCACCCAGTCACATGACCACCTAGCCACGCCCACCCAACCAGTCATTAGGCAGATCATATTAGTGGTCCGCAGGATTTAAAATTATGAATTTAATGGTCCCTGAAGTCCGAAAGTTTGGGGATCCCTGAACTAGACATACCCAGTTCCTGCAACCGTTCTTCATATATTTTAGCCTCCAGTCCCCTAATCCTCTTCGTTGCTCTTCTCTGCACTCTTTCCAGAGTCTCCACATCTTTTTTACATCATGGTAACCAAAACTGGATGCAGGATTCCAGATGTGATCTTACCAAAGCAGCGTAAAGCGGTTCCTCCCACGTCTTGGGCCGTGGGTGCTGTTTGAACTCGGTCTTGGAAGAAGAACTTCTGAAGGCTCCTGGAGAACCCCAACAGGGTCACTGCTGAAGCTCCAGATTCCCCGGATTTGTGGCCCTGTACCCATCTCTCTCTTCCATCGTTCTTCTGCAGGTCTCAGAAATAGTGGAACAGCTGTATTGGGAGATCAGCAGTATCCCCGTGGGCAGAGCTCGGAGGGCGGCGTTGAACGTTATGACTTCTCTAGCGGAGGTCTCACCTGAAGATGTGGTCTCCACCCTTTTGAAACACTCCCTGCCCTGCAACAGGTAATGACTCTACCGCCTCACCGGCCTGCATTTCAGAAGGAGAGATCCATAATTAGCAGTCCAAGCAATGGGCTTCCCGACCAGTTCCCTGGGGATTACGATGGGCCTATCATGCTCACCAGAAAACAGGATCTCCTCCAGACACTGAGTGTGTCTGTCAGCTGTCCCAACCTAGTCAGTTAGAAAAGGAAGACTTTCGGGTCCGTAGAAAAATACACTGTACTGAAGCCAAGTGGTTACAGCAGAAGCAAAGCTGGATCTGGGATTTTCACGTGGTTTACTTTTCCCTTGTTCCCATCTTCCACCTTGGTTATCTTTGAGTATCTGTTCTGCCCCAGCTACAGACCGCAAAGAACACAGCACACACAAAGTCTATACAAAACTTTCTTAACAGCCTACAAGAAACCAAAAATAAAGTAATCACAATCTTACTAAGGTTGGCAGAAAGCCCAGAAGCAATTTTGCAGAGAATCCAGACGCGAAGGAAAATGAACTAAGGTTGTTCCCTACAAATTGCTTCAGTCGGTGTTCTTCCTTAAATAGGCTAAGGGAGTGGCCAATTAGCCCCAAGCTTTACTCTCGAGGAGACCTCCGGAGGATCCACTCCTTTCTTTTGGCAGCATTGCGTGCCCATGCATCGAGAAGAGGCTCCCCCTCTTCGTCCTCTTCACTTATGGGAGCTTCTGGAGGTTCTGGAGGCCCTGGCTGAATCCCCGCCTCTGGCACCACATCTTTTCCAGCCTCCTCATTGTCTGACTCGAGCGCCAGTTGCACAGGCTGCTGACGCATCAGCACACCAGCCTCCTCGCTGTCGGAATCAGCTACAATCCGCACAGGCCTCTGACGGGCCACAGCAGTGTCCAATTAGGTGCTAACACATTGCTTGGGCAGTTGCGCAGGCTGGATAGTTGTGCAGTTCCGTAGTGTGACCTTGCAACGGCCTTTTATTTCAGTAAGGCCAAAGAATTTGATAGAATGCAATAAATTTTGCAAATAAAAATGGTGACAGCTCAGAACGATTACCAGGTGCCACAAGAAATACACCTTATTTCCATAGCAAGGAAGATAAAGCAGGAATGGATTACTTAAATGGTTAAACTGATTACTTACTTAAAGAGGAAAACGTGTTCTTATTTGGATATCACTTCTGGAATTTGTGCTTGCGAAGGAAAAAAAAAGAAACTTTGATCTCGGTTTTGTTAATTAGCAAGATTTGGTGTTATAGAAATGGGTAGTTATCTATCAGTGGTGGGTTTCAAATTTTTTTACTACTGGTTCTGTGGGCGTGGCTTGGTGGGCGTGGCAGGGGAAGGTTACTGCAAAATCCCCATTTCCTCCCAATCAGCTGGGACTTGGGAAGCAGAGACTAGAAAATAGATGGGGGTGGGGCCAGTCAGAATTTTTACTGCCAGTTCTGTGGGTGTGGCTCGGTGGGCGTGGCATAGCTTGGTGGGCGTGGCAGGGGAAGGATACTGTAAAATCTCCATTCCCTCCTCACTCCAGGGGAAGGATACTGCAAAATCCCCATTTCCTCCCAATCAGCTGGGACTCGGGAGGCAGAGAATAGATGGGGGCGGGGCCAGTCAGAATTTTTACTACGGGTTCTCCGAACTACTCAAAATGTCCGCTACCGGTTCTCCAGAATTGGTCAGAACCTGCTGAAACCCCACCTCTCGTAGTTATATATTAACGTGTAAAAGGAAAAGCTGAGGCTGGAGTATGTTTATCTTGTACTGTGCCAGGAAGAGTTGGAAGTCAATGCCCCCTTTTCTTTCTTTTTCTCTTCCCCCTTGTATCTCACACCAGAGGTGATATTCAGCTGGTTCAGACCGGTTTGCCTGAATCAGTAATGGAAATAGCAGGTCTATGCCATCCTATTTAGGCATGTTTTTGAGGCCGGCCGCATGCACGGAAGGCAGGTAAACATGTGAACCAGACATGCGTGCCTATGAAGCGAGCATGTGCACATGGGGCACACCGGTAGTAACGTAATGGGAAACCTACCACTGTCTCACACCCACTTTTCCCCATTCCCTTTCCCTCCCTTGATTTCCTATTTTCTTTCCGTCATTGTATTTTATATAATAAAAAAATGATCAAAAAAAAAGAAAGAAAGATCCTGGGCAGGTGGGTGAGGCTTTGAGGGGCTCACTCTTCAAAAGTCTTCTCCTGAAGGAAGAGGTTTTGGCCTCCTGGGGAGCTTCCCGATGGCTTTCCAAGCAATGCAGTTTGGTGTCCGAGCACCTGGTCCTGTCTCAGAGTTTTCTTTATCTTCTGGCTTCATTATTAACCCCCCAGTGGGGCTGAAGATGAAGAGAGTTAGAAGGGACCTCATAGGTCAGTGATGGCTGACCTTTTTGCCATCGCGTGCCAAAAGCAGTGGGAGCGCTGTGGGGTCACATGCATGCATGCCCACATCCATAATTCTATGTGCCCTGCCCCCCCGTGCTCCCTCCTGCTTTTGACACGTGATGGCCCGGTAGGCCCGTTTTTTGCTCTCCCCAGGCGCTAGAGCCTTTCTAGGAGCCTAGGGAGGGCAAAAACGGTCTTCCCTACCCCCTCAGAGGCCCTCCGGAGGCCGGGAACAGTGTATTTCTTGACTTCTGGTGGGCCCAGAAGGCCCGAAAATCAGCTGGCTGGCGCACACATGCGTGTCGGAGCTGAGCTTGCGTGCCCACCGATACACTGTTTCCGGCCTCCGGAGGGCCTCTGTGGGGGGTGGGGAATGCTGTTTTTGCCCTCCCCAGGCTCCTAGAAAGGCTCTGGAGCCTGGGGAGAGCAAAAAAACGGGCCTACTGTGCCATCCTGTGCAAAAAGCAGGGGGAGCACGGGCGGGGCGGGGCACATAGAATTATGGATGTGGGCACGCGTGCGTGTAACCCCACTTCCCCCACTTTTGGCACACAATGGCAAAAAGGTTAGCCATCACCGCCCCACACCATTCCATTTCAGACAAGTGACTGTTCAGTCTCTTCTTGAAAGCTTCCAGGGATGAAGCTGCCAGAACTTCTGCAGGCAAGCAGCTTCCCTCACCCGACGCAGCCCACGGGCGAAGTCACACCTGTCCACGCTTCCGTTTCACAGCACAGCCTCCGAAATGTGGAAAAGTCTTTGCACGGTCCCGGAGACGAACACCAAAGTCATGTGGTATTTGCTCCGAGAGCTGAAACGGAGACCCAGCCTGCCTGAGCACAGCTGCAGCGCCGGAGATGGCACCGGTTACGAGGAGTGGCTGGCTCCTTTGGCAGTAAGTGTCAGCCCTGCGAGGTAGACCAGGCCAGGCTAGAGCATGAACTTCCCCAGGAAGGCTAAAACGACAGGACTTTGAAGGGTGCCATCTCAGAACCTTGCTAGCATAATTAGAGGTACCGTGCTCCCATGAAAATAAGACCTAACTGGAAAATACACCCTAGGACTATACCATTTCTGATAGATGGTAGTCCAGTCTCTTCTTGAAAATTTCTATCTATCTATCTATCTATCTATCTATCTATCTATCTATCTATCTATCTATCTATCTATCTATCTATCTATCTATCTATCTATCATCTATCATCTATCTATATCTACATGGCATAGGCCCACCTCTTGCCTTCCTCCCATCGTCCGGTGTGCGCCCACAGAGTTGGCCTCCTCCGGGTGCCATCAGCCAAAGAATGTCGGTTGGCAGCCCCCAGGGGGAGGGCTTTCTCTGTCGGAGCCCCGACCCTCTGGAATAGTTTGCCCACCGACGTCAGGACAGCCCCCGACCTCCTCTCCTTTCGCCGCGGACTGAAGACATGGCTATTCCAACAATTCTCTGATCGTGGGGTTGTATAGTTTTTATAATTTTAACGGTTGTTATTGTGGATTTTAATCTTATTTTAATTATATTTATTGTGATTTGTATTGGTGACTGTTTTAGGTAAGCCACCCTGAGTCCTGAGGGAGAATGGCGGCATATAAATCACAAAAATATCTATCTATCATCTATCTATCTATCTATCTATCTATCTATCTATCTATCTATCTATCTATCTATCTATCTATCTATCTATCTATCTACCTACCTACCTACCTACCTACCTACCTACCTACCTACCTACCCATCTATCCATTCATCCATCTATCTATCTATCTATCTATCTATCTATCTATCTATCTATCTATCTATCTATCTATCTATCTATCTATCTATCTATCTATCTATTGATCTATCAATCTATCATCTCTACCATCTGTCTGCCTGTCTGTCTGTCTGTCCGTCCATCCATCCATCCATCCATCTATCTATCTATCTATCATCTGTCTTCAAAGCTTGCTGGAAGCGCGCAGAGGTTGGGGATCCTTCGTATATCTGGGGGCAGTTCGGTCCATAGGGCAGGAGCCCCCCCAGAGAAGGCTGTCCCCCTGGGGGTCGCCAGTCGACATTGTTTGGCCGATGGCACCCTGAGGAGACCCTCTCTGTGGAAGCCTATCAGTCGGTGGGAGCCTATCGGTGGCAGAAGGCGGTCCTGTAAATATCCAGGTCCCAAGCCTGGATAAACAGAGAACAAACCCCATTCTCTAGTAGCACTGATGATGATACCTAGATGGGTCATAAAACATTTTCCAGAAAACCACCAAGCTCAGAGAGCACCTTGGACTCCACAGTCCTCCTCCTCCTCCTCCTCCTCCTCTTTCTCCTCCTCTCCACAAACCCTACTTCCTTCTATTATTTATTATTTATTTATCGGATTTGTATACCACCCTTCTCCCAGAAGGGACTCAGGGCGGTGAACAGCCAAAATTAAAATACATAAAGTACAAAAGTTATAAGAAAAACTAAAATGAATTAAATCCTTGGCTAGTCAATTTAAAACCCCAAATCCATAAAATTCCAATTTTAAAAACCAATCCATACAATTTAAAAAACCCCATTAAAAACCCTTTGGGCTAGGCTGGCTTGTTGAAATAGGTATCAGGGCCTTATGGAAAGTACGAAGGTCCGGGATCAATCGTAAACTAGGAGGTAGCTCATTCCACAAGGTGGGTGCCCCCACAGAGAAGGCTCTCCCCCTGGGGGCCGCCAGCCGACATTGTTTGGCTAGCACTGATGATGACTTCTAGCACTGATGAGGTTAATTAGTTGGGTCATTAAACGACTGCAAGAAATCCACCAAGCTTAGAAAGGACCAAGAACCCCACATCCTCCTCCTCCTTCTCCTCCTCCTCCCCCCCCACAAACCAAACTCCCTTCTTGCACTGATGAGGTTCCCTAGTTGGGCCACGGAACGTCTGCAAGGAAATCACCCAGGTCAGGGGACAGCTACCATCCTGTATCTCAGTGTTCTTTCTTTTTTTTTTAACTTTCCTAGGCCATGAGAGCGCTGGGCGAAATGTTGAAACTCTTCACCTGCACAGGAGCCATCCACGGTTTCTACCCCACCCTCTTCCTGGCTATCCTGACCCAGATCCACTTCCTGGTGCAGCTTCCAGGCTACGGGCAGGAGGAGGAGGAGGAGGAAGAGGGGGAGAAGGAGGAAGGCTGGACACAGCAAACAGCCGGCTCAAGTGGCAGGGCTAACAGCCATCCTCCCGTCCACTGCAAACATGTGGTCGCTGAACATGTGAGGTGATTATATGGGGAAGACACCCCACAACTTAAGATGCACCTTCTCTCCCTTGACGCCAATGAAGAAAAGGTCCCCCCAAATCCTCTTTCATTCAGAATAGAGCTGGAAAGCACCTTGGTGGGGGGGGGTCTTCTAATCCAACCCCCTACTGAAACAGGAGACCCTAGACCATTTCAGACAAGTTTGAAATGAATCCTGGGTTTGAGGACCCAGTTTGTGGGGGCAATAAGCTGACTTTGTATAAATATACAAAAGTATGAAGGCTATTGCTTAACGCATTATAAGCCGCCTTGAGTCTCTGGAGAAGGACAGCATATAAATCAAATTTTTTTTTTAAAAAAGTGGCTGTTCAGTCACTAAAAAAAAAAAAGCAAAAAAACCCCTTCCACCTACAATTTCTGGTGGCAAGCTGTTCCACTGGTTAATTGTCCTCACTAGGACAATTAAGAAGGTTAATTGTCCTCAGGAAGTTTCTCCTTAATTCCAGGTTGCTTCTCTCCAGTGGTGAAATCCAATTTTTTTTCCTACCGGTTCTGTGGGTGTGGCTTGGTGGGCATAGTGTGGCTTGGTGGATGTGGCAGGGGAAGGATACTGCAAAATCCCCATTCCCTCCCCACCCACTCCTGGGGGGAAAGGATACTGCAAAATCCCCATTCCCACTCCACTCCTGGGGGGAAGGGTACTGCAAAATCCCTATTCCCTCCCCACTCCTGGGGGGGAAGGATACTGCAAAATCTCCATTCCCTCCCCGCTCCTAGGGGGGAAGGATACTGTAAAATCCCCATTCCCACCCCACTCCTGGAGGGAAGGATATTGCAAAAATCTCCATTCCCACCCCACTCTGGGGCCAGCCAGAGGTGGTATTTGCCGGTTCTCCGAACTACTACAAATTTCCACTACGGGTTCTCCAGAACCTGTCAGAACCTGCTGGTTTTCACCCCTGCTTCTCTCCTGGATTAGTTTCCATCCATTGTTTCTTCCTATGTTTTTGTCTCCAGGCCTTTAATCCTCTTAGTTGCTCTTCTCCGCACTTTTCCTGAAGTCTCAACACCTTTTTTTGTGATGTGGTGACCACAACTGGATGCAGAATTCCAGGTGTGGCCTTATGAAGGCTTTATAAAGTGGTACTCATACTTCACGTGGTTTTCAGTCTAGGCCTCTTATTATACAGCCAAAGGATTGCATCGGCTGCACACGGCTGGCTCATATTTAAGGGATCGTCCACTAGGACTCCAAGGTCCCTCTCACGGCGGCTCCCTTGGTGGCTCAGTGGCTAAGACGCTGAGCTTGTCGATCAGAAAGGTTGGCGGTTCAAATCCCTAGGATAGGTCTCCTGTGTGAGCAGGGGGTTGGACTAGATGACCTCCAAAGGTCCCTTCCAACTCTATTACTCTTACAGCGACCGTTTCCGAGCCAGGTTTCCCCTAATTTGTACTTGTCTTTTCCTGCCCAGGCGCCAAACCTTGCTTTTCCCCGCCTCTAGATTTCATGTGGTTGGATATGTAGGTGCCCATTGCCCAAGGTCTGTCTCCCTGAGTCTTGTGTTGTCTGTGCAGGTTCGCAGTGGATACGCTGAGGACCCTGATGCTCCGAGACCACAACTACAAGGTCCTGCTAGGTATGGAGATGAACAAGGGCTGGGGTCTCCTCTCCAGCAAGGAGGAACACCTGAGAGGCGTGGTCCTCCTCGCTCGGTAAGCAGCTTATTTATTATTTTATTTTATTTATTTTATTTATTTCAACTTATATACCGCCCTTCTCCCCAGGGGGACTCAGGGCGGTGAACAGCCAAATTTAAAACACATATAATACAAAAGTTAAGAAAAACTAAAATTTATTTATTTATTTATTTATTAATTAAATTTCTATACCGCCCTTCTCCTGGCGGACCCAGGGCGGTGTACAGCCAATTAAAACCAGTACATAAACAATTAAAACCATCCTAAAATCAATATAAGTTAAGGCTGAAGGCATAAGAACCAACTAAAAACTCTAAAAAGTTTAAAATTTAAAAAATGTATAAAAATATTTAAAAAAGAAGGGATCAGGCAAGTCCGGCGAGTTGAAAAAAGTGCGTCTTTAGAGCCCGACGAAAAGTCCGGAGGTCAGCAATAGTCCTCAGTTCTGGAGGCAGATCGTTCCAGAGGGTGGGGGCTACCACAGAGAACGCTCTCCCCCTGGGGGTCGCCAGCCGGCATTGTCTGGCTGACGGCACCCTGAGGAGGCCCTCTCTGTGGGAGCGAACCGGTCGGTGGGAGGCAATTGGTGGCAGAAGGCGGTCCCGTAAGTACCCTGGTCCTAAGCCATGGAGCGCTTTAAAGGTCATTACCAACACCTTGAAACGCACCCGGAAATCAACCGGCAGCCAATGCAGCTCACGCAGGAGGGGTGTCACGTGGGAGCGCCCTGTCGCTCCCATAATCCCCCGCGCGGCCGCATTCTGCACCAGCTGAAGCCTCCGGGTGCATCCCAAGGGGAGCCCCATGTAGAGAGCATTACAGTAGTCCAAGCGAGACGTGACGAGCACCTGAGTGACTGTGCGTAGGGAGTCCCGATCTAGAAAGGGCCGCAACTGGCGTATCAGGCGAACCTGATAAAAAGCCCCCCTGGCCACGGCTGTCGTATGATCCTCTAAAGACAGCCGTGAATCCAGGAGGACGCCCAAGTTGCGCACCCTTTCCGTGGGGGCCAATGATTCGCCCCCAATAACCAACGATGGAGTCAGTTGGCTATATCGGGACGCCGGTAGCCACAGCCACTCGGTCTTGGAGGGGTTGAGTCGAAGCCTGTTTCTCCCCATCCAGACCCGCACAGCTTCAAGGCACTGGGACATCACCTCCACGGCATCATTGGGGTGGTCTGGGGTGGAAATGTACAGCTGAGTGTCATCAGCGTACTGATGGAATTCCACCCCAAAACCACGGATGATCTCACCCAGCGGCTTTACATAAATGTTGAACAGAAGGGGCGAGAGGACCGACCCTTGTGGCACCCCACACACTAGGCGCCTCGGGGTCGACCGCTGCCCCCCTGTCAACACAGATTGCGACCGGTCGGAGAGGTAGGAGGAGAACCACCGAAGGACAGTGCCCCCCACCCCCAATCCCTCCAACCGGCGCAACATGATACCATGGTCGATGGTATCAAAAGCCGCTGAGAGGTCTAACAGCACCAGGATAGAGGAGTACCCCCTACCCCGGGCCCTCCAGAGATCATCCACCAACGCGACCAATGCCGTTTCGGTGCTGTAACCAGACCTGAAGCCGGACTGGAGCGGGTCTAAATAGATTAAATAGATTAAATAACGGCATTGCCAATTTAAAATCCAAATCTGCACAATCAAAAGATCCCAATTTAAAACCCAACATCGTTTAAATTTAAAAATTTAAAGAACCCCATTAAAACCATTTATGCTAGGATGGCTTGTTGGAAGAGATAGGTCTTCAGGGCCTTTCGGAAAGCGCGGAGGTCCGGAATCAATCGTATCCCAGGAGGAAGCTCATTCCACAGGTCGGGTGCCCCCACAGAGAAGGCGCTCTCCCTGGGGGCCGCCAGCCAACGTTGCTTGGCCAACGGCACCCTGAGGAGGCCCTCTCTGTGCGAGCGTGTTGGCTGGTGGGAGGTTATCGGTAGCGGCAGGCGGTCTCGCAAATATCCCGGACCTCTGCCATGGAGCGCTTTAAAGGTGAGAACCAACACCTTGAAGCGCACCCGGAAGACCACCGGGAGCCAGTGCAGCTCGCGCAGGAGAGGTGTTACGTGGGAGCGCCCTGTTGCTCCCATAATCACCCGCGCGGCCGCATTCTATTTTATTTTATTAAACTTGTATGCTGCCCTCTCTCCCAAAGGACTCAGGGAGGCTCATAACAATAAAAAAGCATAAAATTCCATATACAAATATAAAACCATTAAAATCCCTTTAAAAAAAAAAGTCCAATCCGGCCAGGCCAAATAATCATGTTTTGAGGTCACGACGGAAAGAGTGAAGGTCAGGGGCCATCCGGAGCTCCAGGGGGAGCTGATTCCACAAAGTGGGCATGCCCACAGAGAAGACTCACTCCCTCGGAGTCGCTAGTCGACACTGTCTGGCCGACGGGACCCCAAGGAGGCCCTCCCTGTGAGAGCGCACCGGGCAATGGGGGGCTGTCGCTGGCCGCAGATGGTCCACCAGGTACCCCGGGCCTAAGCCATGTAGGGCTTTATAGGTGATAACCAGCACCTTGAATCTCACTCGGAGGGCAACCAATAGCCAATGCAGGTCGCGCACGAAGGGTGTAACATGAGAGTGTCGAGACACTCCCATCACTACCCGCGCGACCGCATTCTGCACCAGCTGAAGCCTCTGGGTGGTCTTCAGGGGCAGCCCCATGTAAAGAGCATTGCAGTAGTCAATCTGGGAGGTGACGAGCGCATGAGTGACTGTGCGCAAGTCATCATGGTCCAGATAGGGGCACAACTGGCATACCAGACGAATGCTCCCCCTGGTCGCGGTCGTAACATGATCGTCCAAAGTCAACCGTGAGTTCAGGAAGAGGCCTAGATTGCGTGCCCTTTCTACAGGGGGCAACATCTCACCCCCTATAACCAACGATGCCAATATTCTCCTGGAAGCGCGATGCCGGTATCCACAGCCACTCCATCTTGGCAGGGTTGAGTTGAAGCCTGTTCCTCCCCATCCAGAGCCGCACCGCTTCCAGGCACCAGGACATCACGTCGAGAGCATCACTGGGCTGGTTCGGGGTGAATATAAAAAGTTGGGTATCATCAGCATATTGATGATACCCCACCCTGAAACCATGGATGATCTCTCCCAGTGGCTTCATATACATGTTGAACAGAAGGGGAGAGAGGACCGACGCCTGAGGGACCCCTCATGTGAGGGGCCTCGGGGCCGACCTCTGTCCCCCTGCCAACACCGCTTGCGAACGCCCAGAGAGGTAAGAGGAGAACTAGTTTCCACTAGGAACCCGTGGATTGTGATTTCACTGAACTAGGGCTGCATAAAAATCTTGGTTTACGTAGGAAGAACCTGGCTAAAGAGAAATACATATACATACATACATACATATGAATAAATAAATAAATATATATATTACAAACTGTTCTAAAAATACGAGTTCCAGGTATATTAGTAAAAAAAGAAGCAGACATACTGCGAACTCCGGAATATAAGATTTAAAATTTTTTAAGAATATAAGAAAGTAACCTCTCAGCGTGGGGGGTGGGGGCCTCTTTATCTTCCCAGAATCCTGGCGACCGTCACAAACCATCATTTGTTGGGACTGCTGGCAGAGGTCATCCCGCAACTGGATGCCCAGGAGGAAGAAAGGGCTTTGACAGCCAAAGCACTTTTTGCGGGGGTAAGTCTAGGGCACCGGAGGCGTGTAGGGGGGTAAGGGGACGGAAGAGAGGAGTCTGACTCTCTAGCGGGGGTCTCCAACCTTGGCAACTTTAAGCCTGGAGGACGTCAAAGCTGGCTGGGGAATTCTGGGAGTTGAAGTCGTCCAGGCTTAAAGTTGCCAAGGTTGGAGACTCCTGCTCTAGTCTATAGGACTCATCTCTGCTTCTCCGGCTTGGGGGCTTCTCCTAAAGCAAAGTTGGATCAGAAATGGTTGATCATGGAGGCTAAGTCAGGAGAACCTGGTCCTGGAGAGGTCCTGCTCTCTTGGGTCCACCAGAGGCTTCCCCTGGCATCGATCCGTTGCTTCTGGGATTGCCACCCAGTTCCACCCCTAAATCGTTTTGGATTACGTTGAGCTGTGGCCCTCAGGAAGCCAACCTTCTGCGCTGGTTTTTGGTTTCTGCCAAGGCAGCCTGTCCCATCCTCCCCCTCCCCCTTTGCATGCGCAGAGGGTCCACATGTGCATGTGATGCGCGCATGCAAGAGGAGCATGCATGTGTGACATGTCCACTTCCAAACCGGTAGGGAAGGTAAGTATTTAATTCAATTTAATTTAATTAATTCAATTTATATGTCGCCCCTCTCTGAAGATTCAGGACGGTTTATAAATTGTAGTAGATTTCACCCCTGGCAGGGAGGCCTCCTAGGCCCGTGATGGCGAACCTATGGCACGGGTGCCACAGGTGGCACGTGGAGCCATATCAGTGGGCACGCGAACTCAGCTCCGGCACGCATGTGTGCACCAGCCACCTGATTTTCGGGCCTTCTGGGCCCGCCAGAAGTCAGGAAACACACTGTTCCTGGCCTCCGGAGAGCTTCTCGGGGGTGGGGAAGGCCATTTTTGCCCTCCCCAGGCTCCTAGAAAGGCTCTGGAGCCTGGGGAAGAGCAAAAAACCGGTCTACTGTGCCATCCTGTGCCAAAAGCGGGGGGAGCATGGGGGGGCAGGGTACATAGAATTATGGATGTGGGCACGTGTGCATGTGGCCCCACCGCGTTCCCCCCACTTTTGGCACATGATGGCAAAAAGGTTAGCCATCACTGTCCTAGGCCCAAAACGGAGGGCCAGGGGGTGACCCATCCCCTCCCCGTGTCTCGTTTTTGCTCCCAAACGGATGCAGGTGGCCGAGCGCTGCCTGTCACACCTCCTGGCCACGCCTACCATGGCCACGCCCACCCAGCTGGTCATTAGGGCAGAGAACCGGTTGTTAAATTATTTAAATCCCACCACTGGCTATTGGCACAGAGCCAACCATCAGCCCATGTCTGACGCTGGCTGGCTGGGAAGTTTCTTTGCAGCAAGATTTCCCTCCGGCTGGTCCCCAAGAGGAGAGTCCTGGCCAAGCTGGAACAGTGGCACGCAGACCCCCAACCAGTGGTCCGGTGGCTCAGCTTCCAGGGATTGGAAAACCTGGCGCTGCAGAAGCAGAAGGTAAATTGGGGGTCCTGACCGGGGAGGGGGGAGGGGCGAAGGGGATTCCCGGTTCTTGAAAAAGTTGTCCCTTTGATGTGCTAAATCCCCAGATGGCAGCCGATTTCCAGGTTCTCCAGACCCTTCCCAAGAAGATGGTGTAGTAAGAAGTAATCAGGAATGAATTTGGGGGGATATTAAAAGAGAAAGAATATTGTATTTCCCCAAGGGAGAAATGGAGAAACACGTCCTTAAAGGCAGAAAGCAGCCTCGGTCTTTCTTAACAGCCTCCAGCAGATGCCTGAAGTCTTTAGAGATGTTTTGTGCCCGCCAGCCTATTCACAAACAAAATACCTTCACCTCCAAATGACGGGATTAAGAATTTACGTCCCCACACGCCCAAATTCCAAGAACAGGACATGACCCTTAGGACATAATAGGATTGACCCATCACCATTAGAGTAGCAAATGACGAGTGGTGCGGCGGAGCTCTCGCCTCACAGTCAGGAGGCTGTGAGTTTGATCCTAGGTAGAGGCAGATGTTTCTCTCTCTGGGCACATTGAGAATATATCTGCGGAATATAACACCGCATTGGCGACAGGAAGGGCATCCGGCCACTCAGCTCCGTTCAGTTGCCCAGACTCCACCTCTCAAGGGATTATGGGAGGTCTCTTCATCTCTTTAAGATGAATCATCATTCATCTTAAAAGAAGATGATGATGATTTTGGAGAGCTGCTGGAAAGGGAACTGGGGGAGACCTGCCCCTGATTTGATTCCGATTCAGAACGCCTTGATCTCCAAGCGTGGGGGTCCCTGGGTGGGCTTTGGGGATGGGGTTTTAGGGTCTGCTTTCCCTCCTTGCAGCTGAGGTCCCTGGAAGGGCTGGTCTCCAAAATGCTGAGAGGTCTGAGCGAGGCTCACGAGAAGACGGTGAGAGACACCCTCAGAGCCCTGCCGAAGATCTTGAGCCACCACCAGAGGAGACTCTACGTGGGTTCCCTGTGTGTCCTCACCGCAAAGAAACTCCGGCCTCTCCTGGAGGACGTAAGGCTGAGGGTGGCGGGGAGCTGGAGGGAAAAATCCTATTTATTTCTGGGGAGACCTGCTCTGGGTTTAGCGAATGTAATCCTTGCTTGTGTAAACAGAGGCATAGAATCAAAGTCACGTGGAGGATTAGTACTGTTCTATAAAGCCTTAATAAGGCCACCCCTGTATCCAGTTTTGCTCCCCACATTACAAAAAAGACGTTGAGACTTTGGGCAAAGTGCCAAGAAGAGCAACTAAGATGATTAAAGACTGGAGACTAAAACTTATGAAGAATGGCTGCAGGAATTGGGTATGGCTGTTCTAGAGAAAAGAAGGACTGGGGGGGGGGGACATGAGAGCAGCCTTCCAATATTTGAGGGGCTGCCCCAAAGAAGAGGGGCTCTCTACCAGAGGGGGGTTTCAGCAGGTTCTGACCAGTTCTGGAGAACAATTAGTGGAAATTTTAACTAGTTCGGACAACTGGTAGGTAGTAAAAATTCTGACTGGCCTTGCCCTCATCTAGTCTCTGCCTCCCAAGTCATAGCTGATTGGGAGGAAAAGGGGATTTTGCAATAACCTTCCCTTGCCACGCCTACCAAGCCATGCCACGCCCACCAAGCCACACGCACAGAACCGGTAGTAAAAAATTTTGAAACCCACCGCTGCTCTGTACCCCATTTCTTCACAGCTGCCCCTAAAGACAAAATCTTTACTTTTAGGAATAAATACTTCTTTCCTTACAGTTGTCTGAATCTCATTTTTATTTATTCTTGCGCAACCCGGACTCTTTTTTAAAAAAATTTTTTGATTTATATGCTGCCCTTCTCCGGAGATTCAGGGCGGCTTACAATGCGTTAAGGAATAGCCTTCATACTTTTGTATATTTATACAAAGTCAGCTTATTGTCCCCACAAACTGGGTCCTCAATTTACCCACCTTAGAAAGGATGGAAGGCTGAGTCAACCTTGAGCCTGGGGAGATTCAAACTTACAGTAATTGCAGGCAGCTGGTGTTAATCACAACGCTTTTAGTCTGCTGAGCTACCAGACTCGAGTTAGAACCCCAAATTATTCTTCTGACTGTTCGTTTGCTTGGTTTTTTTTTTTTGATAGATTTGTTCTTTTCGTTATTCCTCTTTATTGTTTTTTTAATTTTGTATTACTATAGTGGTTGGTGTCGCACAGTCGGCCAGATGTTCAGCCTAAATTTCGCAGTTCTGTTCTGCCTCTTTCCCAAGGACTTAGGAAAAGCAGATGTGGATGTCTGATTTTATTTTAAAATTTATTTTATCTTTTCATTTTTTTAAAAAAATGCCCATCTTCTTCTCCTTCTGTCCAGGAACGAGAGCCGGAGCGTTCTCTGGCTGTCCGCCTGTTCGGGGAGCTGCTGCCTTGGGTGAATGTCCGGCACAAAGCTCAGATGCGGCAGCGAATCCTGACACACGTGGTACCCTTCGTCCTCCACCTGTGCGACCCCAGCCAGCAAGTGGTCGAAGTAAGAGCTTCCTCTCTGGGGAGGTTTCCGGAGGGGCTGTTGCAAACTCACTGGGGCAGAATTCAGCCTTGGGTCTCCCTGGGGCAGGGGCAGGGGTGAAATGCTCCCGGTTTGGACCGGATTGCACGATCTGGTAGTGATGGAGGCAGGTGGTTCGGAGAACCGGTAGCAAAAATCCTTGCGCTGCCCCCCCCCTCCCCAATTGCCTAGCTGAGCCCTGCAATCATCAGAGGCTTTTTAAAAAAATTTATTTATTTATTTTTATTGAAAAGTTTTAAAATTTTTTACAAATATTCTCCCCCTCCCCCTCCCCCAATCCTCCACCCTCCCCCCCTCCCCCCCTCCCCCCACCCTTCCATCCCTCCCCCCCCCATCTTCCCAGAGCAAAATACAGGGTATAGCAATAGCCAATCATACACTAACATATGCTAACTACCTATAAAATTTCATCTCCCTCTTGTGCTTTAACTCCCTTTTAATTAAACTAGTAAACTAGTAAACTAAACCTAACAAAAACAACTGAGGAGTAAATTTTATCCTCTTTTTAAGAATATTTTGTATAATCCACCATATTTTTACAAGTCCAACATATATGATAATACGTAGTGTCCTCTTTGGCCGAAAAAATTCTTTTAAAAGTAAAAAAAAAAGCCTCTGATGATCGTGCGGCTCATCTGGGATCATCAGAGGCTTTTAAAAAAGAAAGAAAGAAAGCTTCTGCCGATCAGGTAAGTCAGCTGGGATCGTCAGAGGCTTTAAAAGCATTTTTTAAACATCCTCTTCAGCCAAAGAGATTGTAGAAAAATGGTTTTAAAAGTTTTTTTTTTTTTTAAAAAGTTGGCCACGCCCACTCAGTCATATTACCCACCCACCCCCACCAAGCCACGCCCACAGAACCGGTAGTAACAAATTTTACATTTCACCACTGGGCAGGGGGCATTGGCATAAGACCCTGGGTTTGCTCCCCAAGATTTTGGGGGGACCACTTGGGATGGGGGACACTTCCCTCGGATAGCCCCCCAGATGCGGTGCGGCTTTAAGCACACACCTGGGAGAGCTGAAGGCGAGCGGCTTGCAAGAACGCAGAGGCACATCTGGATTGCACATCTGGCCTGAGAAGAATCCTCTTTCTCCCTGACACAGACCTACAAGTGGACTTTGGCCCGATGCAATAACTTTCTGGGCTGGAACCTCGGATTGGAAATTTTGACCTTGGCTTATTGTGACTGTCAGAAAGCCTTGGATAAAATCTGCAAGAGCCTGGTAGGTGGGGGACGGATAGACCCCTTCTCTGAGGAAATCCCCCCCCCACTCCACCCCATTGATAAACTTCCTCCGGGATCCACCAATTGGGTTCAGTACTGTCTGGGAGTGGGGCGTAATTAGATGCCCTTAGGAGCCCTCAAATGGCCCCGGGGATGAGACGAAGGGCTACTGGGGGGCCGGAGAGCAGTTTCCCAACATTTGAGGGTCTGCCCCAAAGAAGAGGGGGTTGGTTCAACCGATTTTCCAAAGCACCAGAAGGCAGGAGAAGAAACAATGGATGGGAACTAATCCAGGAGAGAAGCAAGCTGGAATTAAGGAGAAACTTCCTAACAGTGAGAACCGTTAACCGGTGGAACAGCTTGCCACTAGAAATTGTAGGTGGAAGGGTTTTTTTTTTTTAGAAGAGACTGAACAGCCATTTGTCCGAGATGGTTTAGGGCAGTGTTTCTCAACCTTGGACGCTTGAAGATGGGTGGACTTCAACTCCCAGAATCCCCCAGCCAGCAACGCTGGCTGGGGGATTCTGGGAGTTGAAGTCCACCCATCTTCAAGCGTCCAAGGTTGAGAAACACTCCTATAGGGTTTCCTGCTTTGGCAAGGGGTTGGACTAGAAGACCTCCGAGGCCCCTTCTAGCTCTATTCTGAATTGCTATCGTCCGCTTTCCTTGTGTACCATCCCAAGGTGAACGGTACCATTCCCTCCACCCTCCAAAGGACGGGCATCCTGGGTATGCAGGCCATCCAACCCCCTTCAGTCAGGGGTTTGCCCCACTCCTGGCTGCCCTCTTGCAAATGCTTCACACACACACACACACACACACACACAATCACACTCCCTTTGCCAAGAGGTTCAAGGCAGCTGCCTCCCCTCTCTCTCTCCAGGTTAAATGGTACCCAGACAAGATCCTGATTTTCCTGTCTTGCACGTTGGATTACCTGAGGAGCTCCAAAGCCCCCCTACGCAGGGCAGCTGGGGTCTTCGCAGGTGAAGGTTGGGGGTATCCACCTGGTGGGAAGGGGACCCCTTCCATCTTCAACCGGTTCTGGCCTCACCTGTTCCCCAGGTGATGCTGGGTCAAAGCCAGCCATCTCTCACCAGCCACGCGGATGCCCCTTTACAGCCATTCCACTTAGTGACCGTTCCAAGGGAGAACAGCACCGAAAAGGATCAGATTTTTCAAACTCACGACTGTTCCAGCATCCCCAATTTTTTTTAAAAAAAATTGATTTATATGCCGCCCTTCTCCGGAGACTCAGGGCGGCTTACAATGCGTTAAGCAATAGCCTTCATGCTTTTGTATATTTATACAAAGTCAGCTTATTGCCCCCACAAACTGGGTCCTCAATTGACCTACTTAGAAAGGATGGAAGGCTGAGTCAACCTTGAGCCTGGTGAGATTCGAACTTACTAATTGCAGACAGCTGGTGTTAATCACAATGCTTTTAGTCTGCTGAGCCACCAGGTCTCAGGTAGTCCTCGATTTACGGACTCAGTTGAGCCCCAAAGTTTTAGAATGCTAAATGAGAGATTTGTTAAGGGAGTTCTGCCCCGTCTTACGACTTTTCTCGCCACTTTTTTTTGCAAGTGGTCCTCGACTTACGGCCACAATTGAGCCCCGAATTTCTCTTTCTAAGTGAGTTTTGCCCCATTTTACGGCCTTCCGCGCCACCGTACGTTTCAAAGGCACTGAAAAAAGTGACTTATGACCGTTTTTCACACTTATGACCGTCGCAGCCATCCTCATGGTCACATGATCGAAATTCAGACACTCGGCCACCAACTCACATTTACAACGGTTGCCGTGTCCCAGGGTCACAGGATCCTCTTTTGCGACCTCCTGATAAGCAAAGTCAATGTGGGGGAAGCCAGGTTCACTTAACAACGGTGTTACTCACTTAACGACTCCAGTGATTCCCTTAAGAACTGTGGTAAGAAAGGTCGTAAAACAGGGCAAAACTCACCTAAAGACTGTCTCGCTTAGCAACGGAAACGTTGGCCTCAATTTTGGTTGTAAGTCGAGGACTACCTGCATTCTGCCTGGGCAGATCCCAATCGATCCTGGACAGATCCTGCCAGCTGGCCAAGCCTGGAGCCACCTGGAGGTGGGGGAGGCCGATGAATTGGATAGCTAGTTAAGACTCCGAGGCGGCACCAGATGCGATTCTGCACCTTCCTGTCCACACAGGATTCCTTGCCTTTTACATGGATGCCCAGCAGCTGAGCCAGGAAGTCCTTATCGCCCTTCAGCAGAGTAAGCGAGGGTAGGGGGCACTGGGCATGTGTGTGTGTGTGGGGGGGAGATACCAGGCAGCCTTTTGCAAATTGGCAAATTGTGGTGGGGGGCTTTCTCAGGGGATGGATGAAGAAAGTCAGAATTGGGCCACGTCTGGGGGGCTAAGACCCCTGCAAGTCGTTGTGTTTGAACCTTGGGTGTGCCCAAGTGCATTGCCAGGGGTTCATTGGGCTGGCATCGAAGTGAGATGGGTGGCATGTCAATATAAATTTAATAAGTAAATGTGCAAAAATGGATGGAGTTAGCAGAGACAGCTAAACGGACTGCTTTAATTAAAGAAAAAAAAATACAAATACTTTTATTTCTACCTGGAAACCGCTGCTGGACTTTTTGCTTGAGGTGGGGGGTAAAAAGAAACTTTGATTTTGGGTTTTACCGATTCAATAGGTTTGTTGTTATAGAAATGGCATATTTCCATAGAGATAGGTTTGCGTTGTTATGTAGTAGTATAAACTATCCATTTCTATAACTGACTAGTTTATACTACTGTATAAAAGTAAAAAGTTGAGGTTTGATGTTATTATTTTATTCAACGATACCGAACGGAGTCGGAAGTCGATGTCTTTTTTTTCTTTTTCCCTTTTTTTCTCTTCCTCCACTTTTCTCTTCCCTTTTTCCTTCCCTATCTTCCCTATTATTTACTTTTCTATTTTTTTGCAGACTACATTATAAATGAATAAAAACAGAATATATGAACATAATAATAATAATAATAATAATAATAATAATAATAATAATAATAATAATAATAATAATTAGTAATGGTAATAATAATAAAGTTTTAGAGAGTGAGAAACTCAAGATCTTATTATTTATTTATTTATTATTTCAATTTATAAACCGCCCTTCTCCTTGCGGATTTAGGGCGGTGAACAGCCAGAATAAAACATGGTATACAAAAGTTAAAAACAATTAAAAATTTAAATATTATTCGGCCAAGAATTAAAACAACCCAATTTAAAATCAAGTTCAAATTTAAAAACGGAGGATGGGATCAAGCTAGCCCAGCTAGATGGAATAAATGGGTTTTAAGGGCCCGACGAAAGGTCCGGAGATCTGGAATCCTGCGTATCTCCGGGGGTAGGTCATTCCAGAGGGCGGGCGCCGCCACAGAGAAGGCTCTCCCCCTGGGGGTCGCCAGCCGACACTGTCTGGTCGACGGCCCCGGAAGAGGCCCTCTCTGTGCGAGCGTACTGGCCGGTGGGAGGCTATTGGCGGCAGAAGGCGGTCCCGCAAGTACCCTTATTGCACTGCATATATAAGAGGCCTTGAGGTCGACCTCTGCCCCCCTGCCAACACGAGCTGCAACCGGTCCGAGAGAAAGGAGGAGAACCACCATCCCCAACTCTTCTAACCGGTGCAGCATGGTACCATGGTCGATGGTATCAAAAGCCACTGAGTGATCTAACGGCCAGAACAGAGGAGCAACCCCTGTCCCGAGCCCTCCAGAGATCATCTACCAACGTGACCAATGCCGTTTCCGTGCTGAGCCCGGGCCTGAAACCCGGCTGGAACGGATCTAGATAAGACGTTTCCTCCAGGTACTGCGGAAACTGTTGTGCGACCACACTCTGGACAATCTTCGCCACAAAGCGAAGGTCGGAGACAGGACGGTCGTTGGCTAATACTGCCGGGTCCAGGGAGGGCTTCTTGAGGAGAGTCCACCCATCTTAGAGCAGGCTGGCTGGGGAATGTTGGGAACTGAAGTCTTTTCTTTTTGGGTTCTAGGCGTCGATTGCCTGCTGAGCGATCCGGAGCCCTCCATTGCCGAGGTGGCTTCCATCTCCATCCTGCAGGTGAAGGAGGTCCTGCAGGCAGCTTCGGCTTCGGCTTCGGCCTCTGCCTCGCCCGTCCCCTCAGCCCTGGCACGGATGTTTTGCTGCCTCCAGCCGGGAGGGAAAGAGAAGCCGCAGTTTGAGGACAGTCCCTACAAGAGGAAGAGCAGTCCGGAGAGCTCCCTCAGCACCACCCCCCAATCCCTCCATTAAAGAGGCCAGCGGGAGGCTGCTTAAGACTCCCAACGTCACGGCCCCCTTCGTTTGGGGGGAACGTTGCGTTGTGTTATCCTGGACGTGGCGAGGTTTTGCTTCTTATTCATTGCGGTGTTTCACACACGAGCTCCACGCAGTTGTTCGGAGCCTCCAAAACTCTAAGTAAAGAAACAAACGTTGCGTTTCAGCCAGGCTTCCCCGCATGTGTTATAAGTCCCTTTCTTCTTTTCGGCAGGTTTTTGTACCCGATGGAAAGCTGCCAGGAGTTGTGTCTTAAGTATTCGGGTAGTCCTCGACTTACAACAGTTCATTTAGGGACCGAAGTCACAATGGCACTGAAAAAAGTGGCCGAGGGCTGTTTTTCACACTGTTTGACCATGGCAGTATCCCCGTGGCCACGTGATCAAAATTCAGAGGCTCCTCTTAGAATAGAATAGGGAACAGAACAGAACAGAACAACAGAACAGAAGGAAATGGAAGGGAAAGGAAGGGAAGGGAACAGAATAGAATGGAACAGGATAGGACAGGACAGGACAGGACAGAAAAGAACAACGGAACGGAAGGAAATGGAAGGGAAGGAAATGGAAGAGAAGGAAACAGAACAGAACAGAACAGAACAGAATAGAATAATAGTGTGGAATGGAATGGAATGGAACAGGATAGGACAGGACAGGACAGGACAGAACAACAGAACAGAACAATAGAACAGAACAGAACAGAACAGAACAGAACAGAATAGAATAGAACAGAACAATGGAAGGGAACAGAACAGAACAGAACAGAACAGAATAGAATAGAATAGAATAGAATAGAATAATAGAGTGGAAGGGAATGAAATGGAACGGAATGGAATAGAAAAGAAGAGAATGGAATGGAACAGAATGGAACAGAATGGAAAATAGAGTGGAATGGAATGGAACAGAATGGAATAGAATAGAATAGAATAATAGAGCAGGACAGGACAGGACAGAATAATAGAATTGGAAAGGACTTTTGAGGTCTTCTAGTCCAACCCCTTGCTCATATGTAGTGATACGGAGGCAATTTGCCCCGACCCATTCTGGGACAGCTTTTCCAATTTCCCAGTTCATGCCCTAGTTTGGGATCGCTTAGTGGTCTCCCATCCTAATCCAATCAGCTTCATTGAGAAGGGCCTTTTGAGCAATGCATTTATCAACACCCAAGAGTTTTGCACACGAGTAGGTTTCGAAGCGGAGCAAAACACCTGGGCAGGCATTCCTGGGAATGCCATTTGGACAAACCCCTGGCCAAGGGTCTTCTAGAGAAGGTGAACTGGATGCACTTTGCTGTTGATGCTCCCTCTGCCCCTCCTCATCATCTTACCCACCCCCCACCCCCCGCCTCTCCCTTTCCAGGTTTCTGCAATCTGCTGGCTCAGCTCTTGCAGAGGGCTGCCATTCTGCTGCCCTCAGCTTTTTCTGCTAAACTACCAGGAGCCCCCTCCCCTCTCCCCCACCCCCCAGGCAGCTCCGGTTTCCGACGTGTCAGTGAGTTAATTGGGGTCCTAGCGCCGGAGCGAGGAGGCTGCATTCATTATAAGGATGAACGAGCCTCTGCTTCCGGGCGAACAGAGTTTAACGGTCCTAAACAGGCTCTCTTTCCCTGGGTGTGTGTGTGTGAAGCGGGGGGGGGGGGTCTTCAAAGACTCTGCTCGCTTTTGCAAAAGTGACCCCCTCCTCTTGTTTATTTTATTTTATTTTAATTATTTTATTTTATTTTATTTTATTTATTATTTTATTTTATTTATTATTTTATTTATTATTTTATTTTATGTTCTTTTCTAAATTTAAAATTTATTAAATGTCCACCAAATCTGCAAGTCAGATTGCAGTTTGCTCTTTTTTGCAAAGGGTGACCACCCCCTTATTTATTTTACAGGTAGTCCTCGACTTGCGATCACGAAAGAGCCCCAAATATCTGTCGCTAAGTGAGACATTTATTCAGTGCGTTTTGCCCCGTTTTATGACCTTTCTGGCCTCAGTCGTTAAGCGAACCGCTGCAGTTGTTAAACGAGTTACACGGTTATTAAGTGAATCGGGCTTCCCCATTGACTTGCTGTCAGAAGGTCTCAAAAGTTGATCACATGGCCCTGGGATCCTGTGACCGTCATAAATATGAGTCAGTCGTCAAGGGGCTGAATTTTGATCACGTGACCATGAGGACACTGAGCGGTCGTAACTAAGAAACCCGGACATAAAGACAGTCTTTTCGTTGCCGTGGTCACTAAACGAACTCTTGCAAGTCGAGGACTACCGGTTTTTATTAAATCTGTGCCTTGCAAGTCAGATTTGCAGTTTGCTCACTGTTGCAAAGGATGATCCTCTCTCTTACTTATTTTATTTTAATTTACTGAATTTGCAACTTGTCAATCAGATGTGGAATTTGCAACGGTAAATTTGTACCACTCCCAGAGAGTAAGTGATGCAGAGGTGGGGTTTCAGAAGATTCTGACCAGTTCTGGGGAAACGGAGTGGAAATTTTGAGTAGTTTGGAGAACCGGTAGTAAAAATTCTGACTGGCCCCACCCCCATCTATTCTCTGCTTCCGAAGTCCCGGCTGATTGGGTGGAAATGGGGATTTTGCAGTAACCTTCCCCTGAAGTGGGGAAAGAATGGAGATTTTGCAGTATCCTTCCCCTGCCACGCCCATCAAGCCACATCCACAGAACTGGTAGTAAAAATGTTTGAAACCCACCAGTGAAGTGATGGGATACGTCCAGAAAGTGAATGCATGTCTGTGTGTCAGGAACGAAAGGTGCGTCTTTACAACTGCGTGCAGATGTGTCTAACACCTGGCGGAGGGACGATGGAATTGGCTTCTCTTCAGAAAAGAAGCAGGGAAGCTCCTTTCAAAGCAGGAAAAATGCTTGCAAAAAATCCATGCAAGCAGGAAGGCTTTCAAGAGATTGGACCGCCAGCTGTCTCCAATGGCACAGGGAGTCCTCGATTTACAACAGTTCATTTAACGACCGTCCGAAGTTACAACGGCCCTGAAAGAAAGTGATTTGCGATCGTCTGAGCCACGGTGGCGCAGTGGTTAGAGTGCAGTACTGCAGGCTCCTTGCTGCTGACTGCCAGCTGCCTGTAATTTGGCACTTGGAATCTCACCAGGCTCAAAGGTTGACTCAGCCTTCCGTCCTTCCGAGGTCGGTAAAATGAGGACCCAGGTTGTTGGGGGCAAGAGGCTGACTCTGTAAACTGCTTAGAGAGGATTGGAAAGCTGTCAGGCCTGGAAGCCATCATTTAAGAGCCATAAAAGAACCTGGATAGCTCAGCAGACTAAAAGCATTGTAATTAAAACCCAGCTGTCTGCAATTACTGCTAGTTCGAATCCCCAGGCTCAAGGTTGACTCAGCCTTCCATCCTTTCTAAGGACCCAGTTTGTGGGGGGAATAAGCTGACTTTGTATAAATATATACAAAAGTATGAAGGCTATTGCTTAACGCATTGTAAGCCGCCCTGAGTCTCTGGAGAAGGGCGGCATATAAATCAAATTAAAAAAAGAAAGGAAGGAAGGAAGAAGAACATTCAGCTGCCTGCAATTACTGTAAGTTTGAATCTCCCCAGGCTCAAGGTTGACTCAGCCTTCCATCCTTTCTAAGGTGGGTAAATTGAGGACCCAGTTTATGGGGGCAATAAGATGACTTTGTATAAGTATACAGAAGTATGAAGGCTATTGCTTAACGCATTGTAAGCTGCCCTGAGTCTTCGGAGAAGGGTGGCATATGAATCTAATTAAAAAAAAATTTTGCCTTTGGCCTTCAGGCCTGCCACATTTACTACTGTGGGAAATTGGAGCCAGGGTGATATATAGTCATAACAACATTCTTTTCTCTGAGAGTCAAGGACATCTTGCCCTGAAGCAGTTGCATCCCTTTCGGATCGGGACGCCTTACACACAGTCACTCACACCCTTGTCACTTCCCGTCTGGACTACTATAATGCTCTCTACATGGGGCTCCCCTTGAGGAGCACCCGGAGGCTCCAATTGGTCCAGAATGCGGCCGCGCGAGTGGTTATGGGAGCGACTTGTTGCTCACGGCTAACTCCTCTCTTGCGCAAGCTGCACTGGCTCCCGGTGATCTTCTGGGTGCATTTCAAGGTGCTAGTCATCATCTTCAAAGCGCTCCATGGCTTAGGACCGGGATACCTACAGGATCGCTTTCTGCCACCGAATATCTCCCACCGTCTGATACGCTCGCACAGAGAGGGCGTCCTCAGGGTGTCGTCGGCCAGACAATGTCGGTGGGCGGCCCCCAGGAGGAGAGCCTTCTCTGTGGGGGCTCCTGCCCTATGGAATGAGCTGCCCCCGGATATAAGGATTCCCGACCTCCATGCCTTCCGTCGGGCTCTAAAGACTCTGTTGTTCCACCAAGCCGGCCTGACCGAATAGATAAATTTTAAATGGGTTTTAATTGGTTTTAAAGGGGTTTTAGCAAGGGGTTTTAAACTACGGCCAAATACCTTTAAATTATTTTAATAGTTTTAATTTTTGTGTGGGACTCTCTTAATACGGCTGTAAACCGCCCTGAGTCCTTTGGGAGAAGGGCAGTATAGAAATGTAATCAACTCAACTCAACTCAACCTGGAGGGCTGGAATTGGGAGGCATCTCCAGATGGGATGGTGCATTGATTAGGCCACGTGATGGACATGTGGGTGCAGGGGAAGGGAGTTGGACTTTCTTTTAGGTGGGGAAAACCTGGAAGCTTTCAGATCTCGGTTTTCCCAGATCTGAAAATATGACATCTCGAATAAAATGGAGCTTTGAGGAAGCTCAAGCCTCGGAGTTTTTTTTTCGTTGGGGGTGTTATTTGGAACCCTGACAAAAGCCCTGTGAAGCAGGATAAAAGTCTAAGTGCTATTGTTATTGCTATTTCACAATTATGACCGTTGTAGCATCCCCATAGTCAGGTGATCAAAATTGAGATGTTTGGCAACTGACTCGTATTTATGACGGTTGCAGTGTTATGGAATGAAGTGACCAAGCAACACTTCTGGGTCAATCAGAGAGAGAGTTTATTTGCGCAAAGACTCGTAAGCCAGGTTCCAATCTTGGCTTAGAGTAAAGTCTCCATGCTTGTATGACACATTATATACTTTTCTAAACAAAGGATTCTGCTAACACAGCAACTTTTCCATATATGGTTAACATGCATTTGTCATTTTTAATTGTCATTTTCCTAGTTATTAAAGTTTTACATTATCTCATAATTCTTCTTGTATTTTGGCTGAAGTACAAATTTCTTCTTGTTGAAGGACAAGTTTTAGCCCATGTGGATGTCCATGACCTAACCACCTTTAGCCATCTGTCTTCTGACAAGCTAGGGATGCTCCTTTCTTCTGACAGGCCATGGGGGCCTCTTTAGAGCATCAAAGGAAATTACATCTTGGCTTTTGTATTCTCTGCAGCTGCACATATTTCTTGTTTTCAGAATATAGTTGCTTTTAGAATATATAATGAATATATAAAGGTATCCAAAGATCATCTATCCTGACCCACTCTTACATTAGCAGTGTTATAGAAAGAGAAGACTGAACAACATTCCTGGGTCAGCCAGAGACAGTTGATTGCGCAGTTTCAGAGGCAGATTTGTATCTTTAATTCTGAACGAAGAAGAGCTCTGATACAGTTGCTTTTATACTGTAACATGACCAAGGATTTGATGAGCACAACAGCTTTCCATATATGGTTAACATATATTTGTTAGGTGACGATTGATACTTTCATCAGTTTTCTATATTACTAAATTCCTACATTAATTTATAGTACATGAGATCATCTTAGCTAAACAGCCTTTATTAATTTTGTGATTGCTGAGGCGCAGGTTAATGGCCTGCCTTTGATAATAAGTAATTTTTTGTTTCATATGGATGTCCTTGCATTCTTGACAACTAGGCCCCTCAGAAGATATATATTACCAAGAATGGAATTTAGCTGACTTAGTGAAATCTCTAAACAAGCACTTTTCTTTCTTATAATAATGTGAACAGAGAGGGCCCCCCAGTGTTCATATAGGTGACCCTACACCATTCACATCATTCACATTAGCAGTGTCCTGTGACACCTTTTGCTTTCCGAGAAGCAAAGCCAATGGAGAAGCCAGATTTGCTTAACGACAATAGCGCTTCACTTAACAACTGGGGCAAGAAAAATGGGGGAAAGCACTGTCTCCCAATGCTTTGGGAGGAAATTTGGGGGGCTCAATTGGGTTCGTAAGTCGAGGACTGCCTGTATAGGGTCTCCTGCTTGAGCAAGGAGGGGCTGGACTAGAAGACCTCGGAGGTCCCTTCCAACTCTGTTACCATTCTGTTCAATGAAAGTGTTGTGATTGTGATTGTGATTGTGGCAGTCGTTGCTGCTGCTCCAGGGGGAAGCTTCGCTCCCCTTTTTCCTCCAATCCAGAAAGCCACATCCAATTGCCAGACTGTGGAGCCTCCATATCCAGAGGCAGTCTACCAGGGAGAGGTTAGAAAGAGCAACCCTTACGCTGGGCGGGGCGAGCAGGAAAGCAGGCGGGGCTTGAGCTGGGCTTGAGCTATATAAGAAAGGCTGGGCGGCTTGGGGATGGATGGTGGGATCCGGCCGCCTTCCCCTCTTGTGAGTTCCCCTTCGCGGCAGAGCCGGAAGTGTCGGGTTGTCAGCCGGCGCTGGCTTTCGCTCGCCCTCTAGAGGCCGCGACCAGTGAAAAGGGACCCGTCGCGCGGCGATGGCGTCACAGGGGCGCCGGCGGCGGTTGGAGCCTCGGATGGAGCCCGAGCAGGAGCGGCTGAGGCGGCAGATCCGCTTGCTTCAAGGTGGGCCTCCGCTGGGGCCGATGGGGACGGTAGTCGGGCGGCGGGAGGAGGGGCCCGGCCTGAGGGCCCTGGAGGAGAGCCGGGTGGTGGGAGCAGGCCGGCCTCCCTCCCTCCCTCCTTCCTCGGGCGGGGCGGGGGGGGGTCATATGGACGGGGGGGGGGTCAGCGGGGGCCATTAGGGACCCGGCCACAGCAGCCCCTGCCCCAGGCCCTTGGGGGGAGGGCAATACAGAGACTGTCACCCCCCCTTTCCCTTCCCTGGGGCTGTTAATGGGCGGGGGGGGGGGGGCTGGACTGGATGGCCTCTGAGGTGCCCTTCAGCTCCATAATGCCGCTAGGGGAGGGGCTCTCCAAACTTGGCAACTGGAGGCCTTCATTCAGCTCCCCGGAATTCTGGGAAATGAAGTCCAGTGAAGAACTCCAGTTCTTGTCATTCAGAAAGGTTTGTAGCCTACATGCTATATAGATAGTTGAGAGACAGGTTGGTCCAGTGGGGAAGGACTCAGGTTAGAAACCAGGAGACGGGGAGTTCTAGTCCCGCCTTAGCCATGAAAGGCGGCTGGGTGAGTTTGGGCCAATTACCAGGAGACGGGGAGTTCTAGTTCCACCTTAGCCATGAAAGGCGGCTGGGTGAGTTTGGGCCAATTACCAGGAGACGGGGAGTTCTAGTCCCGCCTTAGGCATGAAAGGTGGCTGGGTGAGTTTGGGCCAATTACCAGGAGACGGGGAGTTCTAGTCCCACCTTAGCCATGAAAGGTGGCTGGGCGAGTTTGGGCCAATTACCAGGAGACGGGGAGTTCTAGTCCCGCCTTAGCCATGAAAGGTGGCTGGGTGAGTTTGGGCCAATTACCAGGAGACGGGGAGTTCTAGTCCCACCTTAGCCATGAAAGGTGGCTGGGCGAGTTTGGGCCAATTACCAGGAGACGGGGAGTTCTAGTCCCGCCTTAGCCATGAAAGGTGGCTGGGCGAGTTTGGGCCAATTACCAGGAGACGGGGAGTTCTAGTCCCGCCTTAGGCATGAAAGGTGGCTGGGTGAGTTTGGGCCAATTACCAGGAGACGGGGAGTTCTAGTCCCGCCTTAGCCATGAAAGGTGGCTGGGTGAGTTTGGGCCAATTACCAGGAGACGGGGAGTTCTAGTCCCACCTTAGCCATGAAAGGTGGCTGGGTGAGTTTGGGCCAATTACCAGGAGACGGGGAGTTCTAGTCCCGCCTTAGGCATGAAAGGTGGCTGGGTGAGTTTGGGCCAATTACCAGGAGACGGGGAGTTCTAGTCCCACCTTAGCCATGAAAGGCGGCTGGGTGAGTTTGGGCCAATTACCAGGAGACGGGGAGTTCTAGTCCCGCCTTAGGCATGAAAGGTGGCTGGGTGAGTTTGGGCCAATTACCAGGAGACGGGGAGTTCTAGTCCCGCCTTAGCCATGAAAGGTGGCTGGGTGAGTTTGGGCCAATTACCAGGAGACGGGGAGTTCTAGTCCCGCCTTAGGCATGAAAGGTGGCTGGGTGAGTTTGGGCCAATTACCAGGAGACGGGGAGTTCTAGTTCCACCTTAGCCATGAAAGGCGGCTGGGTGAGTTTGGGCCAATTACCAGGAGACGGGGAGTTCTAGTCCCGCCTTAGGCATGAAAGGTGGCTGGGTGAGTTTGGGCCAATTACCAGGAGACGGGGAGTTCTAGTCCCACCTTAGCCATGAAAGGTGGCTGGGTGAGTTTGGGCCAATTACCAGGAGACGGGGAGTTCTAGTCCCGCCTTAGCCATGAAAGGTGGCTGGGTGAGTTTGGGCCAATTACCAGGAGACGGGGAGTTCTAGTTCCACCTTAGCCATGGAAGGCGGCTGGGTGAGTTTGGGCCAATTACCAGGAGACGGGGAGTTCTAGTCCCGCCTTAGGCATGAAAGGTGGCTGGGTGAGTTTGGGCCAATTACCAGGAGACGGGGAGTTCTAGTCCCACCTTAGCCATGAAAGGTGGCTGGGTGAGTTTGGGCCAATTACCAGGAGACGGGGAGTTCTAGTCCCGCCTTAGCCATGGAAGGCGGCTGGGTGAGTTTGGGCCAATTACCAGGAGACAGGGAGTTCTAGTCCCACCAGCCATGAATCCCAGCTGGGGATTTTATCTGGCTGGCTTGTTGCCTGGGCCTGACATTGTGGGGTTGAGAGTGGCTTATCTGGCTGGCTTTCATGCCTAAAGTGGGACTAGAGCTCCCGTTCTCCTGGTGATTGACCAGACTGGGAGTTCTAGTCCCACTTTAGGAATGAAAGCCAGCTGCGGGACTCGACCCTCCAGTGTCAGTCCCAGGCTGGCCGGTCACTTCCCGTTTGCAACCAAAAGAATCGACACTTGGCTGATCCTGAGAAAGGCAGACACTTACAGGAGAAATGCTAGAATATAATATATGTATAATCAAGGTGGGCCTCCGCTGGGAATGATGGGAACTGTAGTTGGGCGGTGGGAGGAGAGGCACAGGCTGAGGGGCCTGGAGGAAACCCCGGAGTGGTGTCTATACATATATAAAATATAGGTGTTTTTGAATGTCTGTTCATTCCTGGTGACTGTCTGGACTGATCTCTGGGCCAGATTGTTAGACATGATTTGATCTTGTCTCCTCCTTTATCAGGGTAAAAGAGAGAAGGACTGGCCCAGGTCACCCAGTCGGGTTTGTCAGATTAGAACTCCTTTTTTTTCCCTTCATTTTATTAGATTTATATACCGCCCTACTCCCGAAGGACTCAGGGCGATGAACAGCCTTAAGATAAAACACATAAATACCGAAATTTAAAATAGAATAAAAACGAATTAAATAATTCTAGCCTTAGCTGCTTCTCTGAGCTGGCTTCCAGCATACAGATAGTCCTTGACTTATGACCACAATTGAGCCCAACGTTTCTCTTGTTAAGTGAGTTTTGCTCCCTTTTATTTCCTTTCCTTTCCTGCCACCGTTGTTAAGTGAATCACTGCAGTTGATAAGTTAGTAACCCGGTTGTTAAGTGAATCTGGCTTCTCCATTAACTTGTGTCAGAAGGTCGGAAAAGAGGACCTTGGGACACAGCAACCGTCATCAGTACGAGCCAGTTGCTCAGCGTCTGAATTTTGGTGACCAAAGGGAGGCTGCCACGGTCTTTAAGCATGAAAAACAGCCATAAGTGACATTTTCTCTCCTGCTGTAACTCTGAACGGTCACTAAACGAACTGTCGTAAGTAGAGAATTACCTGCACATCGTTTTGAAAGAGGCCAGCATTTGAAAGCCAGAGCGTAACCTGCCTGAATTCGGGGGTTTGGTTGCCATTTAATCATTGCTGTTTCAGAGCCATCCGGCCTGAACTTGGCTTCTGTAGAGATAGGAGATACGATATGGGTCCCTGGTGATTTACATGAGGGTTTTCATGCCCTGAAATATTTGAAGAATATCCTGCTCTTTTGATCAATAGCAGGACAATCTCTTCCCCAAGACTTCGATTGATTGATGGATTAGGTGCCATTAAGTCCATCCCCAGCAACCACATAAATAGATTTTTTTCCCTCCCAGAATGATTTGTTGCTAACGTGCTCCCTTCAGACCTCCGAACTGCGTACCCTTCACCACTAAACACACACACACACACAGAGAGGATATGGGGAAGGCTAAAACAGTTGTGCTTTTATGGTGGCTTGGAAGGTAGCTACCAAGGCTTTCCCGTCCTGACTTTTATCTAAACCTGCCCCACCTGGTGTTAGCTTCTCCGGCAGGGCAGATAAGATGTCAGCTATTATCTGAATAAGCCAAAATCAAGGATAATGCTCAGTAAATGCATAGCCAGACGAGAGAGTTGCACAGAGTGGCCTTCTCCACGCACAGCCACAAAGAATATTCAGGCCGTTCATTGCAGGTAAAGTTTTAGACTTCCGACTTCTGACTGCAGCTTGATTTGCAACCATAAGGGAGCTAACCATTACAGATAATCCTCAACTTACAACCATTGGTTTACGGACTGTTCAGAGTTACAACGCCAACGAAAAAAGTGACTTATAACTGTTTTTCATGACCCGAACTGTGGTGGCGCAGTACTGCAGGCTAATTCTGCTGGCTGCCAGCAGTTCAACAACTCAATCCTGACCGGTTCAAGGTTGACTCTGCCTTCCGTCCTTTCGAGGTTGGTAAAATGAAGACCCGGATTGTTGGGGGCAAGAGGCTGATTCTGTAAAACCGCTTAGAGAGGACTGCAAAGCACTGGGAAGAGGTAGGTAAGTCTAATTGCTATAGGAAGGAAGGAAGGATGGAAGGAAGGAAGGAAGGAAGGAAAGGAAAGGAAGGAAAGGAAGGAAGGAAGGAAGGAAGGAAGGAAAGGAAGGATGGAAGGATGGAAGGAAAGGAAGGATGGATGGATGGAAGGAAGGAAGGAAGAAAGGAAAGAAAGATGGAAGGAAAGGAAGGAAGATGGAAGGAAAGGAAGGAAGATGGAAGGATGGAAGGAAGGAAGGAAGGAAAGGAAGGATGGAAGGAAGGAAGGAAGGAAGGAAAGGAAGGAAGGAAGGAAGGAAGGAAAGGAAGGATGGATGGAAGGAAGGAAGGAAGGAAGGAAGGAAGGAAGGAAGGAAGGAAGGAAGGAAGGAAGGAGTCAGACCTGGAAGCCATCTTTTATCTTTGAGCCTTCATGCCTGCCACAAATTCTACTGTGGGAAAATGGGACGGGGGGGGGGGGGATTGTATGGGGTGAAGACGATAGGTAGCCAAAATAACATTCTTTCCAGAAAGTTAAGGCCGCTTTGCCCTGCAGTTGTGCTGAGAAGAATGAGGAGTTATCTTCTGTTCTGGAGGGTACCTGATTGGTTGGTGTGACGGACATGTGGGTGATGGGCAAGGACTTGAACTTGAACTTTGGGTGAGGGAAACCCAGAAGTTCTCTGGTTCGGGTTTTCCCAGATGTGCCAATGTGACATCTCTAATAAAAATGAGCTTTGAGGAAACTCAGGCCTCGGAGTTTGATTTAGTTCGGGGTGTTACTTGGAACCCTGACGGAAGGAAGGAAGGAAGGAAGGGCCGTGATGGCACAGTGGTTAGACTGCAGTATTGCAGGCTATTTCTGACTGCCGGCTGCCTGCAATTTGGCAGTTTGAATCTCACCAGGCTCAAAGTTGACTGAAACTTCTGTCCTTCCAAGGTGGGTAAAATGAGGACCCAGACTGTTGGGGGCAAGAGGCTGACTCTGTAAACTGCTTAGAGAGGGGTGGAAAGCACTGGAAAGCGGTATACGAGTCTTATTGCTATTGCTGTCCCCTATGGTCAGGTGATCCAAATTCGGACTGTTGCAAATTGACTCATATTTATGACGGTCGCAGTGTCCCGGGGTCCTTGTTCCCCTTTTGCAATTTTCTGACAAGCAAACTCAATGGGGAAGCCAGCTTGACTGAACAAGTTACTTACAACAACTGCAGGGTTAAGTTCACTTGACAACTCTGGAAAGGAAGGCCGTAACACGTTTTCTATCACATAAAAATGTCTACACCCGTAAAATGTTATAGGGTCTCCTGCTTAAAGCAGGCGGGGGTGGGCTAGAAGACCTCCGAGGTCCCTTCTAACTCTGTGGTTCTGTTCTTCAGGTCTCATCAATGACCATAAAAACGCCCATGGGAATGCGCCAGTTCCTCCACCGCCTGCTTCGGTCTCCAGGTGGAGGAACCCTAAACTTCCTGCCTTTCAAAGCCAAGCGGCCCTCAGCACGAGATTCAGCCAGCAACCCTCCCAAGATGTCCCATCCGGCCAGGCCAGCGCGACTACCTGGAGGAAGAAATACTCTCTTGTCAACGCCCCGCCTAGACCAGCCCTATCTTCGGCCACCAGCGTTTCTCCAGGGACTTCTTGGGCGGCCCAGAGCCGGGCCGCTAGGGAGGCTCCCAAGCCACCACTGATGCTTTCGGAAGCGAAGACCGTCTCCAGTGCAAAAGCAACTGTCAGCCAGCCAGCTGGCTCCCTGGCGGGTGATGCCACCGGCTCAGGGTTCTCGCAGGGCTTTTCAGGATCGAGAAAGGCACCGTCGTCTTCTAGGGGCAGCCCTTCCGCGGCTCCTTGGCCTTTCAACGCGGACTCGAGACCCAACAAAGATATGTGCGCTTCCACTTCGTCCCACGTACCCCGTTGCAAAAATCTGGCTACGGGTGGAAATAACCGACCGGCGACCGGTCAGAAGAAGCCCGTTGGGGGGAGCAAGGTGACCCCCAGTTTAGGCAGGAGTATCAGCGAGAGTGCCGTTACGTTGAAGTCTGAGCCTCACCGGTGTCTGGCCTCGTCTGAACAAGGAACAGGGTCTCTCCCAATCTGGAAGAAGCCAGCACCTGAGCCTTCACACCTGTATGGGTCCTCCCGCCGCCCCTCCCCTGCAGGGACAGCCAGGTTCAGCCCCTCCAGGAGTGTGGGGCTGTCTGCCCATTCGGGCGAGGAGGCGTCTTCCAGCACTGGGACGAGTCTTCCCCCAAACAAGCCCGCCATTGTTACGCTCCAGAAGTCGACTTCCTTGCCAGCTTCCGGCAGGTCTTCCCGCTTCAAGAGAGCCAATTACACCTGGGTGGCAAATCCCAGCAAATCCCCTCGAAGCGTGAAGCGGTGGGCTGTTTCCAGGGCCCCCGAAAGCACCCCCAAGTTTGCCACCGGCGGGGCAGCGACCTCCCCCAAGTTGCAATCCAGGGGAGCGCATCTCGAGCTGGGGGCCAAACCAAAGAAACCCAGCCCTCATTCGAAGCTGGCCGTTTCCTCCAGCCAGTACAGGTGGAAAGCGGCGAGTGCGAAGTCTGCTCCTTCCACATCGGCATCGGTCTTCACTTGGAAGCGCAAGGAAGGGGCTGGGCCCGGGGAGGCCTCCAGTGTGGGTGCCAGCACCTCCCTCCAAGTGCTGAGGCGGGTCCCTTTCGGACATGGCAGCCCAAGGGTCTTCTTTGGAACGAGCAGCTTTGCTAACTACAGGCTGAGGAGCTGGCCGAAAACCACGAAGAGGAAAGGAAGCGCCAGGTAAGTTCCTGGTCCTGCTAGGAGGATCTTTTTTTTAAAAAAAATTTGATTTCTATGCCGCCCTTCTCCAGAGACTCAGGGCGGCTTACAATGCGTTAAGCAATAGCCTTCATACTTCTGTATATTTATACAAAGTCAGCTTATTGCCCCCACAAACTGGGTCCTCAATTGACCCACCTTAGAAAGGATGGAAGGCTGAGTCAACCTTGAGCCTGGCGAGATTCGAACTTACAGTAATTGCAGGCAGCTGAATGTCCTTCCTTCCTTCCTTCCTTCCTTCCTTCCTTCCTTCCTTCCTTCCTTCCTTCCTTCCTTCCTTCCTTCCTTCCTTCCTTCCTTCCTTCCTTCCTTCCTTCCTTCCTTCCTTCAATTTGATTTATATGCCGCCCTTCTCCAAATACTCAGGGCGGCTTACAATACATTAAGCAATAGCCTTCATACTTTTGTATATTTATACAAAGTCAGCTTATTGCCCCCACAAACTGGGTCCTCAATTTACCCACCTTAGAAAGGATGGAAGGCTGAGTCGACCTTGAGCCTGGCTAGGATTGAACTCGCAGAATTACAGGCAGCTGGATGTTAATTGCTGCCTTTAGTAGGAGGCATTAGCCCCCTACGCTACTCAGGCTGTTTCAATTGTTCCAATTGTTTGTTTGTTTTTCCTTTTCTTTTAACTTCGATTGCTCGTCCTGGTTATGAGTGGAGTGGTGTGGAATGGAATAGAGGAATGAAGAAAAGAATAGGGGACAGGATAGGATAGAGGATTGAAGAGAAGAGAAAACATGAAAAATAGAATAGAATAGAATAGAATAGAATAGAATAGAATAGAATAGAATAGAATAGAATAGAATAGAATAGAATAGAATAGAATAGAATAGAATAGAATAGAATAGAATAGAGGGATAGGATAAGATAGGATAGGATAATGAATAGATGGGATGGGATGGAATGGAATGGAATAGAGGAAGAAGAGAAGAGAGAAGAAAAGCGAAATATGAAGAAGAGACTATTAGATATAGAGAAATAGAATAGAACAGAATAGTAAAATATGGAATGGAATGGGGAGGAGAGAATAGACTAATAAAAAATGGAATGTAGAGTGTGGAGAGTAGGAATAGGAATAGAATTGAATTCTTTATTGGCCAAGTGGACACACAAGGAATTTGTCTCCGATGCATAAGTTCAGAGTGTACACACAAAAAGCGAGTAATCGGTCATAGATCACAAATCACGGTTACAATCATTAATCCCAAATTAACGTATGAATCCACATGTTCCATGAAATAGAATTATCATTTTTTTTCCTGCCGCAAAACCTGCCTTTTCTGGGGGAAGTGGGTTCAGGCAATGCCATAGTTGGGGACTCCCGTAGAGGTTAGCCAGGCTGGCTTACCTGCGGTGAAGCGGTGGAAGACCGATTCGCTGAAAGACAATGCAGTTTTATGAAGATAGATAAGATAAAGTCAATTAATGTGCGTAATGTGTAAGAGTTGTGGTGGCGCAGTGGTCAGAGTGCAGTACTGCAGGCTGCCTGCAATTTGGCAGTTCAAATCGCACCAGGCTCAAGGTTGACTCGGCCTTCTGTCCTTCCGAGGTGGGTCAAATGAGGACCCAGATTGTTGGGGGCAAGAGGCTGACTCTGTAAACCACTTAGAGAGGGCTGTGAAGCACTGTGAAGCGGCACATAAGTCTAAATACTAGTGCTAAGTAGGAAGGAAGGAAGGGCGGGTCATGGTGGCGTAGTGGTTAGAATGCACTATTTCAGGCTAACACTGCCCACTGCCAGCAGTTCGATCCTGACCGGCTCTTCCTGTTTGGGAAAAAAAATGCATTTTATTTTATTCTCACTTAACAACCTACATTTTGGCCGTAAATCAAGGACTACCTGTCTAGACCTGGGCTGATTTAACTTTGATCCTGCAAGCTTGCCGAGTTGAACGAGATGAAGGGGAAGGCCCAGTTTTCTGGTCCAGACCCCTGGAGGACTCTCAGGTGAGGGGAGATGTCGGAATGCTTCCTTGTGGCCAGAAGCCACATTCAGAGAACAAAGTGCGCGCGACGAAGCTCCTGACCAGGTGGTTTCATGCTTTGCACTTTGCTCCCAGAGAGGATTGGGGCTTTTCGTCAGGGAACCAATGGTCCTTGGCCTCTCTGGTCTGCATTATGTGCACAAGAGCTTTCTGCGTGGTACCCTTTCCGCCTGGTGCCTTTGCAGATGCCCCTGTTTATGTCCGAGGTGCCTTTGCAGTGAAGGATTCTGACCCGCGCTCTGCTTCTCCTTCCAGCTCTCCCACCCTGCTCCTCAAAAGCCGCTACTGCCTCCGGAAGCGCCACGCCACGCGGGGAAGGTCCTCCCCCACCGCCCGCAGAACCGGCACAAAAGGCCTCGTGCAGATCGGCAAGCACAGGTTGCGCCGGCTGCCGGCCTCTCGCGTTCCCGGTTCGCCCAAAGAAGGTAAGAGATGCTTTGAATTGGGAGACGTTGGCTTGGTGGCGAGAGCGAGTTTGACCAGCCGCCCTCGACTCTGGATGGCTGGCCAAGCCAAGACCGTTGCGTGCGAAGAGGCCAGCTGTTGTGGTTCTCTTGGGGTGGTTATCCCTGTTCCGATCCGAACGGTGATATTTTGAGAGGATCTCTAGCCAAAAAAGACCCAGTGAGGATGTCCCGTAGGTTGCAGTACCCCATTTGTGGTGTTTTAAGGGGGAGGGGATAGGCGTGGGCTGCCTCCCACTTCCGAAAAACCTTGTGATCCATATTCAGGGTGGATTTGATTTAAATCAAGTCGATTTAGTTCACGATTTAAATCGCTGGTAAAAAGGCTTGATTTCAACCGACTCGATTTAAATCGTAATTTTTAAAGAGCAAATTTCATCTCTGCTGTGAGGTGTGAATGCCTCCATGCAGTGCGTATTATCTCAGCTTGCGGAGCTTGGATTCATTGAATGAGTTGACCAAGATTTGTAAATATTGCAGAATATACAGCCTCCTGCTTACATAACTAAGCTCCGTTTCATGCGGAATGTACTAAATTATTAACGTTATCTTAAATAGAAAACTGTCTTTAGATAGATTTTTACTTCAAAAGCATTTTATTAAAATAAATTTGATAAAAATGGGGGGAAAAATCCGATTTAAATTTTTAAAAATCCGATTTAAATTTTTTTAAAATCTGATTTTTAAAAAAAAATCACAGATTTTTATCACTCTGTGTTCAGGATTGAATACACTCTGTATTCAGGATTGTATTCAGGATTGTCTTTATTCAGGATTGAGCTGTTGAAAGTTACCTGATTTTCAGAGATTTGGGCCGTGGAAATTTGGGGTGTCGGCCGATCACTAACCGGGGGAGGGGAGAGGGGGGCTTCTACATCCTGTGGGTTATGGTTTTCTGATACCCACCTAGGATCTGAGCTTTGGACCTGAATCTTTGGCTCCCAGTTGCCCCGGCTTTCTTTGCCTGACTTGCCCGTACCTTGAAGAGGAAGACGATGGGAGGAAGAAGAGCCCTCCATCCCTTGATTTAGTTGGAACAAATGTAAAATAAAAATTAAAAAACTTCTCTCTCCGCTGAGTGTTTAGGCAGAAGGGCCGAGCTCGGCATCTTTCTGGCATTTTTGCGGCTTTTGAAATGTTGACAATTTCAGAAAGCTGTTGGGAGATCTGGGGGCAGGGCGAGGCTTCAAAGACAGATGTGCTTTACAGTTGTGTTGTTGGCTCTTTATTTAGTCTACTCCCCGCCGGCTGACGCTGACTTCCTCATAAACAGAATTGCAGGGAAAAACAAGTCTTTCACACTGTTTTTTTAATATATATATATATATATATATATATATATATATATATATATATATATATATATATATATATATATATATATATATATATATATATATATATATATATCTTTAAATGGGAGGGAAAAAAATGGCTTAGATTATTCAGCCTACCCTTGCTCAAAGCTGTCACGTTTCTGCTTTTCATGTTTGCATCTCCTTTTTTACAACTTGTGTCTTGTGCTGTTCCTAGAAAAAACAGTTTATGACCTATATTTATTAGGTGCAACTCATTGCAGGGCGTAAGTTCGTGTTTCGGCAGAAGTTGGTAGGTTTTGTTGTGGTGCCTTGTGACTAAGACTATTTCGTAATAGATTTTGGGCTTACGATTGGCGAAGTCAGGCTTTCAATCCAGATTATATAGGCGTTCTCAACTTACAACCGTTCGTTCAGTGACCTTTTTTTTAAAAAAATTGATTTATATGTCGTCCTTCTCCGGAGACTCAGGGCGGCTTACAAAGCGTTAAGCAATAGCCTTCATACTTTTTTTTTTTATTGAAAGAGTTTTACAATACAGAAATTTTTCATTTTCACTCCCCTCTCCCCAATCCCCCCATCCCCACCCGTCCCATCCTCCCTCAACCCCAACCCCTTCCCTCCCCAACCCCCCCTGACTTCCGCTATAAAAAAAGAAAAAAAAAACAGAATTTGGAACAAGAGAAAAAGAAAGAAGTTATTAGATATTCAAATTCTAAATTAAACAAATTTTAAGAAAAAAGGAGAGAAAGATTTATATGCTGCCCTTCTCTGGAGACTCAGGGCGGCTTACAATGCGTTAAGCAATAGCCTTCATACTTTTGTATATTTATACAAAGTCAGCTTATTGCCCCCACAAACTGGGTCCTCAATTTACCCACCTTAGAAAGGATGGAAGGCTGAGTCAACCTTGAGCCTGGGGAGATTCAAACTTACAGTAATTGCAGGCAGCTGAATGTTCTTCCTTCCTTCCTTCCTTCCTTCCTTCCTTCCTTCCTTCCTTCCTTCCTTCCTTCCTTCCTTCCTTCCTTCCTTCCTTTTTTTAATTTGATTTATATGCTGCCCTTCTCCGGAGACTCAGGGCGGCTTACAATGCGTTAAGCAATAGCCTTCATACTTTTGTATATTTATACAAAGTCAGCTTATTTCCCCCACAAACTGGGTCCTCAATTTACCTACCTTGGAAAGGATGGGAGGCTGAGTCAACCTTGAGCCTCGAACTTGCAATAATTGCAGACAGCTGAATGTTAATAACAGGCTATCTAGCCTGTTGAGCTATCTGAGGCTCTAACATTTGAAGTTAGAACAGCGTTGAAAAAAGTGACTTGTTTCCGATTTTCAGGATCATAGGTGGCAGCATCCCCACGGTCATGTGATCAAAATTCAGAGGCTTGGCAACTGGCATGTACATATGATGGTTGCAGTGTCCTGGAATGTCAGGGTAATGATGTTTTAATAGCTGACCAGCTGCTGTAATGCTGTAATGATGATGCAATGGTAGTATGCCACCGATAGCCTCCCACCGGCCGGTTCGCTCCCACAGAGAGGGACTCCTCAGGGTGCCGTCGGCCAAATTATGTTGGCTGGCGACACCCAGGGGGAGAGCCTTCTCTGTGAGAGCCCCTGCCCTTTGGAATGAACTGCCCCGGAAATACGTAAAATCTCCGACCTCCCGTGTTTTTTGCTGTGCCCTCAAGATCCTGCTGTTCCGACAGGCAGATCTGACTTAAATGAATCTTAATTAGGAGTTTTAATTTTGGGGTTTTTAATCATACTGGGCCAAAATGTTTAATAATTGTAAATTTTAATATTTATGATGTTTGTATGTTTCGTGTTTTTATTCTGGCTGTACACCGCCCTGAGTCCTGTGGGAGAACGGCGGTATAGAAATAAAATTAAATAAGTAAATAAATAAAATAAAATGAGTCAGCAGGGTTATTTGAGAGGCTGTTTTATAAGAGAGGCTCTGTGAGGGTATCTCTCTCTCTCTCTCTCTCTGTGCGCTTCCCTGCTGTAATTGATGATTGATTGCCTGAATTTTCCTAGTACGTGTATGTATATATTCCTTGTAGATAAACCACTAGTTGAAAGACAAACCTGTTCACTGTACTTTGCTCCTGGGTTGTCTCAAAATAGTCACACTGTGCACACTCTGACACGGAGTCACCTGATCCCCCTTTTGTGATTTTTTGACGAGCACAGTCAACGGGGAAGCCAGATTCACTTAGCAACCATATTACTGACTTAACAACCGGGATGATTCACTTAGTGACTGTGACAAGAAAAGTCGTAAAATGGGGCGGAACTCACTTAACAAATGTCGGGGGGGGGCTCAGTTGTGGTCATAAGTCGAGGACCACCTGTAATCGAGAGGGGTGTAAAAAAAAAGGTCCAGATTTACGAACGAGATCCGCTGGGCCACTTGCGATGCTGCTGCCCATTATAACTCCATGACAGCCGGCATGCGCTTCGCGGCCGTTACCTGAGACCTGAACATGTGTGGCCTTCGAAAGGGAATCTGAAAGCCGGCAGGTGCACCAGGTGAGCAGGCCCTTAGGCCCGCAAGGAAAGGGTTAATGTTCGGGCTGTGAGCTTTTGCTCAGCTTTGAAAATCAAGGCCATTGCAACCACTCCGTGTTCTGAACCCCGGGGCTTCTCGGTGCTGGGGGTCTGGGGCCAGGGCTTGGTGGGGCCGGGGGGGGGGGGGGGTCCCTCCTGATAATGAGGTCCTGTAGGCAATTTGATTAGGGCCTGTTTAGTTGCAACAGATAGCAAGCTGCTAGGTACAGCCCATTCCTGGCCCTGCCTCTTTCTCCTCTTCTTCTTTCTCCTCCTCCTCTTTCTCTCCTTCCTCTCCTTCCTCCTCTACCTTCCCTTTCCCCCTTCTCCTCCTCTTCCTCTTTCCCTTTTATCCTCCTCTTCACCTCCTCCTCTACTATTTCCTCCCCTCTCCTTCTTCTTCCCCTTTTCCTCCTTTATTCTCCTCCTCCTTCCTCCTCTTCCTCTTTTTTATCCTGCTCCTTCTCTTCCCTTCTTTCTTCTTCTTCCTCCTCCTCCTCTTCCTCTTTCCCTTTATCCTCCTCTTCACCTCCTCCTCTACTATTTCCTCCCCTCCTCCTCCCCTCTCCTTCTTCTTCCCCTTTTCCTCTTCTCCTTTATTCTCCTCCTCCTTCCTCCTCTTCCTCTTTTTTATCCTGCTCCTTCTCTTCCCTTCTTTCTTCTTCTTCCTCCTCCTCCTCCTCCTTATTTCCTTTATCCTCCTTCTCTTTCTTCCTCTTCTTCCTCCTCTTCCTCTTTCCCTTTATCCTCCCTCCTCCTCCTCCTCTGTCATCATGTTGGGGGCCTACTCCAGAGGCTGGAGTAGTGGGGCGGCTTGCCGTGTGTTTCCCCCCCTGCCCCCCACCTTCAGCCGAGGCTCACGTGGCGCCTCCCCCTGACCTGTAGAGGGCAGTCTTGGCCCTCCTGTTTCCCTGGCCCACCTTTTTCTGGTAATTGATTGCCTAATTCGCTCTTTATGTGAAAGAAAGCAGATACCGGGTAATTTGCAGCAATAACCTGCTATTGCCGGGCCAGTATCAAAACTCCCATGTTCATTTCAAGTGGCAGATAAAACACTAATATATAATTATCCTTGCAAATTGGATTGTTTTAAATAACCAAAAGACTGCGGCCAGGAGAACAGTATCCCATTTCCCTTGAGTTAGGAGCGAGCCGTAATTGCTGCGTTCAATCAATTTCCCTGGCATTAGAAATTCCATCACCATCAACATTAAGCTATATTCATTGTGATGGCTAAGAGCCGGGCCATTTCTCCTCTTTTCCTTAACTGGCAAAATTAATCAGGGAAAAGATTTTAAACATTTACCCGTGCGAAAGAGGTCAGCCCTGCCACTATATTGCTCAGCAGATAAGGGGGCTAATAAAAAGAAAATTGAATTACTAATGACCGCCAGGAACGGAGTATATAAAAACTGGCAATCGCTCGCTTCAGGAGGAAAGGAGAATCAATTTTCTTCGGACAAGGTGCACTCGGTTTTTTTTTTTTAAACTTGGGCGCATATTATCAGCAATTTAATTTGAAAGCACATAAACAGGAGGAAACCGTTAGGAAAATAATGAGCCTTTAGGTGTAAACTGCTACAGGATATATGCTGTACACAATTTATTTGGCACAACAGATAATCACTTTAATTGAATTCAAAACTGCATTGTTCAGCAGTGCGGCCGGTCTCTTCTTCTTCTGCCCCCCCTCCACCCTTTCTTTCTTTCTTTCTTTCCTCCGCCGGTGGGGACCGCGAAATATTATACAGAGGTGCCGCGTCCTCTCCTTGTAATGTCTCCCGCAAGGCAACGCCGCGTGCCGCCCTGTTCATGCGTGGAGGTGGGCTGGTGGGTGGCGTTGCCGTTAAAAAGCGGTGGGAGTTTCCTGCCTCTCTGTGGGAACCCACGATTCCCGGAATGGGTGGCCAGTGGTCCCTTTCTGCTTTATGCGCCTCGAGTAGGCGGGCCCAGGCAGAACGCATGGACTTTCCTGCTGCCTCGGGTGGTCAATGGCCCCTGGACTTAAGGCATCCACAGACGGAGTATTGCATGTCAGAAGCATTGAAGTTAAAATAAGGCATGTTATAAGATAGTGGTCCCTGACCTTTCTGGCTGTAGAGTGGAAGATAGAAGATAGAATGAAATATGGAGTATAAGATATAGAATATAGAGTAGAATATAGAATATTCTACTCTATAATATCTATAATAGAATATAGGCTATAGCAGTGATGTCTAACCTTTTTGCCATCGCGTGCCAGGAGGGGGCGGGGTGGAGGGTCGCGCATGCGCGTGTGACCTCACCCATAATTCTATGCACTCTGCCCCCACGCATGCATGACGCCCCCCCCCAATGCCCCCCCCCCGGTCCTGGCACGCGATAGCCCAGTAGGCCTGTTTTTCTCTCTCATCTGGCTCCAGAGGTTTCTAGGAGTCAAGGGAGGGTGAAAACGGCATTTCCCACCCACCCCGGATGCCAGAAATGGCCCGTTTGCCAACTTCTGGTTGGACCAGAAAGCCCATTGTTTGCTGTCCTCAGCCTCCAGAGCCTCCCTAGGAGTCTGGGGAGGGCAAAAACGGCCCATTTGCCAACTTCCGGTGGGACTCGCGTGCCCACTGATATGGCTAAGCATGCCACCTGCGGCACGCGTGCCATAGGTTTGCCATCACGGGTCTATAGAATAGAATAGAATCTATAATACAATATAGAATGGAATGAAATAGAAATAGAATAATTTTATTGTCACTTTGAGGGTACGCCAATCGACCTACATTAAAATGACATTTCATTGCAGACAACTCTCCAAAGGTCACCACCTCCAATATATACTACATAAACTTGACAAAATAAATAAGAAAGGAATGGAATATTCTTTAACAGATTTAACAGATTAGCAGAGTGGGAGGGGACCTTAACGATCATCTAGTCCAACCCCCGCTCGAGCAGGAGAGCCTACACCGTTTCTGACAAATGGCAGTCTACTCTTTTCTTGAAAGCCTCCAGGGATGAAGCTCCCACCACTTCCGAAGGCAACTTCTCTTGATGGTTCTCCCGGTCAGAAAGGGAGACCAAGTGTGATTGGCCAAGTGTGATGGGACACACAAGGAATTTGTCTCTGGTGCAGAAACTCTCAGTGTACGTGCAACTAACGAAGTAATACTCTTGCTTTATTCTTTTTTCTTAAGACACCAATAGGAAAAGGTAATAGGAACGATGAGAAGGATAATAGTAATACAGCCCTACTATAGGTAGTCCTTGACTTACAACAGATCATTTAGTAACCATTCAAAGTTAGAACAGCACTGAAAAAAAGGGACTTGTTTCACACTTATAACGGCTGCAGCATCCCCAGGATCGTGTGATTGACATTCAGAAGCTTGACAACTGGTTCCTATTTATGACGGTTGCGATGTCCCAGGATCATGTGATCATCTTTTACGACCTTCTGACAAATTCCATGGGGAAGCCAGATTCACTTAACAACCGTACTACTAATTTAACCACTGCTGTGATTCACTTAGCAACGGTGGAAAGAAATGTCGTAAAATGGGGTGAAGCTCACTTCACAAGTTTCTCCCTTAGCGACATAAATTTGGGGGCTCCGTTGTGGTCGTAAGGCGAGGACTGCCTGCTAGTCATAAGAAACCAATAGGAGGAGGTCATGGGAAAGACGAGATGGATAATAGCAATGCAGCCCTACTAGCTGGGTAAGAGCGATGGCCCGAGGGACAAAACGGTCCCTGTGTCTGGAATAGAATAGAATAACAGAGTTGGGAGGGACCTTGGAGGTCATCTAGTCCAACCCCCTGCCCAAGCAGACCCTACACCATTTTTGACAGATAGCAGGCCAGTAAAACTTCAAGTGATGGAGCACTCACAATTTCTGGTGGCAAGCTGTTCCACTGATTGATTGATTATTTATTTATTTATTTATTTGTCAGATTTATATGCCGCTCTTCTCCCATAGGACTTGTGGTGGCTCACAACAATAAAACAACCCGACAATAGATAAAAATAATATTAAATATTAAAAATCCTCAAATCCCCCAAATTAAAATCCGCAACAGATCAGGGAAGCTGCTGAAAGAGCCATGTCTTTAGGTTGGCGCGGAAGGTGCAGAGGTCGGGGGCCGTCCGGAGCCCGGTGGGCAACCCATTCCAGAGGGTCGGTGCGACCACAGAGAACGCCTTCATCCTGGGGACCGCCAGCCGACACTGTCTGGCCGAGGGTACCCAGAGGAGGGCAACCCTATGTGAGCGCACTGAGCAGTGGGAGGCCGGTAGGAGGTGATGCTACAAATACCCCCGGCCCATGCCATGAAGGGCTTTATAGGTGAGTACCCGCACCTTGAAGCGGATCCAGAGGACCACCGACAACCAATGCAGCTTGCGCAATAATGGTGTTCTGTGGGAGTAGCGGGATGCACCCGTAACTACTCGCGCGGCCTCATTCTGGACCAGTTGGCGCCTCCGGGTGCACCCCAAAGGCATCCCCATGTAGAGGGCATTGCAGTAATCCAACCGAGAGATAAGGAGAGCATGAGTGATGTACGGAGGGCGTCCCTGTCTAGAAAAGGGCATAACTGGAGCACCAGGCGAACCTGTGCAAATGCCCCCCTTGTGACGGCCGTTAGATGGTCCACTAAAGACAGCCATGAATCAAGGAGGATGCCAAGATTACGAACCCTTTCCAAGAGAGCAAGACACTCCCCTCCCATCAATAGTGATGGGGGAGCTAGATCATGGGACGCCGGTATATCAGTCTTGGAGGGGTTGGAGGGATTAATTGTTCCCATTGTCAGGAAATTTCTCCTTAATTCCAGGTTGTTTCTCTCCTTGGTTAGTTTCCATCCATTGCTGCTTCTCCTGCCCTCTGGTGCTTTGGAGAATAATTTGACCCCCTTTTCTTTGTGACAGCCCCTCAAATAGAATAGAATAGAATAGAATAGAATAGAGTAGAGTAGAGTAGAGTAGAGTAGAGTAGAGTAGAGTAGAAGAATAGAATAGAATAGAATAGAATAGAATAGAATAGAATAGAATAGAATAGAATAGAATAGAATAGAATAGAATAGAATAGAATAGAATAGAATAGAATAACAGATTTGGAAGGGACCTTGGAGGTCTTCTAATCCAACCCCCTGCTTAGACAGGAAACCCTACACCACTTCAGACAAAGGGTTATCCAACATCATCTTAAAAACTTCCAGTGTTGGAGCATTCACAACTTCTGGTGGCAAGCTGTCCCACTGGTTAATTGTCCTCACTGTTAGGAAGTTTCTTCTTAATTCTTGCTTCTCTCCTTGATGAGTTTCCACCCATTGCTTCTTGTCCTGCCTTCTGGTGCTTTGGAGAATAGCTTGACTCCCTCTTCTTTGGGGCAGCCCCTGAGATATTGGAAGACTCCTATCATGTCTCCCCCTAGTCCTTCTTTTCATTAAACTAGGTTTACTAAGGTTGACTCAGCCTTCCATCCTTCCTAAGGTAGGTCAATTGAGGACCCAGTTTGTGGGGGCAATAAGCTGACTTAGTATAAAATATACAAAAGTATGAAGGCTATTGCTTAACGCATTGTAAGCCACCCTCAGTCTCCGGAGAAGGGTGGCATATAAATCAAATTAAAAAAAGAAAGGAAGGAAGGAAAGACGGAAGGAAGGAAGGAAGGAAGGAAGGAAGGAAGGAAGGAAGGAAGGAAGGAAGGAAGGAAGAAAGAAAGAAAGAAAGAAAGAAAGAAAGAAAGAAAGAAAGAAAGAAAGAAAGAAAGAAAGAAAGAAAGAAAGAAAGAAAGAAAGAAAGAAAGAAAGAAAGAACATTCAGCTGCCTGCAATTACTGTAAGTTTGAATCTCCCCAGGCTCAAGGCTGACTCAGCCTTCCATCCTTTCTAAGGTGAGTCAATTGAGGACCCAGTTTGTGGGGGCAATAAGCTGACTTCGTATAAATATACAAAAGTATGAAGGCTATTGCTTCACGCATTGTAAGCCGCCCTGAGTCTCTGGAGAAGGGCGGCATATAAATCAAATTTTAAAAAAACAAAAAACAAAAAACTAGACATACCCAGTTCCTGCAGCCGTTCTTTATAATTCCAGCAACTGTTCTTTATTTATCTAGTTGTTTTGGCGTGCAATGCCAGGGATGAGTTTCATGGAAGTCCATTTTTCCCACGGACCGCGGGTGGGAGGGATGGTTTCGCATGCAACCTAGATCCCACGCACACACAGGTCATTCATCCACCGCTTGCGTGGCCCGGTTCCTAACAGGCCACAGCCCGATACCCCTGCCTTAAAATTTAAAATATAAAATTCAAGATTAAATTACCTACAGATCAAACCGATCTCTCCCAGAATGTAGCAACATGAATTGTCCAGAAGCATCCAGGGACTCCGATTGAGGTGCCTTTAGATACCTTCAGATCCGGCGAGGAGACCATCTCATTGCTTTGCTAGTCTCAAAGCATCCATGTGCGTGCGCAAAAGAATGGAAGTGGGAAGATCTTGCCATTCGGTCCCGTGTGCCTTTTTGCTTTCTCACCGGCCTGGTGCATGGGAGCCTGGCCTGTTTTAAGTTGCCAGAATCCCAGTGCGAGAAAGCATATGTGTTTGTGTTGTGCTGAATGAGCAGTAATTTTAATGCACTCCTCCGTTCTCCTCTGCTGTCTCTGGACCACACAGATAAACAAGATTGCTCTGGGTCTGGGCTGCCATTAAATCTCTCTTATGAACGCCGATGAAATATATGGTGGAGCAGCGTGCGTACGCTTCTTTTTTAATCGCATTGCGCTGGAGGCTCGCGAGGTTCAGATTTGTAAAGGAGGGTGCAGGGGCCCCCAGACGAAAACTTATCAGCAAAAGAGGAACCTTTGCGGGTTTTTTGTCGGCGCTTCTGAGCCAGAAACCTTCAGGTGTGTTGGAGAATTAACTCCCCCATTTCTTAAAATGTTGGTGAATGCACATCACACCTGGAAGGCACCTGACTGGAGGGTGGGGGAACTGCCAGAAAGAATATGCTTAGGGCTGGACCCAAATGCCATGAAGAAAGAATAAAAGGTATACCAATCCATACCATTTCTTAATTTTAAAGACAATTTTAGTGTTAATATTTATTATTTCAACATTCTATCATCTATCTCATTACTTTGAGTTGCTTCCAGGCAAGATATGAGGCCTATAGGTACAGTAGCGGTCAAAATTGTGGAAACCTTTTGGGAAAAGTGTATTTTCTAAAACTAGCTAATAAAACCACTTATTTTTGGGAGTAGCCGTAGTACCATAAAATTATATATCAGTGGAAAGATACTTTTAAAAAACGTAAGGCAATAACTTTTATGAAGGATTTGCTATTAGAATAGCGGTTATAAAGAAGAAAAGTGGAAGGAGATATACAAAAATGATCACCATAGAAAAAAACGAGATATGCAAAAATGATCCCCATGTCAGTTAATCCTTCATTGTGTAATCTTTACCATGAATGACGGCCTTACAACGTTTTTTGTCAGCGTTCCAGAAAACCCCCCACTCCAAATAAAGACGCGGAAGCAAGCATTATCCCAAGTCCTCTTTACTGGCACATCTGGGGAAACCCAAATCTGAAAAGCCTGGGTTTTCCTTCAGGAAGTCAAAACTCCCCCAAATCATCCCTTTTTCCACCCAGTCGATCACATGCTCCAATCAGCGTCCATTCCATCCCGATCCAGCCCCCTGACCACGCCTTCTCCAGATGTGGGATCGCCCTGACCTTGACCGACAGGAAGAATGCTATTAGGTCTACTAACAACCCTCTCCTACTTTCCCACACATGAGAAGGTGGCAGCCTTGGAGCTTCCGGCCTAATATGGCTTCCAAAAATGACAGCCTTCCCATGGAGTGAACCAAGTCTTTGAGTTCTGCAGCTGTTCTCATGGGAAACCAAGATTGAATGATGGCTTCGATTAACTGGGTTTTATCGCTGGGTCACAAATTCTGACTAACCAGTTTCTTTAGTCGGCTCCATAGATTTTCCATTGGGTTAAGAAGGTCTGGGTTATTCCCAGGCCGTTCCAGCAGTGGAATAGGATGATCTTGAAATTCAATCAAGCCTCAAAAATACATTTTTCCCAAAAGGTTCCCGCTGTAGTTCTCGACTTACAACAGTTCATTTAGTTATAAAGTTATAAAGTGACTTGTGACCGTTTTTCACACTTACAACTGTTGCAGCTTACCCCAGGGTCATGTAAGAGCCGAGGTAAGTAAGGGCCGAGGTGGCGCAGTGGTTAGAGTGCAGTACTGCAGCTGCTTCAGCTGACTGCTAGTTCAGCAGATCAGCGGATCAAATCTCACCAGGCTCAAGGTTGACTCAGCCTTCCATCCTTCCAAGGTGGGTCAAATGAGGACCCAGATTGTTGGGGGCAAGAGGCTATTTAGTATACTGTCGATTGTTGTAAGCCCCTTTTGCAACCTTCTGACGAGCAAAGTCGATGGGGAAGCCAGATTCACTTAACAACCGTCTGACTAACTTAACACCTGCCGTGATTCATTTAACGGTGGCAAGAAAGTAGGTAAAATGGGGCAAAATTCACTTAATGACTTTTGTCATGTTGATGTTGTGTCTATTGGAGGTGGTGACCCTCGGAGAGCCGGATGCAACGAAATTTCATTTTAATGTATGCCGATTAGCGTGCATTCAAAACGACAATGAAGTTGTTATTCTATTCTTAACCAATCTCGCTGAGCAACAGAAATGTTGGGCTGAATTATGGTTGTAAATTGAGGACTGCCTATATATATATTATTTCAATGTTTTATCTCGTTACTTTTATCGTTTTTAAGCCGCCCACAGTTTCTTCTAGGCGAAATGGGTGGCATTTATATTTAAATAAATAAATACGATCAGATCAGGCCTTAGTTGTCCAGCCCCTGTAGCAGAGGTGGGTTTCAGCAGGTTCTGATCAGTTCTGGAGAACCGATAGCGGACATTTTGAGTAGTTCGGAGAACCAGTAGTAAAAATTCTGACTGGCCCCGCCCCCATCTATTCTCTGCCTCCCAAGTCCCAGCTGATGGGGAGGAAATGGAGATTGTGCAGTATCCTTCCCCTGGAGTGGGGAGGGAATGGAGATTTTGCAGTATCCTTCCCCTGGAGTGGGGAGGAATGGAGATTTTACAGTATCCTTCCTCTGGAGTGGGGAGGGAATGGAGATTTTACAGTATCCTTCCCCTGGAGTGGGGAGGGAATGGAGATTTTACAGTATCCTTCCCCTGGAGTGGGGAGGGAATGGAGATTTTACAGTAACCTTCCCCTGGAGTGAGGAGGGAATGGAGATTTTACAGTAACCTTCCCCTGGAGTGGGGAGGGAATGGAGATTTTGCAGTATCCTTCCCCTGGAGTGGGGAGGGAATGGAGATTTTGCAGTATCCTTCCCCTGCCACGCCCATCAAGCCACACCCACAGAACTGGTAGTAAAAATTTTGAAACCCACCACTGCCCCAGGGTCCTGGGAACTGGCCTTCCGGTGGGCTGCATTCTTCCTTGATCAGATCTTACCTTTTAATTGTCATGAAGGAGTTGGTCAGCCTCGAAATTATACTCAAACAATCCATCAGTTATGCAGTTGGTCTCATTTCTGAGGCATGCGATGTCATCCATGCAAGATTTATTCCTAATTCGTTATTATTTCACGCAGGATTCCTTCCTCCCCCCCCCATTCCTTTGATTTGTTTCAAATGAAGGCTAAGATAAAAGATGTATTCCAGCAGGGGTACAGCTAGTCCTCGACTTACGACCACAGCGGAGCTCTAAAATTTCTGTGGTTAAGCGAGACTCTCTTATGACATTTCTAGCCACCGTTGCTAAGTCAGTCACACGGTTGTTAAGCGAATCCGGCCTCCCTATCGACTTTGCTTGTCAGAAGGTCGCAAAAGGGGCTCCCACGTGACCCAGGGACACCACGACCGTCACAAACACGAGTCGGTTGCCAAGGGTCTGAATTTGGATCACGTGACCCTAAGTCCCTTTTTCCCCCCAGCAAATGAACCGTTGTAAGTTGAGGACTACCCTGTTTCCCCAAAAATAAGACATCCCCTGATAATAAGCCCAATCGGGCTTCTGAGCGCATGCGCTAAAATAAGCCCTCCCCAAAAATATTTAAACGCATGCGCAACCGGTCCCCGCCATTTATTTATTATTTATTATTATTTATTATTTAAATTTTTATACCGCCCTTCTCCCGAGGGACTCAGGGCGGTGTACAGCCAGAGTAAAAACAACATATAATACAAAGTTTAAAAACAATTTAAAATGTATTAAATAATTTGGCCCCAAATTTTAAAACTCCAGATTAAAACACCCCTAAAATTCCTTATCTAGCCAGCCCAGCCTGTTGGAATAGTAAGGTCTTAAGGGCACGATGAAACGTATGGAGGTCGGGAATCATACGTATCCCCGTGGGCAGTTCATTCCAGAGGGCAGGTGCCCCCACAGAAAAGGCTCTCCCCCTGGGGGTCGCCAGTCGGCATTGTTTAACCGACGGCACCCTGAGGAGCCCCTCTCTGTGGGAGCGTGTTGGTCGGTAGGAGGCCATCGGTGACAGAAGGCAATCCCATAAGTACCCAGGTCCTAAGCCATGGAGCGCTTTGAAGATGGTGACCAACACCTTGAATTGCACCCGGAAGACCACTGGGAGCCAGTGCAGCTCGTGCAGGAGAGATGTCACATCGGTGTGTCGTGTCGCTTCCATAATCCCCCGTGCGGCCGCATTCTGGACCAGTTGGAGCCTCCGAGTGCTCTTCAAGGGGAGTCCCATGTAGAGAGTGTTACAGTAGTCCAGACGGGAAGTGATGTGGGCATGAGTGACCGTGTGCAAGGCCTCTGGTTTTCCTCTACGCGCCCCAAAATAATAAGACCTCCCCCAAAATAAGGCCAAGTGCTTATTTTGAGGTTAAAAAAAATATAAGATAGGGTCTTATTTTCGGGGAAACACAGTACTTGTAAATCCCCCCCCCCCCGGTTTACAAAAGCTCGTGAGGGAACCCAGCTACGATTCCGATTTCCAGCCCTTGATTGATATTTCTTGGCGTCACCGTGATTTCTTTTCCTGACCTTCTTTTCAGATCTGTAATAAACCCAAGATTGCCGAGCTTGGCTTAATTACAGCGCCACGCTTGTCTTTGCAGCTTCCGCGGAGGGGAGAACGGGAAACGCAAAGGCTGCGGAGACTATGGTGGGAAGTTGAGAAGGGCCTGAGTCAGGGCTTGGCCTCGGGAGACCCCGGAAGGCAGCCGGAGATCCTCAGCCAATCCTGGCCATGGTTGGTGCCAAAGAGGCTTTTCCGAAAGGCAATTGCGGGCTTTTGGTTTTGTTTTTGAAAGCTTTTGGAGAATTGGAACTGAAGAAGCTTCTCGGACGAGAAGCGAAACGTCTTCAAGGAAAAGCAGAAGCCCAGTGGCCTTTTGGGACTACCTGTTGCCTTGGTGTTGGAGAGCGAGTCTCAGTTTCAAATTGCCTGTTTCAAAACACGTCTTCCGATTTCTCCAATCCGTTTTAGAATTGGAGTCCCGAGAAGGGGCCCGTGGGCACCCTTCGACCCGATGGGCATCCGTTCTTCTTAATAGAGGTAACAGAGTTGGGAAGGAACCTCAGAGGTCTTCTAGTCCAACCCCCTGCTCAAGCAGGAAAACCCCATACCAATTCAGGCAAAGGGTTGTCCAGTCTCTCCTTGTGAACCTCCAGTGAGGAAGCACCCACAACATCTGGAGGCAAAAGTCGTTAATTTTTAACCAGGGGTTAATTGTCCTCAATGTCAGGAAGTTTCTCCTCCATTCCAGGTCGCTTCTCTTCTTGATCAGTTTCCATCCGTTGCGTCTTCTCCTGCCCTCAGGTGCTTTGGAGAATAGGTTGACTCCCCCTTCTTTGGGGCAGCCCCTCCAATATTGGAACCCTGCTATCATGTCTCCCCCAGTCCTTTTCTGTATTAAACGTTTTTATTCCAACAGGCTGGTCTGGCCTAAGTCTCCCCTTTTAAATTGGGCTTTAAAATGTTTTAGATAATTGGATGTTTTAAATTGCGTTTCTAAGCCCAAATTATTTAATCTATTTTAAATAACTTTTAACTTTTATACGTTATTGTATTTTATTTTGGCTGTTCACCGCCCTGAGTCCCTTTTGGGAGTAGGGCGGTATATAAATTTGAAAAATAAATACATACATACATACATACATACATACACCAGACATACCCAATTCCTGCAACCGTTTTTCATGTTTTAGCCTCCAGCCCCCTAATCATGTCCTTGGCTCTTCTCTGCACTCTTTCCAGAGTCTCAGCATCCTTTTTAACAATGTGGTGACCAAAACTGGGAGCCGTATTCCAGGTGTGGCATTACCAAGGCCTTACAAAGATGCCGCAGTGCATTACAATGAAGAGGCATTATAAAGATGGAGAAGCTACGACGGTCGTGACTATTTTTCAGGGTTGTTAATAACTTCAGATGGCTGCTAAAGGAACGGGCGTAAGTCGAGGCGTTCCCGCAATGATTTCCACGCAGCCGCTTCTCTGGGCCTCTGTCTCTCAGGTGGCGGAGTCCCCGTTTCCTGCAGAATCCCCCCTCCTCGCCTCAGTAGCCAAGGCTGCTGACTCAGCCGGTTGCCGGGCGTCTCCCTCCCGGCCTTCGCTTGCAAACGTTTCCTCTCTCGTTATTCCGCAGAGGCCATTAGCCCGCGAGGCAGTTCGGCTGTTTGGCTTCCATCCGCAGCCCTCACTCCGTTTTCAGGAGCCGTGGCTTTAATGGTGTGTGGACAAATGAATCAAGAAGAGAGCTGGAAGGGGCACCTTGGAGGTCTTCTAGTCCAGCCCGCTACTTAAGCAGGAGATCCTATATCGGTGATGGCTAACCTTTTTCTCGTCGTGTGCCGAAAGCGCGTGTGTGGGACAGCACTCATAATGCAGTGTGCCCAATCTGTGCATGCTGCACGACCCCCCCCCCATGCATGCTCCTGTGCCCCCCATGCATGCACGCACAACCCCCCTTCGCATGTGCATGCGTCTCCCACATGTGCCCTGCCCCCTGCGCATTCCAAAAACCAGCTTGCTGGTGGGAGGTGTGCGCACGCATGCGTGGTACAGATGAGCTTGGCAATGGCTTGCGTGCCCTCAGAGAGGTCTCTGCATGCCAGCTATGGCACGCGTATCATAGATTCGCCATCACAGTCCTATACCATTTCAGAAAAGTGGCTGTCCAATCTCTTGGACGAATCAGCGGATCTCCAATCGTTGATTTTCAGAGCATGGTGCTTTGCAAACACGCAACAGAGCCTCGAAGAGCGTAAGACTAAAAGTTTCTGAAAGTTTTTCTCTCAGCCTCCGAATGACAGTTTAATGCCGGCTATCTCTGCCGGAGGTTATCCGCCTAGCCAAAAGTTTGTGAGGAAATCCAACGGAATCCTCTATCCGGGGATGTTGAGTTGATGAGTGGGTTAAAAGTGCGGCTTTCCAATTTAGGAATATGAGGCCGAAGACGATAACGCATCACCCTTTCCCTTCCTTCCCTCCCTCCCTCCTTTCTGGCCTTGAACATAATTTTCCCCTTGGCCAGATTTCACCTTTGATTGGTGATCTTAATTTCGTGACGGGCAGTAAAACAGGCCCCACGTAATGCAGCTGCTTCGGAAGATATTAAGGGGGAGAAAAACCCCTCCATGTTTTATGGGAAACGAGCCACCTTATCAGGAGGCTGAATCGAGCAACCGGGAGGGGGTTGAGCTGGGGGACAATTGGGAGCATCGAGCAGATTTAAACCTTCACCTGAATACAGATATAGTCCTCCACTTGCAACAGTTTACTTACTGACCATCCACTGAAAAAGTGACCTATGACCGTTTTTCACATCTACGACCCTTGCAGCATCCCCAGGGTCCCGTGATTTACATTCAGCGGCTTAACAACTGACTCATATTTACGACGGTTGCCGTGTCCCGGGCTCACACGATCCCCTTTTGCGCCCTTCTGACCATCCAAGCCAGATTCACTTAACAACCGGGTTACCAACTTATCAACAGCAGCGACTCGCTGAACAAACGTGGGGAGAAATAGTCGTAACACCAGGGGATAAAATTCACTTAACAAATTTCTCACTTAGCAACCTAAATTTGGGGCTCAGTGCTGGTCGTAAGTTGAGGGCTGCCTATGTTGCCATCAAATTTAACTGTAACAGAGTTGGAAGGGACCTTGGAGGTCATTTAGTCCAACCCCCTGCTCACGCAGGAGACCTGCACTAGGGATTCGAACCGCTGAACTGCCAACCTTTCTGATTGACAAGCTCAGTAGCCGTTCCCTTTCCGCATGCATTCCCGAAACCTACTTTCAAGCAAGGAAAAAACATCACCCTGGAAGACCGCCGAGAAAGTGACAAAGAGGATGTCACAGATTTTCTGCCGCTTCAGGTTAGGAAACATTTTTGCAGCCTGCGGGAAAATAAGGAAAAAGGAAAGAAAAGAAATAGAAATTGTTGAGTGGCTGTGGCTCCTTTTGTGAAAACGCTTGATTTTCAGGATACGACGGATATTTTCTCGGTCCCTAAATGGCAGTGCCTAGCTTTTGCCTCCCAGAAAGGGATGTTAGGAATTGTAGTTTGGGGAAAGGCCGGAAAGAAACATGGACCCAGGTTAGCCAGCAAGTTTAACTAACAAATGGCGTTGGGCGATCCCCTCTTGACAAGCAAACTCAATGGGGAAGCCGGATTCCCTTTGCAACCCCGTGACTCACTTAAGAACTACAGGGATTTGCTTAATGAAGGTGCCGAGAAAACTTGTAAAGTGGAGCAAATTTCTCTAGAGGAGGTCAACAGCATTAAATATCTAGGGGTGCAGATAATCTAACAATCTGAATTGGTCTTTCCACATGTTTAGTGAAGCGTGCAAACCAGCATCTGCATTTCCTGCGTCGGAAGAGGAGAGCACCTTTTTCTCCTTCTATCCTGGCCACTTTCTACAAGGGCATGATTGAGAGCGTTTTAACAAACCGTATCTTGGTTTGGTGGCCGCAGCACCTCAGATAGAAAGTCCCTACAGAGAGTGATGAGGACAGCGGAGAAGATTATAGGGAGCTCGCTTCCCATTATTCAGGATACTGCTTATAAAGGCCTATGTGCTTAGAGCTCAAAGCATTGTTAGAGACCCCACACACCCACTTCACGGTCTGTTTCTGTTGCTCCCCTCCGGGAGGAAGTTTCAAAATATTTCTAGCAGGATTACCGGATTTTGTAACCGTTTTGTTCCTTATGCCGGCCATCTGGGAAACTTGCAAGATTCGTTTTTCTCGCCATGTACATGCATACATCCGAACTAAACTGGGTGGTTTCTCTGTGTCATATATGTGGATTTTTGCATAATTTTGTATTTATTTATTTTGTCGTGAGAGCTGCATTGCAGTGAAATTTCATTTTAATGAATGCTGATCGGTGTACATTCCAAGCGGCAAAAAAGTTATCCTAAGTCTAGTTTAACAGCATAAATTTTGGCCTCAGTGGCGGCCGTAAGAGGAGGACTACCGTTATTAACTGGGCCATTGTAGACCTGCTACAGCCCTAACCCTAACCCTAACCCTAACCCTAACCCTAACCCTAACCCCAACCCTAACCCCAACCCCAACCCTAACCCTAACCCTAACCCCAACCCTTATCTGGGCCTGGAGTGCTCAGTTTTACAACTGCCAAAGGGCATCGGAGCAGTTCCACAACTGGGGGCATGGCTTCCCTAAGGAAAACTAAAAAAAAAATTGCTGAATTAGGCAGAGGAGGCCAAAAAGGCTACCGCCGCGCTCCTGTAATCTTGGAATAAATTATCTTTTAATCTTGGAATAAATGATCAGAAAAGTCAGAGGCTGGTCTCTTTTTTAATGTCTGGTTAGAGCTGTGCTCATGAGCTCTTCCTCAATCATCCGTGAGTTTTGACTACTTTTCGGGAGGGGAGCGGTAATGGGCCGTGGGATGTTTGCTTCGAAATGGCAGCTAGCGGTACACATTTTTTTGAGGGGGGGGCATGGCTCCCTTTAACGGCTTGCCTCCGGAAGTTGTGGGCGCTCCATCTCTGAACATTTTTTTACGAACGTTTGTCTGAAATGGATTTTCTGCCCGAGAGACGGGTTGGACTAGAACAGGGGTCTCCAACTTTGGCCACTTTAAGACTTGTGGACTTCAACTCCCAGAATTCATCAGCCAGCTTTGCTGGCTGATGAATTCTGGGAGTTGAAGTCCACTAGTCTTAAAGTGGCTAAGGTTGGAGACCCTTTGGACTAGAGGACCTCCAAGGTCCCTTCGAACTCTGCTGTTCTGTTATCTAGTCCTGTCTGATCGGGGATGGGGGCTTGTGAGCAAATGGTGGAGTTGGTACAGCTGGGGAAAAGGAAAGAGGCCAGCCGCTCAAGGTTGGGACCGTGTCTTTTCCCATTGGCCATGCCCAACCTGGCGCCTTCTTCAGATGCCCACCAGATGTGGAACACCCTGGCTCCCAAGATCCCCAGGCGGTAGGAAGATCAGCCAAGATCCATAGAGAGGATCAGACAGAGGAATGGGCCTCCCCCTTGCCATGTGTGTTCAGCCAGCCTTCCCCCACTCAAGGGCACAATGTCCAGGGGTCTCCAACCTTGGCAAGTTTAAGACTTGTGGACTTCAACTCCCAGAATTCCCCAGCCAGCTTTTGTGGATCTGAGTGCTTCGTTAACCGAATTAACAGAATAACAGAGCAGGAAGGGACCTTAGAGGTCGTCTAGTCGAACCCCCTGATCTGTCCCCCCCTACATACACCCACAAAAACATAGCCAGTCGAGGGTTAAAGAAGCACTTGGCACACACCACAGTCCTTATCTCTAACTTGGCAGCGATATATACACCGTCTGCCAAGTGCTTTAATAGTTCACAGAAAGAAAATCACATATGTAGCTTTGCCAAAATCCGTTCTTTTAGCTCCAATGACTACCAGATTGAGTTATTGTTCGTCACAGGGATCACTGACCACCACCCTCTCTTATATAGTCTCTGGGGTGTGATCCAGTGACTCATTGGTCCTGTGACTCAAGTCCAGTGACTCAGGTCTATTCCCTCGTACGTCTCCTCAGCTGCTGCAAGCGCTTATCTCGCCTTCTTTGACGTGCGTCCAGGAATGACATCTCTCCCTCACTCTCATCTGAGACACCTGTTTCCCCACTACTTGGCTCTCTTTCAGCTGGCACCTGAGACGGTGCCAGATTGGGGGGGGGGGCTGGGAGATCTGGCTGGCTCCTCTTCCTCCTGCTCAGAGCTTCCTTCCTCCAATGGGATAGGCTCAGAGGACGGGGCCACGACACCCCCCTGCTGAAACAAGAGACCCTATAAAAATGGCTCCCCTTAAAGGCTCTTCCAGTCTCTTCTTAAAAGTCTCCACTGATGGACCACCCACAAAAGCCTGGAGGCAGGTAGTTCCACCGACGCATTGTTCTGTCAGGAAGTTTCTCCTCAGTTCCAGGTTCCTTCTTTCCTGGATGAGTTTCCATCCTTTGCTTCTTGTCCTGCCCTCAGTTCCTTTGGAGAACAGGCTTAGATGGGAGATGTTCTCCTGGAGGGCCGCTCTTTGGAGCTGCCTGCGAGCGAAGGCCCGCGATTCCACCTTTGAAGGCTGCAGCGGCCCATAAATAAAGACGGGCTTCGCTATAAAATGTAATGAAGAATATTAGCATGAAATCAAGATGTTAAACTCCTCTGTGCGACAGGCCATAAATTCCAGGCCTTCGCTGCATGTTACTTATTTATTTATTTTAAAAGGAATACGTATAAATTTAGGCGGATGGGTTTATGTTCCCGGTTCCCCCGCCTCCCCCCCCCGTCCTTGGGGAGGTGTGTGCGCGCACGTGCGTCTCCCTTCTCCATGACCCTGGCTTCTTCAGCGCCTTTAAAGTCAGCTAATCAGCCCAAGACGAATGGCCGGGAGAGTCGGCTTATTAAAAATTTCCGTCCCGCCACAGAAGGTTTCCTGCGTCTGGCGGAGGCAAAGGTGGACAAGTTAGCGGCCCCTTAGTGGAGAAACAGACCGTCTGTCGCCTGGAAATGCGGATGTGGGGGGACGCACTGAAGGACAGAAGAAGGTAGAAAAGTGATGGCAGAAGAAAAAGAGCTAGCGGCCCATCACGTCCACCCTTTGAATGTATCTTTCTGCCTTCCTCTCTCTCCCTCCATCATCCTCTGCTTCTCTCTCCCTCCCTCCCTCCCCCCTCCTTCCCCCTCGTTTCTTTCTTTCTTTCTTTCTTTCTTTCTTTCTTTCTTTCTTTCTTTCTTTCTTTCTTTCTTTCTTTCTTTCTTTCCTTTTTTCCTTCCTTCCTTCCTTCCTTCCTTCCTTCCTTCCTTTCTTTCTTTCTTTCTTTCTTTCTTTCTTTCTTTCTTTCTTTCTTTCTTTCTCCTTCCTTTGTGGAAATCGGCAGCCAACTCCATCATTTGTCTCTCTCCCTCCTTCCCTTCTTTCCTCCCTCCCTCTCTCCCTCCTTTCCTCTCTCCCTCCCTCCCTTCTTTCCTCCCTCCCTCCTCTCCTTCTGTCTCTTCTTTCCTCCCTCCCTCCCTCCCTCCCTTCCCTCCTTCCTTCCTCCCTCCCTCCCACCCTCCCTTCCTTTGTGGAATTCACCAACCAGCTCCATCGTTTGTCCTCTCTTCCTCCCTTCTTTTTTTTCTCTCTCTTTCCTTTTCTTTCTAAATTTTCTGACTTTTGATTTATGTTGGACGATGGACATGTGCTCATCCCAATGTTTAACCTCATTTCCTATCCTTTTCTTTCAGGGCCCTTTTTGTAACTGGGCGGCGGTTGCCTGGAGCCATTTCCAAGTTGGGCCCTTCTCTAAACGGCGCCTAAACCCCCTGGCCCAGTCCTCTGGGGCAGTTCCCGGGCTCTCTTGGTTGGCAGAGTTCAGCGCCCCCCCATGCGGTGCGTCTCTGCTTCTCCTGATTTTGTTTTCCGGCCTTGATGTTCCCGAACTTTTGGGTGGCTCCTTTGGCTTCACAAGCGTCTTTGTCCTCCCTGGCGAAGTCTTTTAATTTCAGACTTCGGCTTTTAAAAACACCCGTTAGACTCGCCCCCGAAAACGCAAATCGGTTGTTTGGGGAGAAGCTGCTCCAATGCCCCCCACCTCACAGTGGTTGTGCAAATCCCTCCCTGACCTTGTTCTAATTTGCTTAGTAACTTTCTCTCTCTCTCTTTTTTGTTAAAGAAAAAAAAGAAAGGAAAGGAAAACCTTGGGTTGCGTCCTCCCGAGTGCTGAGCAAAACAAAAGCCCATCCACAGGCACTTTTCAAAAAACGCAGCCGCCGTGTCACATCAGGCTCTGCCGCCGTTTGTCAAGTTGTGTCTCATCCATCTCCGGCTGTTGGAACCGTGCGAGAGATGGGCCCCTCCTGCCCCTCTCCCGTCCGGTGACCCAAATGGAAAGGGAACACTAGATTATTTAGCAAAGCCGTCAGAAAAAAGAGAGACAAGCTGGGGGAGGAAAGTGGCAGCCCTCCCTCCCCCTCCCTCCTGGCCTCCCTCTCGATGCTCCATGCGCAGCTTCGCATTGTCCTCCATGACTGGTGCGCCCTCTGGCTGCTCAGCCCACTTGTCCTCCACTTAAGGCCACAATGGAGCCCAGAGTTTATGTTGCTAAGCGAGACAGTCCTTAGGTAAGTTGCGTGCTGTTTTATGACCTTTCTCCCCCCAGTTGCTAAGTGAATAACTGCACTTGTTAAGTTAGTCACACAGTTGTTAAGTGAATCTGATTCCCCCATTGACTTGGCTTGTCCTTTCTGGGGTGTGGGGCACGTAGGAGTTTTATTTATTTTTAAAAACTCTTGGCTGTTTATTATTTATTTATTTATTTTGTTGCATTTGCCACCCAACTCCCAAGTTTTTTAACTTGGAAAGCTCCTTGGCTGCCTCAAGGCTCTGGGGCGCTCAGCTGCCATGAATATTTTAGCAAAAAGCTAATGTGCATTCATCCATTTGGGTCAGGTCATCTTCCTTGGGGCCCGGGTGGGGAGACTTTGTGAAATGTCTTGCTTCCTTGATTTATCTCTCAGCTGGTCCATAGTAATCGAATAACCGAATTGGAAGGGTCCTTGGAGGTCTTCTCGTCCAACCCTCTGCTCAAACAGGAGACCCTACACAATGCCAGACCAATGGTTGTCCAGTCTCTGCTTCAAAACTTCCAGTGATGGAGCATCCACATCTTCTGAAGACAAACCGTTCCACCAGTTAATTGTTCTCACTGCCAGGAAGTTTCCCCTTAATCCTAGGTTGGATCTTGCGTTGATAAGTTCCCATCCATTGCTTCTGGTGCTTTGGAGAGTGGCTTGACCCTCTCTTCTTCGTGGCAGCCGCTCAAATAATGGAAGACTGCCATCAGGTCACCTGTAGTCCTGATACAGAATAACAAGAGTTGGAGGGAACCTCAGAGGTCTTCTGGTTGAAGCCCAGGCTAAGGCAGGAGAACCCTATATCATTCTGGACAAATGATTGTCCAATCTCTTCTTAAAAATCTCCAGAGTGGGAGCACCCACAACTTCTGGAGGCCAGCTGTTCCACTGGTTGATTGTCCTCACTGTCAAGAAATTTCTCCTAAGTTCTAGGTTGCTTCTCTCCTGGATTACTTTCCACCCATTGCTTCTTGTCCTGCCTTCTGGTGCTTTGGAGAATAGCTTGACTCCCTCTTCTTTGGGGCAGCCCCTCAAATATTGGAAGACTGCTATCATATAGTCCTGGTCCTTCTTTTCACTAGACTAGACATCCCCAAATTCCAGCAATGGTTCTTTGTATGTTTTAGCCTTCAGTCCCCTAATCCTCTTTGTTGCTCTTCTCCGCACTCTTTCTAGAGTCCCAAAATCTTTTTTACATCGTGGCAACCAAAACTGGATGCCGGAATCCAAGGGTGGCCTTACCAAGATAGCATAAAGCGGTACTAACGTTTCCCGTGATTTTGATTCCCTCTTTTGATGGGATGAGAAAAGACCAGGAAATCCCAGATTTGTAGATTAGAACAGAGAAGGTAGGGGAAAAAAAAAACTTCTTTGGGATTATTTCCAAGGAAGTCACTTAAAATCAAATTCATCCGTTCCCGTTCTCTCTGGTAGGTGCCCAGCTGTTCTCCTTTAATGCCCTGAAGGAGGGGATGAAGGTGGCCCACAAAAATAGCTGTCTTCTAGGAACGGAGGATTTGGCAACTTCCATGGTGAGGCGAGCTTCCTGCGGAGGGGGCTGCTCCAACCAGTGGATTTTTCCAGCCCTTAAGAGCGGAGATGCTTTCATAACGATTTTTACCACCGTTCCAGAATTCATTACGTGCCCCGCTCATGCCCTGCTGTTCCTCTCTTCCTCCACCCTTGCGACCGAGACCTTTAATTGGATCCAGCAGCGTTGGTTTCATGTTCTCCGAGTGGCGTGCCATGCCGGGGCACCCAGGAGAAAGCTCTGCCCAGTCAGTTTCTCAGTTTCTCAGTTTCTCAGCTGCCCGGTCAGTTTCTCAGCTGTTCTGGGCTCGGCTTGTGCCACTGCTGAGACCCAGAGTCCGGGCAAAGAGGCAACGGCGGGGGCTTTTGGACCACGGCTTGGGCGTGTGCCGTCCCCTGTCGTGGCTTGTTTAGCCTGGAGTGTGCAGGGGTGTGTGTGTGGGTGGGTGGGTGGGTAGGACGGCTGAGGTTGTGTTTGCATGGGGTGGGGAAGAGTGTTAGGTTTCCTGGGGAATTCCTCGGGAATATAATCTGAGCAATGACCTAATCCCCATTACTAAGTGAAGAGTCATTAGCAGCTTCTTTCTTTCTTACTCCAGTTGGTGCATGGATGGAGGAGAGCTAAGGAGCCTGGCATCTGGTCAAGCCTAGGCTCCCAAGGAGCTTTTTTGAAGAGGCAACTACGGAGTTTCTGGTTTTCCTTTTGGGAAGTTTCGCTTCTCGTGCGAGAAGCTTCTCTGAGCTGAAGAAGCTTCTCGGATGAGAAGAGAAACGTCTTCAAAGAAAAACCAGAAAGTCCGATTGGCTCTTGGAAAAAAGCACGGTTGGGACAACCATGACCAGCATGATGGCGAATCTCCATAGACACTCATGCCTAGGTGTTTTATCGTGCCCCAAAATGGCAGCCGGTGGCACTCTTGGCTTCAGTTGCTCCTTTCTGTGGTTCGTGTCCGGTTGGCAGTGCCCATTTGCTTGAGCGCATGGATTTGATCATGGAGACAAGTGGCCTTTCAAGAGACAGGGGCTATTTTCTACAACAGAGATGGGCAGCGATGGGCCCTTGACGACCTGTGGACTTCAACTCCCAGAATTCAGCCGTGCTGGCTGGCTCAGGAATTCTGGGAGTTGACGTCCTCAGGTCGTCAAGGGCCCATCGTTGCCTGCCCCATTCTACAAAATTGGTGGGTTGATCTATTAGTTGGCCAGATGTTAGCTGTGCCTTCTATTAACTTAGCTATCATTAAGATTGTTGGTTTCTTTCGACCGTCGAGAAGGCAACCAAGTGGGAAGACATATTCCCGAGAAGCAAGCAGGTCTTTCTTTGATCTCTCCTTTTTCTGGTTTCTCCTTGATCCCACCTGAGAAACGCGGTGGTGGCAGAATCCTGGTTCGGTGGCTGCTTCTGGGCGGTGGGATGTCTTGCTCCGATCGGTGGAACTGTGAATCCTGAGCTACGAATTTCTGTACCAGCCAATTTTACAGGAAAATGTCAGGGGGATCTGTCAGTCAACTGAAGCTACAGGAAAAGTAGGTCACGCAGCAAGACGACAACCCAAAGCACACACAAAAGGTGTGTGATCAAAGAATAGAGAAAGCGGAATGAAGTTAATTGTCAGGTCCACCATCGTGTCCTGCCTTTCTGTTGGAGGAAGGCTTGCTGGCAATTGTTTTGCATCCTTTCGCTTTTGCTGTAACCGCTTGGGAATTAGGGGATTGGGGATTGTCTTCAGAGATGGGGCAGGCTCCCTCCCAGCCAGTTCCATCCTGGTTCCAAGGCCGTTGAGCCCTGAGAACGACCTGCCATCTGTCTAGCACCTCCACGTTCTCAAAACATCCTTGTGGCATCAAGGATGGGGAACGGGGGAACTTTTTTGTGCTTTCTGCGGGACTTTTCAGATCCCGCCTGCCTTTCTTGCAACCACTTTCTCTCAGTAAAAGTTCTTTTGATTTAATTCAATGGAGTCAAGAGTTTTGCTTTCCTGAGGGACCAGCTGGGGCAGGTCCTTACCTTAATGTTTTGAAATTTTGTGGAAAGACCTGAAGCGGGAGGAAGCCCACCAAACATCCCTGAGCTGATGGTCTTCTGTAAAGAAGAACGGACTAAAATCCCTCCAGACTGATGGGCGGAACTGATTAACAGAGATCGGAAACATTCCGTTGCAGTTATTGCCGCTCGAGGGCTGCATACCAGCTACTCAAAAGCCAAGTTTTGCAAAGGTGCTGTTAGGCCTGTCTCCGTTCAAAACTCAAGAAAGACCCCCCACCCCCACCCGCTCCATTGAGTTAGAGAAGAGATGCTTCAAACTTTACTAAGTTTGAAAAGATAGCAGCGAAAGCAAAGCAAGACCTGATTCAAAACGTGCGAAGGTTACACATTGAAAGTCACCCCAAATCGCTCCCCCCAAGATCCAGCAATGAGAGTCCAATCAATGTCCAGTATGAAGCTATGGGAGAGCTCCTCTCCAGGTATTTCTCACATCTGGAGTCGCAGGTATTTCTTGCATCTGGAGTCTCAGGACTGTTGGCCTTGATGGAGTATAAACAATTCTTTGCAATGCCCTATAGCAGCGTCCTAAGGAGAGAAGTTGAAATAGTTTGTGTCCAGGATGTGAGGAACCTGTAGATATTTTCTCAACCTTCTTCCGACCTGCAATATACAGCTCTTCAATGGAATCCGTATCTGTATTCAATATACAGATCTTACCATTGTGGTTACAATTATGTTTTCTGCTGTCCTAACTATCCGTTGAAGTCTGGGTCAGTCCTGTTTGCTTTTTATGGACCATCCACATTTCTCCCTTGCTCTTATTTATTTGTTTGTTTGTTTGTTTGTTTGTTTGTTTGTTTCAATTTATAAACCGCCCTTCTCCTTGCGGACTCAGGGCGGTGAACAGCCAGAATAAAACATGATATATAAAAATTAAAACAATTAAAAAGTATTAAATATTTTCGGCCGACAATTAATACAGTCCAATTTAAGATCAGTTCCAATTTAAAACAGAGGATGGGATTAAGCCAGCCTGACTAGATGAAATAGGTGAGTTTTAAGGGCCCGACGAAAAGTCCGGAGGTCTGATATCCTGCGTATCTCCGTGGGTAGGTCATTCCAGAGGGCGGGTGCCGCCACAGAGAAGGCCCTCCCCCTAGGGGTCACCAGCCGACATTGTCTGGCCGACGGCACCCAGAGGAGGCCCTCTCTGTGCGAGCATACTGGCTGGTGGGAGGCTATTGGCGGCAGAAGGCGGTCTCGCAAATACCCCGGCCCTAAGCCATGGAGCTGACTTCCAGTCTAGAGAAAAGAAGGACTGGGAGTGAAATCATAGCAATAATCCAGTATTTGAGGAGCTGCCAAAGAGAAGGGGGTGGGGGGGGGGTTTCAAATTATTTTGCAAAGCACCAGAAAGTAGGACAAGAAACAACGGATGGAAATTTAATCAAGGAGAGAAGCAACCTGGAACTAAGGAGAAATTTCCTGACAATGAGGACAATTAACCAGTGGAACAGAAGTCGCCTCCGGAAGTTGTGGGTGCTATGCAAATGGGTGTGTGGAGCCTTCTGGAACTGCTGGAAGGACTGTGCACACCCATTGGCACCACTCAGGTGACCCTTGAAGACAAAGGTAAACCTCCAAGTGGCCTCAACGACCCTCTGAAAGGATGCAAAGGACCAGCTGTGTCTGCAAGGAGTATCAATCCTTTCCTTCCCCTCCATCCAGTCAGAGTTGAAGAAGCTCCTTGGATGAGAAGAGAAACGTCTTCCAAGAAAAATCAGAGAGTCCAGTTGCCTCTTGGAAAAAAAAAAAGCCCCTTTGGGAGAAGGAGCTTCAGCTGCTGGTCTATTCTGGGGCTTGGCAACTATCTCAATGCCCCCCTTACCCAGGGGAGAGAGCTCCTGGTCTCGGCTCGCCAGCAGAAGCATCTGAGCCACGCCGGGCATGTCTTCCTTGCCCCGGCCAGCTCTTTGGAGCGGTGGGGTGGGGGGATTTTCTTATTAGGACAGAGATGCCGTTCCAATTTTAAAGTTTGCTCTGCATGGTTGGCTCCCACCCACCAAGGAGACGGGCCAGCTCCAGCCGATTTCCCCCTTCATTTGCTCTGCTAGGAATGTCTTAGGACGATTCTCAGCCAATCCAGGTCATAAAGTGGGTTTTAGTGTTGAAAAGTACTTTTTTTATTTTTATTTTTTTGGTGAGGAAGGAGAAGGCCAAAAGAGCTTTCGCTTCCTCTCCTGGAAGCTTCCTCAGTTCTGTCGGATGGCGTGGGAGACGGAAGGGCCGTTATTGACCGTTGAGATTCATTGGTTGGGAGGGGGAAATGATGGCTTCTGACAGGATGGGTGTGTGTGTGTGTGTGAATAGAAAGATTGAATATTGGTCTTGCCACTCTCTGAGAGCCGTTGTGGGTCCTTGGGGTTTTATCTGGGACCCCAGGATCATCTGAATCGGGGAGGGGGGAAGGTCTTCTTGGAACAGCCCAAAGGACTGCATTGTAAATGGGGTGGGGTGGAGGGTATTGAATTCCTCCCCCCTCCCCCTTGGCAGTAACGGCTGTCACTCAGAGGCCTCAGTGGCACAGTCATCGTTTGGGGCTGGGTATGTGCAGTTTGCATGGGGGAGCGGGGTTGGACCGGATGACCTTTTAGGTTCCCTCTGACCTTGGTATCATTGAGGCAGGCGAGCCTGACGGAGTTGATCTTCCGTCTGAAGAAATGGGATGATCCTTGATGGTGGATGGAGATGGACTTTCAGTAGATGTCAGACCTTCCTGGAGACCTCCAGGGGCTGAGCATCTCAAGACCTTGGGCAGCTTTGAGCTCCCACAGAAGGGCTGGGTGGTGAAGGAAGAAGGGTCCAGAGTGGCTCCCGTCCCCCAAACTCACCCAGTGGTGAAGGTTCTGGCCTGGGAATCGGGAGACCGTGAGTTCTAGTCCTGCCTTTAGGCATAAAAGCCAACTGGGTGCCTTTGGGCCAATCACCAAGAGACAATGAATTCTAGTCCCACCTTAGGCATGGTAGCCAGCTTGGGTGACTTTGAGACAAACACTAGGAGATGGTGAGTTCTAGTCCCGCTTTAGGCATAAAAGCCAGCTGGGTGACTTTGGGCCAGTTCTTTTCTCAGCCCAATTCACCTCACAGGGTTGTTGTGAGAAAATGAGAGGAGAAAGAAGGATTAGGTTTATTTATTTATTTATTTATTTATTGGTTCAATTTATATGCCGCCCTTTTCCGGAGACTCAGGGCGGCTTACAATGCGTTAAGCACTAGCCTTCATACTTTTGTATATACCTGCTTAGTAGGACTTTTGCCCCCCCCCCCGCCCCCCCCCCCGAGCAGTGTTCTTTTTCATACAAAGTCAGCTTATTGCCCCCATAATCCGGGTCCTCATTTTACCTACCTTGAAAGGATGGAAGGCTGAGTCAACCTTGATGAGATTCGAACTCGCAGTAATTGCAGGCAGCTGGTGTTACTTAACAGCACTTTAGTCTGCTGTGCCACCAAGGCTCTTCTGTATCCTGTCATTAATTCTAAAAGTAATAAAGGTGAGATATAAATTAAGTAACTAAATAAATAAAAATAAATAAATAAAGTAAATCTTCCCAAATACGAACTGCGCCCCTGCGGCCCCTCTCATCTCTGGCCCAGCCCCGTCTTCTCAAACCCCGAATCCTGGCTTTTCCACCAGCCATCCGAAGATCGAAAGCCTCCCCTTGGGTCTCTTTTGAAACAGACATCTGTCACTCATCTCCGGGGCGGCTGTTGCAGCTTAACTTAACGTGCTATTTGGTTCCATTCTGAAGCCGTGTGAGTGTGAAAAAAAGGGAAATAGGCAGCAGAGGCAGTCCTGCGACTTACGACTATTCTTGCCGTAGTTGTTAAGCAAGTCACTGCATTGGTTAAGTTAGTGACACGGTTGTTAAATGAATCAGGCTTCCCCGTTGACTTGGCTTGTCAGAAAGATGCCAAAGGGGATCCTGTGACCCCGGGACACAGCGACCGTCGTAAATACGAGTCAATTGCCAGGCTTCTGAATCTTGATCCCCTGGCCGTGGGGATGCTGCAATGGTCATAAGTGTGAAAACGGTCATAAGTTGTAACTTTGGTGACTCAACGAACTCTTGTGACTCCTGAAGTTGAAATGTTGGACGGGAGCTGCTTCCCTGCAAATGGCCTGCAGGGGGCACTCTGGTTATGCATTTTGGCCTTGAAAAGTTGTGAAGCTTTTTAAAATATAAATATATCTATCTACCTGTGTTTTGAACTGTGGAGAAGGGACTTCGTCTGAAAGGGACATGGATTAATTTCAGTGCAGGCCAGTCTACATTATCCAGAGCAAAATAGGGTGAAACTGACAACTTCCCCACAGATTGGGGGGGGGGGGGGAGAGTGGGGGGGAGAGAGGGGCGGTGCTGCCCAGCTGCAGAAGCGATTGCAGAAAATTCTCTGAAAATTTCTGCAATTTTTGCAGAAGGCAGCCATTCCTTGAGATCCTGGCTGGGTTTGTGATCTATGTTGGTGTCTGTTTATTTTCGATTCCCTGCATTTAAATAATTTTTGCGGCGTGTGAGTGTCGGTAAGGTTTTCAAGCTAGGGAGACACAATAACGGAGTTGGAAGGGACCTCGGAGGTCTTCTAGTCCAACCCCTTACTCAAGCAGGAAACCCAGCCTATACCATCCCAGGCAAGTGGCTGCCAGTCTCCTCTTAAAAACCTCCAGCGATAGGGCACCCATAACTTCTGGAGCCAAGCTGTCCCACTGATTAATTGTTCTGTCAATTTCTTCTAGGTTGCTTCTCTTCTCCCCTTGTGGGGCTTCCACCCATTGCTTCTTGTCCTGCCTTCAGGTGCTTTGGAGCATAGCTTGACTCCCCCTCTTCTTTGGGGAAGCCCCTCAAATATTAGAAGATGCTATCATATCCCTCCTTACTCCTTCTTTTCATTAGATTAGACACACCCGATTCCTGCAACTATTCTTCATAAGTGATAAGAGAATAAAAGAGTGGGAAGGGACCTTGGGGGTCTTCTAATCCAATCTCCTGCTCAACCTTATCCCATTTTAGACAAATGGTTGTCCAATCTCTTCTCAAAAACTTCCAGTGTTGGAGCATTTACAACTTCTGGAGGAAAGTTGTTCCACTGATGAATTGTTCTCACCGTCAGGAAATTAATTTCTCCTTAGTTCTAAGTTGTTTTTCTCCTTGATTAGTTTCATCCGTTGCTTCTTATCCTGCCTTCAAGTGCTTTGGAGAACAAGTTGACCTCTTCCTCTCTGTGGCAGCCGTTCAAATATTGGAAGACTGCTATCATGTCGCCCACTAGTCCTTTTCATTAAACTAGACCCACCCGATTCCTGCAGCCGTTCCTTGTATGTTTTAGCTTCCAGTCCCCTAAACATCTTTGCTGCTCTTCTCTGCACTCTATCCAGGGTCTCAACATGTTTTTTTTAATATCATGGTGGCCAAACTGGTTACAGGATTCCAAGTATGGTCTTACCAAGGGATTAAACAGTGGTACTAACACTTCACATTATCTCGATTCTTTTTGTTAATGGAACCTAGGATTGCATTGGCTTTTTTGGCAGCTGCCGCACACAGCTGGCTCATATTTAAGTGATCGTCCACTGGGACTCCCAAGATCCCTCTCACACTGGCTACATCTAAGCTAGGTACCATCTATGCCCGTGATGGCGAACCTATGGCACGCTTGCCACAGATGGCACGTGGTGCCATATTGGTGGGCACGCGAGCTCAGCTCCGCCAGTTGCTTTTCAGGCCTTCTGGGCCCACTGGAAGTCAGGAAACGGGTCATTTCCAGCCTCCAGAGGGCCTCTGGGGGGTTGGGAAGGCGGTTTTTGCCCTCCCCAGGCTCCTAGAAAGTCTCTGGAGCCTGGGGAGGGCGAAAAACGAGCCTACCAGGCCCACCATGCCATCACATGCCAAAAACAGGGGATGTTTGTGTCATGCGTGCATGTGTGTGTGGGGGGCAGGGCGCATGGGTGTGGGCACGTGCAAGGGAAACCCCCCTGCGCTCCCCCCGCTTTTGGCACGCACTGGCCAAAAGGTTAGCCATCATTGACCTATGCTATATTCATGGATTTGTTTTCTCATGGCTCAATGCAATGGTCAAAAAATCCAAATTCCGTACGTTCTTAAAAACGAAAAGAAGGAAAGGCAGGCAAGCCCTTTTTGGAACCAACGGATTTCTCCCATTGTTTGTCCACCTGCCTTACCTGGGGGGGGAGGGACAGGACAGCCAGTTTCAGAAGCTGATCTGAAAGCTCCTTGAGGACAGATTCCTGCAAGCTTGAAACCTCCATCTTGAGATTCACCATAAAATAAACCCTCCTTGCTTTGCATGATTAACGTTGGCCGTTGGCCTGCTTTCTTAAAAAAAAGCAAAAAACAGAATTGAAAAAGAAAAGTTGAATAATCACGTCAGCTGGGTGAAGAAAGGGACTCGGCCTTTTGTGGGCTTGGCTGACCCTCAGAGGCTCTTGGCCAAGAAGTCAGCAGGGCTGAGGTTGATTAAATTACATTGCATTAAATTAATAAAAGGACGCTGCGTTTCTTTCATAAATTCTGCATCGGGTTGTCCCTCTTCATGGAGGGTGACGCTACTGAGTTGTACAAAGAGTTGTGTCATTTCTGTACAGGTTGTGTTGAGTAACAAACCCGCCAAACTTCCAAAACTCCTTAGGACGAGAACATCAACAGCCAGTCCTCCACATACAACTGTTCGTTTAGTGGCCGTTCAAGCTTACAAGAGCACTGGAAAAAGGGACTTACGACTGTTTTTCAGACTTACAACCATCGCAGCATCCCTGTGGTCCCGTGATCAAAATTCAGACGCTTGGCACCTGGTTCACATTTATGACGGTCGCAGTGTCCCGACAAAGTCAGCGGGGGAGCTGGACTCACTTAACAAACCTGGGACTAACTTAACAATCGCAGCCGTCCACTTAACAACGGCGTCAAGAGAGGTTGTAAAATGGGGCAGAACTCACTTCGACAGCTGTCTAGCCTAGCTACAAATACTTTGGGCTCAATTGCCGTCATAAGTCAAGGATCATTTGTAGGAAAAAAAGAAGTAGGGCACCTGTAAAGGCATTTTTTAAAATGTACGGGAAGATAACTAGCAATGTAAAGATTTTAAATTGATTTTAAATGCGGGATTTTAAATTGGGGTTTTATAATTGAGCCAAACTAATATTTTTAATTATTTTTAAATTCTGTTTGTCTTTGTGTTTTTAATCAGGCTGTACACCGCCCCGAGTCCTTCGGGAGAGGGGCGGTATAAAAATAAAATTATTATTATTTATTATTATAACTTAAGAAAGTGAGCCCAGCCACGGACCCTCCAATGGGGTTTTTTTTCCTTCACATGCTAGTGCAAATACAGGTAGTCCTCGACTTACGACCACAATGGTGCCCCACATTTCTGTTGTTAAGTGAGACATTTGTTTTGCCCCATTTTATAACCTTCCTTGTCAGAGTTGCTAAGTGAATCACTGCAGTTGATAAGTTAGTGACCCCATTGTTAAATGTATCAGCAAATATGGATGGATGGCACCGTGGCTGCCGGGTCAGTTCAAGACCCCCCCCCCAAAAAAACACCCTCCCAGAAGACCTGGGAGGTTGAAACAGCCTAGATGGGACTCCTCCTCTGTGGGTGGGTGTGAGGGGGGGGGAGGTGAATGATAAGCACTTCCACCCCACATTGGATCAAGTCAAGAGGGGAGCTTGAGCATCCCATTGGCAGCGCCTGACTCGAACTCGGCGCAGCAGCTGTCGGTTGAGTAAATAATGCAATGCGGAGTGTGTAGCCAAGCTGGTAACGAAGACACACGCCGGTTCACCACCGTGGAGAAGTAATGAAGTAGAAATGAACTGCCTGCCTCCGGAGGCGAAGAAGGAGAGGGAGGGGAGGCAGCTGCTCTACCTCCCGAGCCCCCCTCCCCCCCAGAGATGGATGACATGTGCTGACGTTGGGCACCCAAGCTGACTCTCTTGCTTTGGAGGGCGGTTAATCTGAGGATTTGGGGCTCATCCGTCATCCTCCGGAGTTCCCCAGTAAGGGGGAGGGAGACTCCCCAGAAGGAGAATTGGGGGGGGGGGAACACAGGGACCCCTCCCACGGCCAGCGCGGGAAGCAATGCACAGCCCTTTCCTCTTTTTTGCTGGCTTTGGAGCTTAACTTATTTACTTACTTAGTGGACGACAAAAAACCCCCATCGTTCCAAAGGTAACATCACGGTTACCTTCTCAAGATGAAACGGTAAACCAGGTTGAATGTTTTCGGATTCAGCTGTAAAGAGGGGATGTTGTGATCCTCCGGAGGAAGAATAGAGCAGGAGGGTCTCCAAGCTTGGCCATTTTAAGACTTGTGGACTTCAACTCCCAGAATTCCCCAGCTGTTGTGGCCCGCCAGCGGCTGCCCGGATTGTTGCTGATCCCGACGACGAGGTGGCTGGTGTGGTGCTGCGTCAGCAGCCTGTGCAGCCGGTGCTCGAGTCGGACAGCAAGGAGGCTGGAGAAAATGTGGTGCCGGAGGTGGGGATTCAGCCAGGGCCTTCAGAACCTCCAGAGGCTCCTTTAAGTGAAGAGGATGAAGAGGAGGAGCCTCTTCTCGATGCACGGGCGCACAGAGCTGCCAAAAGGCAGGAGTGGCTCCTCAGGCTAATTGGCCACTCCCTTAGCCTATTTAAGAAAGAATGCAGGTTACAACAAGCTGCAGGAAACAACCTTAGTTTGCTAATCATCGCGTTGGGATATCTCTGCAACCTTCCTTCTGGGCCTTCTGCCAACTCCAGTAAGACTCTGACTATCTTATCTGTGGAATTCTGGCAGGCTGTTAAGAACGCTTATTAACAGCCGGCATTTGCTAAAACTGCGTTATTTGAATAAATTAAGTTTTGTTCAGAGTTTGTGTGTGCTGTGATCTTTGGGATCCGTAGCTGGGGCAGAACGCCAGCCTGGTCTAGGGTGTCCAGCTTCAAGGGGGGGGTCAGACTAGAAGACCTCCCGGGCCCCTTCCAACAGTCTTATTCTGTTACGAACGTCTTCTTTCCCCACGCCGCGAGAAGGGTGTGTTTGGGCAGTATAGGCGGTCCTCCATTTACAACAGCTCATTTAGTGACCGTTCAAAGTTGCCACGGCCCATAAAAAAGGCACTTAACGATCATTTTTTCACAGCTACGACTGCTGCGGCATCCCCAGGGTTATGCGGTCAAAATTCAGACCCCCTTGGCGACGGACTCATATTTACGACAGTTGCCGCGGCTCAGGGGAATCTCGTGCCATCCCCTTTCGGGACCTTCGGACGAGCAAAGTCCAAGGGGAAGCTGGATTCGCTTAACAACCGAAGCGCTTGGCTGAAGATCCGTGGCAAGCAAGATTGTAAAACGGAGCAAAAAGTCTCCTTTGTCTCACTTAGGAACGGAACTGTTGGGCTCAGTTGGGGTCGTAAGTCGAGGACGACCTGTGTACTTTCCCATGGGTTTAGATGGCCATGCCATCTGTTATTTATTTATTTATTTATTTATTTTAATCATCTCGCCGCCAGTGAAAATGAAATGCCCCTTGGTGAGTGTGAGGATTTAGGCCCCGTGGTCGCTCCTGCGAGGAAAGCATCTCTCCTCCGGGTGGGGAGGGCCACCCACGTTTTCTCTGGACGGAATGTGCTCCTGTGGACGGACAGGAATCTTCTCCCCCACCCCAGCCCCAACCTCTTCCTCATTTCTGGAAGGTGGAGATGCCTGGGAACGTTACTAGATCTGTTACTTGAACTGCTTGGAAATGTATGTCAGAGCGGCACTCAGCCCCGTTACCTTGCGTGGGGTAATTGCCCTCATTTTGAGTTGGATCGTGACTTTTATCCTTCTGTATACTTTGATCAATAAAACCGGAATACATCTTCTAATTAAACTCATATTTATTGTAAGAAAATAAAGACATCTCACTATCTAAGTTAGATTACATGTTGGCAAAGAATCCCCAGCCTGACCGTAGCTGGCTGGAGAACAAAAGAAAGTTTTAGAAGAAGCAAAAGAATGTGTACATGCGCAGTAGATACTGATAAAAAACTTGGCAAACTACGGTAAGTCTGGCAGTTCAGAAATAATAGCTCTGCTGGTAAATATAAAAACGCAGTGACAACGTGATGCCTGTCAACCTCCCAAATTATTTTGCCAAGGTACAGGAGCAAGACTAATTTTGGAAAAAAACCCTGCAGAAAGTTGGGAGTCCCTCTCCTCCTTCTCCTCCTCCTCTTCCCTGTAAACCTCCCCCCCTCTAGCACTGCTGATGTTACCTAGTTGGGTCATGAAACGTCTTGAAGAAAACCACCAACCTCACAGAGCACCAAAGACCCCACAGTACCGTAGTCTTCCTCCCTCTCCTCCTCTCCTCCTTCTCCCTCCCTCCCTCCCTCCCTCCCCTGTGCAAATCATACACAGTAAGCAGAATTGCTTTTGACAGGGTTTTTAAAACAATCGCTTCGGCTCGCATTGCACCGGGCGAGGTTCCCTTGGGCCACAAACAGCTACCTTCACAGTTTCTCGGTCAGTTTTTGTGGGCCCACAAGGGTTGGCTGCAGAGTCCTTCATGCCAATCTGCCTCCTGGCCTTGGGCAAAATTGCATTGTGGATTGAGTATTCATCTCTCCCCCCCCCCCCCCGTCCCCCCATAGTTTTGGCTAAACCCTGTTCGGCAATTTTCATAAGAGCCCAAAGTGGTTTTAACATGCTAGGCCAGTGATGGAGAACCTATAATACACGTGTCAAAGATTTAGGCGAGACACCTGCATTCACCAATACCCACCAATGGCTATCATGGAAAACACAAGTGTGAAAATGAGTTAGTTTAACTTGGTGTTTCGTTTTGGTAATTATTTGGCATTTCCTTCTTTAATACTCACAATTTTTTAAAAAAACAAATCAATATGTAAAGAATTGCTTTTTTCCCCCCTCTAATTTTCTGCAATTCTTTACATTTTTGGTTTTTTTAAAAAAACAAAATACAGTCCATTCGTGTGTATTAGTGAAAGAAATACCAAATAATTACAAACATGAAACCTGGGTAAAATAAACTCAGATTTTTCTGACGTTTTGACAGGCTGCGCCTAAAAGGGCTCGCCATTACTGTGCTAAAGGGGTCATAAACCATGTGAGTCTCCAATGTTCTCCAGCCACATTTGGTGGCACAGTGGCTGAATTACAACAATGGCCATTTTTAACGTGTCCCCCCCCGCCACCCCAAATCTTTAAAGTTGAGGCAGGAAATATTTGTTTCTTCTGAGTCCTCAGGACCAGGGATAGGCAGTCCTCGACTTAGGACCACAATTGAGCCCAAAATTTCTCTTGCTAAGCGAGACGTTCATTAAGTGAGCTTTCTCCCATTTTACAACCTTTCTTGCCACCGTTGTTAAGTGAGTCGCACGTTTGTAAAGCGAGTCTGGCTTCCCCGTTGACTTTGCTTGTCAGAAGGCCGTAAAAAGTAGACCGTGTGACCCTGGGTCATGGCGCCCGTCATAAATCTGAGTCAATTGCCAAGCAGGTGCATTTTAATTACATGATGCTGGGGATGCTGCAACGGTCGTAAGTGTGGAAAAAAGCTCATCGATCTCTTTTTTCCAGTGCCGTTGTAACTTCGAACGGTCACTAAATGGATGGTTGTAAGTCAAGAACTGTCTGTGTTAAGTTGTGGTAGCTATGTGGATGGGCTTTTGAGTGCTTCAGTGGAAACAGATCTTTAAAATCTGGTTTTTATTTTAGGATTGGAGTGCGTGACAGATGATCTTCTTTTAGTGGTTCTTCTTCCAGATATTTGAGTTTTTAATTGTACTTGTGGATTGCTTTTATTTTTTTTATTTATTCATTCATTCATTCATCCATCCATCCATCCATCCATCCATCCATCCATCCATCCATCCATCCATCCATCCATCCATCCATCCATCTATCTATCTATCTATCTATCTATCTATCTATCTATCGGTTTGACTTAATATGCTGCCCTTCTCCGGAGACTGAGGGCAGCTTACAATGCATTAAGCAATAGCCTTCATATTTTGTATATTTATACAAAGTCAGCTTATTACCCCCACAAACTGGATCCTCAATTGACCCACCTTAGAAAGGATGGAAGGCTGAGTCAACCTTGGGCCTGGGGAGATTCAAATTTACAGTAATTGCAGGCAGCTGAATTTTCTTTCTTTCTTTCTTTCTTTCTTTCTTTCTTTCTTTCTTTCTTTCTTTCTTTCTTTCTTTCTTTCTTTCTTTCTTTCTTTCTTTCTTTCTTTCCTTCCTTCCTTCCTTCCTTCCTTCCTTCCTTCCTTCCTTCCTTCCTTCCTTCCTTCCTTCCTTCCTCTTTCTTTCTTTCTTTCTTTCTTTCTTTCCTTTCTTCCTTCCTTCCTTCCTTCCTTCCTTTCTTTTTTTAATTTGATTTATATGCCGCCCTTCTCTGGAGACTCAGGGCGGCTTACAATGGGTTAAGCAATAGCCTTCATACTTTTGTATATACCTGCTTAGTAGGGCTTTTGCCCCCCCTCCCCCAAGCGGTGTTCTTTTTTATACAAAGTCAGCTTATTGCCCCCACAATCCGGGTCCTCATTTTACCTACCTCGGAGGGATGGAAGGCTGAGTCAACCTTGAGCCTGGTGAGATTTGAACTCGCAGTAATTGCAGGCAGCTGGCAGCTAAGTTGGGACATTGTCCAGAATATCTACTTCAAAATATTGCCCTATTTCAAGCCAAGGGGCTGGCACTGGGGATGCCACGATGACAAGGAAGGTTGTATTAATTAAAAAAAAATAAAAACCAGCCACAGGGAAGATATTGAAATGGTGCGAAGGCTTTTGTCAGTGGTCCCCATTTCTATTGCTTAATACGGTGTGTGGTGTGCAGATTATCCGCCAATAGATTAGAAACGGCTCCCTCGATTGTTATAAATTTCCATGTGGCTAAATATTGATATTCTGCTTCGGTTTTTATTGATATGCATCCTCTTGGGCTGCCCTGTTGGTCCACTTTTTATGAATATGAAAAATCAAAGGCCCTTTATTATTTTAAATAGACCCCAGTTCGGCTGTATTGTTCGACTGTATTCGGCTGTCCAAAATCAGATGGGTTAGTTAATGGGAAATGGCTGGCCTTGAATTAATGCTGCCGTTTCCCAAGGGGACTGGATTAAAACGTAGAGCAAACAGGTAATGGGGGGAGGAAGGTAGTTTTAATACAGGTGCAGAAAAGATTTTGGGGGGAGAATTTCAGAATCGAGCTGGAAGGGACCTTGGAGGTCTTCTAGTCCAGCCCCTTGCTTAGGCAGGAAATCCTGTTCCATTTCAGACAATCCCTTCTTAAAATCCTCCAGGGATGGAGCCCTCATAACTTCTGGTGGCAAGCTGTTCCCCTGGTTAATTGCCCTCACTGTCAGGAAGTTTCTCCTCGGTTCCAGGTCGCCCAGCACAGAATCTGCATTCATATTTTTCCTCCGAAAGACACGCTGGCAAAGCTGCTTAGCAGGTGAAGTCCTTGGCAATTGAACGAGATATTCTTGCAATGAGTTTTGCCCCGTCTTGCGTCCTTTCTTGCCGCAGTCGCTCAACGAATCACTGCAGCTGTGAATTGAGTAGCACGGTTGTTCAGTGAATCCTGCTTCCCCCATGGACCTTGCTTTTCAGAAGGTCGCAAAAAGGGGATCAGACGACCCTGGGACACTGCGACCGTCATAAATATGAACTGGGTGGCCATGCCTCCAAATTCTGATGCTGCAGTTGTTGTGAGTGTGGGAAAAACCGGTCATGTCACTCTCCTTTCATGCTGTTGTAACTTGGATTGGTCAGTAAGGAAGGAAGGACACTGATGATGTTACTTAGTTGGGTAATGAAATGTCTGCAAAGAAACAGCCAATCTTAGAGAGCACTAAGGACCCCACAGAGACATATCTTAATCCTTCCTCCTTCCTTCCTTCCTTCCTTCCTTCCTTCCTTCCTTCCTTCCTTCCTTCCTTCCTTCCTTCCTCCCTCCCTCCCTCCCTCCCTCCCTCCCTCCCTCCCTCCTCTCTCCTCTCTCCTCTCTCCTCTTCCCCTTATCTCTTTCCTCCCTCCTTCCTCTCTCCTCTTCCCCTTCTTCCTTTCCTCCCTTTCCTCCCTCCCTCCTTCCTTCCTCCCTCCTTCCCCCTTATCCCTTTCTTTCCTTTGTTCCTTCATTCCTTCCTTCCTCTCTCCTCTTCCCCTTATCCCTCCCTCCCTCCCTCCCTCCCTGATGAAGGGCCACCCTGGTATGGGTTGGGGGGTGCCCCCTCCCCTCCCTGTTTCAGGGCTGCTTCAGGGCGGGAGTGCAAAGCCCCTGGGACCCTGGGGGCTGCTTTCCCCTTGGGGGGCGTCCTCCTCACTGTGCATGGGAGGGGAACACAGGGGGGGGGGCAGTGAGTTCACAAAGAGCACGTCTCTTGGGGAGGGAGGGGGTGGAGGGCTTAAAATGCCCCAATTCTCTTCTTCGGTTGAAAATGGCCCTGAGGGAACTCTTGTATGACATTGGGGGAAATTGGAGCGTGGACACTTGAAGAGAAGAGCCCCCCCTCTCCTCTCCCCCAGCACATTTTAAAGGCTTTGTCCAATTGTATTTGTGAGAAAAATTCAATTTCAGCCTCTTCTCGCTCTGCATTGGAAGGAGGGCTGCGATGAGGCATTTCCACCGTCTGAAAACTCCAAGGTCCAGATGTGCAGGCCTTTGCAGGGAAGCCAGGGAAAGGCTATTCTTCCGAAATGAGGGCGTGGGAATTCTATTAAATCTATTTATCTCTGTCTATCTATCTATCTATCTATCTATCTATCTATCTATCTATCTATCTATCTATCTATCTATCTATCTATCACCTGTCTGTCTGTCTGTCTGTCTGTCTGTCTGTCTGTCTGTCTGTCTGTCTATCTATCTATCTATCTATCTATCTATCTATCTATCTATCTATCTATCTATCTATCTATCTATCCATCCATCCATCCATCCATCCATCCATCCATCCATCCATCCATCCATCCATCCATCCATCCCTCCAGGCCTGGGGCTCAGGGCCGGATCCCATGCGATGCCGCCCTGGATGCGCCCTGGAAATCTCTCCAGGATCTCAGGCTGAACATGAGGGGGGGGGGGGGGGGAGGAAACAACCACCTCCCTCAGAATTTGGAGAAAAGTCCTGTCAGATTTTTTTTCATTAAGTCCAAAAGCAGATGGATGTTCCTCCAGTATCCTGAGGCAGCAGTAACAAATCAAAGGGTTTAGATTAGAATAAATTCTTCAACCAGTTTTGCCAATGTGCCAACAATTCACTCGGCCCGTCTCTTCCGATTCGCCTGAGGTTGCTGTTTTCTTGAAGGGTGCATTAATAGAGTACACCATTAGGAATCGGGTGCCAGCAATTTGCCAGCCTCACCTAACAGTCCCACCTGGGACTCTTCAGACTTTCGCAAACTGGGGGAAAAAAAGGACACCCCCCCCCCCCACCTAGTAGCTTCTCACTCGCAGCATGACTTTAAAATATTTTAGGTTTCTCTGACTGGATAGCAGCAGCATCGCAGCTCCAAAGGCTTTCAAAATGCTGGCAAGAGCTCGGTCCCCGGGCAGAGTATCTGCTCTGAGTTCAAGGGCTTCCCAGAGGGGGGCTTGGGGTCTCTGCCCCTTTGACACCACCGGGCAGGGTTGGGTTGGCCAAGCGCTCAGCCTCCTGCTCTCTGATGCTCTCAGGATTATTAGTTGCTGTTGATTCCTATTGCTGTTTTATTCATTCATTTATAAAGCTATTGTATTCCGCCTTCAAAGCTGCCTGTGATTAAGTGACTTTATAAGAAGAGGGAAAGGAAAGGAAAAGAGGAAAGGGAAAAGAAAAAAGAAGAAAAAAGGGAGAGAGGAAAAGAAAAAGAAAAGAGAAAGGAGAGAAAGGAAAGGAGAAAGAGGGAAAGGAAAGAAAGGAAAAGAGAAAAAGAGGGGAAGGGAAGGGAAGGAGAAAGGCCATGGAGCTGGTTTGCTGATTTCCACGGGGGTGTAGTAAGTGTGTACAATAAGTTACTAAGCTCTTTTCAGGCCACAGGCAGTGGCAAACGGGGGAGTCTTCCAGCAGCAAAATGACTGTTCGAGGCAGTGAGAAGGGAGGGTAGATAAAGGGAGAGCAGCAATTGCCACTTCGTTCTCTTTGGGGTATCGAGAGAAGAGAATATTTGTGGGGTCTGAGCTGGGGTGGTTTTATTGCAGACATTTCATCACCAAACTAGGTAACATCATCAGGGTGCTGATAGCATTACCTAGTTTGGTAATGAAATGTCTGCAGGGAAAACAACCAAGCTCAGAGAGCACCAAGGACCCCACAGTCCTCCTCCTCTCCCTCTTCCACTGATGATATTCCCTAGCTGGGTCATGAAATGTCTGAGAGAAAGCCACCAGCTCAGAGAGCACCCAGGACCCCTCATTTCAACCCCGAGCTACACACATTCTCCTCGGGAAGTGACATTGGTGTGGGATGGGGGTGCGTAGCTTGAACAGCGTAGCTTGCCTGATCTCACCTGGTGGCTAGATGTCTGCGGAGCTCCCGAGACTTGAGACTCCATCGGGAGCAGAGAGGCAGCCTGACTGCTTCCAGAAGGCCCGGTTGCTGGGCTTCCTCCCTATTACAGACACCCCCCCCAATCCTTATTTGGTTTAATAACAAGCAGGAGAGGGGCCCTTTTCCCCAGGAACACCAAAATCCCCCCGCAGTGCCGTCAATAAAAAGATTACCTGACAGCCGAGGAGGGAAAATGAGAATTTATCAAATATTGCCGAGCGCTGTCAAAAACGGCTTGTCAGGCTGGGGGTTTTAGATAAGGAGCTTTTTTTTCGGCTTCTGCTTCAGCTGCCTCCCCAGCATCGGTTGGGTGATCCTTCTCCCCCCCCCAGCCCCCCCCCAAGGAAAAGGTAAGAGGAAAACCCTTCTGCTCACCCCAGAAAATATAGGAGTTCCTCAGGAGCGGAACTCAGGCACCGCCATGGGATGCGGCTGCAAAAAAATGGGGCTGCGTTTGTTAGTCCTCGTATCTCCCCCCGACGGTTGCAAAAGAGCAAGGAGAGAGTGACAACCACGTCACAAAAGAGAGGTTGAGACTTTGGAAAAAGTGCGAGAAGAGCAACTGGGACAGTGGTGGCTAACCTTTTTCCCATGGCATGCCAAAAGTGGGGGGAGCACAGGAGGGGTCGCACGCATGCCTGCCCACACCATAATTCTATGCATCCTGCCCCCCACAAATGCGTGCGTGACCCCCCCCCCCCTTGCATTTGGCATGTTGGGCCCAGTAGGCCTGTTTTTTTTTGCTCTCCCCAGGCTCCAGAGCCTCTCTAGGAGCCTGGGGAGGGTGAAAATGGCCTTCCACACACCCCCAGAAGCCCTCCGGAGGCTGGAAACGGCCCATTCGCTGACTTCCGATGGGACCGGAAGGCGGTGTCAGGTTTTGAAGTCGTCTCAAATTAATTGCATTTCAAACAAAGTCTTTGATGAAAAAAAACTCATTTATTAAGCACGAATATTCTAACTCCCAACTCATTGCAGCCAACTCTGGCTTCCTCAGCCAAAGCCCTCCTTTGCCTCTCCGCACTCCTCTGCCCTCATTGGCCATCTTCCCAGTCACTCTGCCCCTAATCTACTGCTCCCACTCAAAGGAATTTCCCCCCTCCCATCCCATCTCCTAGGTGATATTCTCTCCAGGGAAAATAAGTAGGTGAAGAGTCAAACGCCCCTTTCCAGATGCCTCCGCTTCTCCTTCTTACGTCAGCATTAGAGTAAGTGCAGAGTGAAATGCTGAAAGGCAGCTGTTGTGCTCTCCCAAGGCTCCAGAGCCTCTCTAGGAACCTGGGGAGGGTGAAAATGGCCTCCCCCCCCCAAACCCTCCAGTGGCAGGAATCAGCGTCTTTCCCTACTTCCAGTGGGCCCAGAAGGCCCAAAGGAGCTGAGCTCGCGTGCCCACTATGCCCACTAATATGGCTCCGTGTGGCATCCGTGCCATAGGTTCCACCATCCCAGAGCTAGGATGATCAAAGGCCTGGAGACAAAAGCATAGGAGAACGGTTGCAGGAATTGGGTCTGGCTAGTCTAGAGAAAAGGACCAGGGGGGACATGAGACCAGAGTTCCAGTATTTGAGGGGCTGCCCCAAAGAAGGGGGGAGGAATCAACTTATTTACCAAAGAACCTGCAGGCAGGACAAGAAACAACGGACGGAAACTGATCAAATAGAGAAGCAACCTGGAACTGAGGAGCAACTTCCTAAGTGAGAAAAACTAACCAGTGGAACAGCTGGCCACCAGAAGTTGTGAATGCTCCATCACTGGAGTCTTTTAAGAAGAGACTGGAAAGCTGGGGAATTCTGGGAGTTGAAGTCCACAAACAAAATGCAAGGCGCTTCCGACGGATCCGGCAGCGGGATTATTGATTGATCGGATGCAACAAGGACCTGCGAGATGGGAACTTTTTGTGCTTCTTGATTTGTTTGGAATTGCCTGACAAGCTGAAAGGAGGCTGGTGGTTGAGTGAGTGAGTCTGTCTGTCTTTCTGTCTGTCTGAATTCCTCACCCCGTTTCTTAATATCCCCTCCCGTGCACCTTCACCTTGGATGATGAACTCATTGGAAAGCCCTTCTTTATTTAGATAGATACAGGGAATTCTTTATTGGCCGAGTGCGATTAGATGCACAAGGAATTTGTCTCTGGCGCAGAGGCTCTCGCTGTACATGCAAAGCAACAGAGTAATAATAACGATAAGAACAAAGGCGGTTGGCAGGCAGTTGGCAAGCTAAGCGTCATTTTCAAGAGCCACCTCTCCCGATGCCTGAAGGGAAAAGTTTTCCATCAGTTGTGCGACCTGCTCTAACTTGGACACTGACCTCACAATCAACACAAAAGCTACAAGGGACGCAAAAAGCCACGGAAAGATCCATGCTCGGCATCACGAGGCAAGATAGAAAGACTCGCGCAGGGATTAAAAGAGAAATGAAAGCATACGATGCCATCCAGGGAGTCAAAGAATGGACATGGAAATGGGCTGGTCACAGAGCAAGAAGAACTGACGGCAGGTGGACCGAGGCGGCCATAGAATGAATCCCACTTGATCACAAGCGACCTCAAATGACAGAAAGATGACATCAGCAGGAATTGTGGGCCCAACTGGCCAAAGGAATGACCAGAATTCCCCAGCCAGCTTTGCTTTCCCCCCCCGGGAATTGAAGTCCTCCAGGCTTAAAGTTGCCAAGGTTGGAGACCCCTGGCTAAGATGATGATGATTGATGAATAACAAAGGACAATAATCATAACACAGGCAGTCCTCAATTTACGACCACAATTGAGCCCAACATTTATGTTGCCGAGTGAAAATTTGTTAAGTGTGTTTTGTTTTTTTTGCCCCATTTTACGACCTTTCTTTCCTCAGTTTTTAAGCGAATCACTGCGGTGGACAAGTCAGTAACCGGGTTGTTAAGTGAATCCGGCTTCCCCATTGACTTTGCTTGTCAGAAGGCCGCAAAAGGGAATCACGCGACCTCCAGGACACGGCAACCGTCAAAAGTGCGAGTCAGTTGCCGAGCCTCCGAATGTCAATCACGTGACCGTTGTGGAGGCCGCAATGGTCAGGAGTGTGAAAAAACGGTCAGAGGTCACTTTTTTGGGTGACGTAACTTCGAACAGTCATTAAGCGAACCGTTGTAAGTCGAGGACTACCTCTAATGATACCAATGGAGAAGGCAGTGGAGCAGATGAGAAGGATAATAGTAATGCAGCCCTACTACATGAGTAAATGTCTTTAGGCCTAAGACAGCACTGTGGGAATTAGTTGTTTGACAGAGGGATGGATGGCACGAGGGAAAAAACTCTCTGTGTCTTATCCAAAGGGTTTTTTTCAAGTTTTTTCGGTTTTTTCTTTGAAGATGTTTTGCTTCTGATCCCAGAAGCTTCTTCAGCTCTGACTGGATAGTGGGGAATGGGAATATTTATATTCCTTGCAGACAGCTGGTCATTTGCATCCTTTGAGAGGGTCGTTGAGGCCACTTGAAGGTTTATCTGTGTCCTCAGGGTCACATCCAAGTAGCCTCAAGGACTCTCTCAAAGGCTGCAAATGACCAGCTGTCTGCAAGGAATATACACCCTTCCGTTCCCCACTATCTTGCCAGAGCTGAAGAAGCTTCTGGGACCAGAAGCAAAACATCTTCAAAGAAAAACCAGACAGTCCAGTTGCCTCTTGGGACAACCAGGACCTGGAGGACAGACCATCTCCATAGACCAGAGGTCTTCAAACTTGGCAGCTTTAAGACTTGTGGACTTTTATTTATTAGCTTATTTTATTTATTGGTTGGTTAAATTTATTTGCCACCTATCTCGCCGTAGAACTAGGCGGCGTACGATAATAAAAAGGAAGAAAATGGAAAAGGCGTGCAAACAGGACAGACGTAAAAAATAATAGTGCAGTAAAGTAAATTTGACAAAGGAACACCACGAGAATAAAGACATACGATCACCAATTGACGGTCATCCCTCCATCCGACGCCTGGCTTCACTTCCAGGCGACACCTCCAGCCTTCTTTCAGATACCTTCTCTTCCCAGAATTCCCAACCAGCAAGCCCAGGAATCCTGGGAGTTGTAGTCCAACTCCTAAGGGACATTCCCCCGGGGTGGATAACTCAGAGCTGCAAAATAAAGCGTGAGAAATGTCACCCGTTGGCTCTCTCTGGGTTTTTTTATTTTTTGGGGCAGGAGTTTTCTTCCTTCAAGATGCAGACTTTGAAACCTTCCGGGGCGGGGGAGAAAGAGGGGGAACCCCCACCCACCCACCCACCCATAATCTATGGGAACTGTCACCTCGCAAACTACTCCCATTTCATACAGATAGGTTAGGTGTCAGCCCGCGATCGATGGCCCTCCAACAATAATTATAAAAACTAGCAGGTTGTGTTGCTTGAGTGAGTTTAAGAAGAGTGGGGTCTCAATCTTCCCTCTAATAGGGTGTTGACAGACCGCAGATGCAGGGGAGAGAGGAGGGGGCTCTGTCTTCTTCTGACAGCCTTGTCATTAAGCATCAGGTAGCGTGGAACAGGGGAGAACACGGATCCGGCGCACGAGGGAACACGCGAGGTTGACAGGAGCGATTTGTCTTTGCGCCGCTGCCCAAAAGCCTTTCGGCTGCGGTTGGGGTGGCTGCTTAAAGTGACTTATGGCCCCTGTCTGGGGGCCGCGCTTGTGATTTGATAATCGGTAAATGTTTGTCAAAGACGAATTCCCTGCCTGATTCAGGGCTCTGCTGGAGACACAAATGAAAAGTGGTGGGCTGTGAAAAACACATTGGATGGATTTAAGGAGCCCGGCGCAGGGATGAGCAACGGCGCACGGGCGATCTGCCGGACTCTGCGCACATCACCGAGGGGTGATGTGCAAATCGATCCCGAGAAGAGATCTGGGTTTGAGCAGCCACAGTATAGGAAGCGCTCGACAGACGGATAGCCCAACATTTCCATTGCAAAGGGAGAGAGTTCTTTAAGTCAGTGTTGCTCTGTTTTATGACCGTTCTTGCCACAGCTGTTAAGTGAATGATAGTAGTGTTTCAATATTTGAGGGGCTGCCACAAAGAAGAGAGGATCAACTTATTTTCCAAAGCACCAGAAGGCAGAACAAGAAGCAACGGGTGGAAATTAATCCAGGAGAGAAGCAACCTGGCATTGAGAAGGAACTTCCTAACAGTGAGGACAATTAGCCAGAGGAACAGCCTGCCACCAGAAGTTGTGGGTGCTCCATCACTGGAGGTTCTTATGAAGAGACTGGACAGCCACTTGTCTGAAATGGTCCAGGGTTTCCTGCCGAGCAAGGGGTTGGACTAGAAGACCTCTGAGGTCCCTTCCAACTCTGTCATTCTGTTATTCTGAATCAGTGCAGTTGTTAAATGAGTAACACCATCCTTAAGTGAATCTGGCTTCCCCCTTGACTTTGCTTGTTGGAAGGTTGCAAAAGATGATCGTATGACCTCAAGACATCGTCATAAATATGAGCCAGTTGCTAAGCGGCCAAATTTTGATCCTGTGACCATGGGGATGCTGCAATGGTCATAAGTGTGAAAAACGGTCCTAAATCACTTCTTTTCAGTGTTGTTGTAATTTTGAATGGTCACTAAGTGTGGTAAGTCAAGGATCACCTGCGCTTTGCTTAATATCGGGCCTCAAAAGCGAAACCACACCTTACGACGCATCGTGATAGCTTGACCCCAACTTTGGGATACCTCGAAATAAATTGAAGCGCCTGAAAAACGTAGCTCTAATTTCATTCCTGTACAACCCATCCTTCTCCAGAGAGGTTATTTTTAGCCAGGGATGATGGGAATTTAAGGGCAAGCACATCTGGAGAAGGAGAGCAGTTTGGAGGAAAAATATTTTAAATTCATCACCCTTCCTTCCCAGTTGTCCTTTGTAAATCAGTGACTTGAAAGTACAACTCATATTTTTTTTTTAGCAGCGCAAATATCTCTCTTTTCCCCCATCACATCTCAATAGAGTTCCATAAAATACAATCAAGTGTGTGTATCAGTGATATTTATTTGGACAATGACCAGCAAAATTTAAAAAGAAAGAAGAAAAACAGAGTAAAGCATATAACCACAATAATATACTGACAACTAGCAAAATAAATCTGGGGGGAACTCTGTGGGGAGGGTACCTGGTGGAAATCTTAATTTTCTTCTGCACTGGTCACTTTCTCTGTATCTGGCCGTTTGTCTCCTATGACAAAATCTCCTATCAAATTCAGAATTTTCTAGTAAGGAGGATTGAGGTCAGCTAGGAAATCAGATTTTTGATTTCTGTGATGACTTTTAAGTTGTTTTTTTTTTAGAACCATTAATTCAGAGTCCAAATAAGCTTTAAACATCGGAAGATTATCCGGATTAATTCCATCTCCTGTTAATAGGGTTTACCAGCTGAGCTTCCTAGCAAAGATCCTTTTATTTCTCCAAAAGAATCTAGAAAGTTAGTTTTTAATGTTGGTAACAGAGGAGAGATTCTCTAAACTAGTGTTTCTCAACCTTGGAAGCTTGAAGAGGGGTGGACTTCAACTCCCAGAATCTCCCAGCCAGGCTGGGGGATTCTGGGAGTTGAAGTCCACCCCTCTTCAAGCTTCCAAGGTTGAAAAACACTGCTCTAAACTCATACAGCTGCGGAATGAATGAGAGGAATTCATTCATTTCACACCTAATGACTGTTCCAGCATCCTCGTGGCCGTGTGATCAAAATTTGCACGCTTGGCCTCCGGATCGTATTTATGATGGTGACTTAAATCATTCGTTTAGCGACTATTTGAAGTTACGACACTGGGGGGAAAAAAAAGTAACTTACGACCGTTTTCCACACCAGGGTCACAGGATGAAGGCCCCTCCTCTCTCCCAAATGCCCCCCCCCCCCGAATTGGATCAAACGAAAAAGAGAATTTCCCCCACCCGGCGGCTGGACGTCTGAATCTCATCTTGGAGGCTCTTTGATTACAGCCTGCATTTCTTTCTATTTTGTTTTATTTATTTAAATCCCTCCCCCCCACCCCCACCCACCCCCACCTCCGGCGTTTGAAGAGACGAAGAGCAGGAAAAAGTGGCGTGATTTATTAGACTCATAAAAATTCATACTTTGTTATTTCAGTCATCTTCCATCTGAGGCTTGTTAGAATGAGAAGTCCTGGCGTCTCCCACCGAGTGCCCGGGAATGGGAGGGGGGCCCATTGATCACATTTCAGCCTTTGTGCGCAGCCTGCCCGGGTGTTCTCGTTTAGAGACATGGACCGGGAGGCTGGAAGTTCATTAATAATCATCTGTGGATTGGGAAGGGGGGGCAGAGAGAAAAACCCCTCCGTTATCGTGTTTGAACAAGGCCCAATTCACCCGGGATCCATTTGCTCTCTTTAACCGCTCCATGCGCCTTCTGCAAACACTTTTCTTCCAGAAGAAGTCATCATCCCGGCAGAGAAGGGAGGAGATGTCCAACTGAGCCTCCATCACCCGTGGTTCTCCCTGCTTCCGTCCCCTTCCTCTTCAGGTTGCTTAGCATTGTAAAACCCAGGTGAACAGGTGCAGGAAGGTTTAGTGCGAACGTGAACGGAGGTCAGGGAATCCTGGGTTCAAATCCCGCTTTGCTTACAAAACGGACAGTCAGTTTTGTCTAGAAATGAAGGCACCATGTTGGAAAGCAGCAGAGGGTGAGTTATAGTTCCACTTTAGGCATGGAAGCCAGCTGGAGGATTTTGGGACAATCGGCAGAAGACTTGTGAGTTCTGGTCCTGCCTTAGGCGTGAAAGCTGGTTGCGCGACTTTGGGCCAATCCAGGGGTGAAATCCAGCAGGTTCTGAAGAACCCGTAGCGGAAATTTTGAGTAGTTCGGAGAACCGGCAAATACCACCTCTGGCTGGCCCCAGGAGTGGGGAGGGAATGGGGATTTTGCAGTATCCTTCCCCTGCCACGCCCACCAAGCCACACCACACCCACAGAACCGGTAGTAAAAATATTTGAATTTCACCACTGGGCCAATCTCCTAGGAGACGGCGAGTTCTAGTCCTGCTTTAGGCACAAAAGAGTGTCGGGTGATTTTGGGCCAGTCACTAGGAGATGGTGAGTTCTAGTCCCGCCTTGGGCATAAAAGCCAGCTGGGTGACTTTGGGCTAATTAATTTGTGTCGGCAAGGCGCAAAAATTAAGAAGCATTTATGTGGTGTTCCTAAAATACACTCCTCTCCGAACAGAGAATTGGTTTCAGCGTTAGGGATTTGAGAATTGGGAGAATCCCAGGGTTTAAAGGGCCCTAGATAACTTTAGCTAGATTAATTCGATATAAAGACAGAGCCTTCTTCCAGGATCCAATCTGGGTCGGTCACCAGGACGAGAAGTTTTGTGTCTTCCGAGCTTTCGGACTCGTGCGCAAATCCATCCTCAGGGAACATCTCTCTAGCAGTGTGTGTGCTGTTCTCTGTCTGATATTTGTGCCTGTTGTATGTGGCTTTTTAGATGTTGTTTGGGGGTGTGTTCATGGTTGGCTTTTAAGTCATTAGCTTCATTTGCTTGTGGTGCCCACCTTCGCCTTCTGAGGACTTGATAAATCTGCCCTCCTGTTTTACGGACGAGCAGCTTGTTTCCCAGCCTTAAAATTCAGACAATAAAAAACTAAAATTGCTTCCCTGGCTGTTTTTCGCTTACCCGTCCAACAATCTTAGTAGCTGCAAAATGGAATGTGCGTCCTTCTTCGTTGCAGAAGAAAAACCCTCTGGTCTGTCCCAGTCACCGACCCAGATTGGATCCTGCAACATTATCCCGGGACATGTCCGTTCGCCTTCGTGCGCTGCAGCCTTCTGATTGCGCTGTGCTATTGGTGTGAGTTAAAATGCACTTAAAACACGGCTGGCTCGGGAATTCTGGGAGTTGAAGTCCACCGGTCGCAAGGGGGCCGTAATGGAACTACGGCGTTCTGATTTTAGTTGAGCCAGCGTTGTGTACCTAGATAGAAGCAAAACTGTTCTACTTTCCTCTCCTGGTCAAAATGGAAGGGCATTAAGACGCATCTAATAGCTGCCGGTGGCCTTTATCCTTCCCCCCACGGAACATGCCAATCTCCTCCTAAAGCGATAATTGATGGCTAGGGCTGGGGGCTGCAGTGGATTGCCGGTGATATTTGCCGGTGATATTTGACGTTCCCCTCGAATCGGCCTCTGCTGAAGAGCCTCTCGCCTCTCGCTCATTTCAGCTTAAATGAGCAGTGGTTAGCCTGGGATGATAATACGATGATTGCTTAATTATATCATAAGTCGAAAGGACCGTTTTGGTGCCTCCAAGCAGGAAGCTGATTGTGCATCAGTTATGACCCTACTTGGATTGGGAGGACTTGGCTGAAAGTCAATCCCACCGCCTCCGTCCCTTCACGTTGGGCTGTGTGTGGGTCTACCCTTGAAGACCCCCAACGAGGTACACACAGGGGCAGCCCAAGTGCTAGACAGATCTTTGCCCCAGGGGCCACACCAGTGGTCCTTTCTTTAAGGCGATGGCCGTCATGAATGAAAGCTGCCCGGGGATGAATATCTTCAGGAGCTCCAATTCTGTCTGGTTTCCATCGAGCTGAGAACATCCGTAAAAGTTGGATCCCTCCTTCTCAGTGACAGTCCTCTTCTTTGGAGGAACATCTTCCCAGATGAGTCCAGCTCCTTGCCAGTGAAGATCTGGCTCTTTTGAAGGCTGGGGGCGAGGTGGGGTGGGGTGGGAAAAGGAAGCCCCTGCTCTAGGATCTCTTGATGGGTGGTCATTCTCTTGATGCTAAATTCACAGCAATTGTAATCTGTTCCTTTATGCGATTTCTTTTGTTATTGTGACGCACTGCTTTTAACTGAATAACACACTTGGAAGGGACCTCAGAGGTCTTCTAGTCTAGCCCCCTGCTCAACCAGGAGACCCTATGCCATATCAGACAATGGGCTGTCCAGTCCCTTCTGGAAAGCCCCCAGTGATGGAGCCCCCACAACTTCTGGAGGCAAGTTTTTCCACGGATTAATTGTTCCCACTGTCAGGAAATTTCTCCTTAGTTTCAGGTTGCTTCTCTCCTTGATTAGTTTCCATCCATCCATCCATCCAATCCAATCCTTATTTCCTGCCCTGAATGGAGCTGAGTTTGTTTCCCAATTTTGGAGAGAAGGCTTAACTTCGGAGTCTGTTTGACGTGATGCTGGCTTGACGAGGGCTTTTATGCTCCTTTTATGAATCGCCCTGGGAGGATCTCGCTCCCCTCCGGGAGGAGGTTTCAAAGTATTTCTAGCAGGACTTCCGGACTCTGGAACAGCTCTGTTTCCTTGGCCATCCGTCGGGCAAACTTGCAAAATGTGTTTCTCTCGCCATGTCCCTGCATACATCCGAACTAGACTGGGTGGTTTCTCCGTGTCATAGAATATATGTGGCTACGTGCATAATTTTGTATTTATTTATCTGGTCGTGTTTATGTCGTGTTTATCTTAGAGAGCTGCATGCAACGTAATTTCATTTTAAGGAATGCCGATCGGTGTACATTCAAAGTGGCAGTAAAGTTATTCTAAGTCTACGTTCTAAGTCTAGGGGCTTTTGCCCCCCCCCCCACACACAAACGCAGCAGCCCAGAAACCCTTCCAGGGCAAAGAAAGAAAGAATGAGGTGCTCCAGGTAGGGTGGGGTCGCTCTCGGGGTACCAAGTGTGCCTGGGCTGCCTCCCATCCGGTTGCTGTTTGTGTCGGCAGGGCCCTGGCCTACGGGATGCATTTGTCTGCACTCGGAATTGCTACCTGGCTGGACTTGAAGTGCTTTAAAAGCTGAGGTTGATTGCCAGAACCGGAGAGCAGCCGGTCAGCATAATGTGCTGACCGTGGGCGCATAATGGGCCACCCCTCATCAGCAGAGACCTGGAGTATTAAATCAGCATTAGCCTTCGGAGGCCTTCAAGTCAGACCTCGTGAGTCTCGAGTGGCCGGCTGAGATTTACATGCCTAATTTAACGCCGTGAAAAATGTTCCCCCGGCGGAGAAGAGGGGGCTCCTGCCACCCGAAATATTATTGATGGATAAATTTGGGGATTTGTTTGAGCCTCCGCCCCCCCTTCCTCTTTTGCCTTGGCACATACATGAAGAAAAGCTGTTCTCGGGGACGAGGGATGTAAACCAATTTAGCCCTGCTGGGCATGGGGATTCTGGAACTAAAGGGATGTTTCCATTTTGCAAATTTTGGAATTGTGGATGAAGAATTTGCTTTCAGCACATTTTAGATCCCGGTTTCTCCGTTTCTCTCTTCTCACCGGCCCCTGAGAAAAGCCGTCGCTTAAACTTCTTTGCCTATCTAAATTGTCAGTGTGCAGTGGGCACAGTTTTGTGCAACGACAACAACAACGACAACGAGGAGGATGATGATAGATTTTATTCTCCTTTCCTGATGCGTCTTCATTGCTCTGTAGGAAGTTGCAGTAATTAAAAACACACAATATTAAAAATACGGGCGCAATAACGGAGGCCGGCGTGACAGATAAAATACAGCCTTCAATAAAATCGCTCCAACCTGGCAAATTAAAAAGCTGCTGAAAGAACAACTTCGCCAGCCCCTCCGAAGGTAATTGGAGAAGAGAGCACCTTCACCTCCCCGAACAAGGCTGCTTGGGCTACTGGGGAAAGATGTTCTCCACAGCTCTTCCTCAGCGCCGGAGGGAAAGGTAGACAAGGACCCCCACCCTCAGTCTTAGAGCAGGGGTCTCCAACCTTGGCCGCTTGAAGACCTGAGGACTTCAATTCCCAGAATTCCCCAGCCATCAGATAATTTAACAAATGTTTCACTTAACAAATAATTTGGTGGTGGGGGCTCAGTTGTATAATAATCAGAATAGAGCTGGAGGGGACCTTGGAGATCTTCTAGTCCAGCCCCCTTCTAAGGCAGGAGACACTAAACCAGTGTTTCTCAACCTTGGAAGCTTGAAGATGGGTGGACTTCAACTTCCCAGAATCCCCCAGCCAGCGCTGCTGGCTGGGGGATTCTGGGAGTTGAAGTCCACCCATCTTCAAGCTTCCAAGGTTGAGAAACACTGCACTAGACCATTTCAGACAAGTGGCTGTTCCAGTCTCTTTTTAAAAGCTTCCAGTGATGGAGCACCCACAACTTCTAGTGGCCAGCAGTTCCACTGGTTAATCGTCCTCGCTGTCAGGAAATTTCTCCTTAATTCCAGGTTGCTTCTCTCCTTTCCATCCATGGTTTCTTCTCCTACCTTCAGGTGCTTTGGAAAATAATTTGACCCCCTCCTCTTCTTTGGGGCAGCCCCTCAAATATTGGAGTACTGCTCTCATGTCCCCCTTAGTCCTTCTTTTCTCTAAACTGGCCATATCCAAATCCTGCAACTGTCCTTCATATGTTTTAGCCTCCAGGCCTTTCATCCTCTTAGTTGCTCTTCTCTGCACTTTTTCCAAAGTCTCCACATCTTTTTTTGTAGTCTAGTGACCAAAACTGGATGCAGGATTCCAGGTGGGTCCTTATAGGCATTATAAATCGGTACTAATACTCCAGGTGATTTTGAGTCTGTGCCTCTGTTTATACACCCAAGGATTGCATGCGCTTTTTGAGCTGCAGCAGCGCACTGCTGCTTAAATTTAAGTGATCATCCACCAGGACTCCAAGCTCCCTTGTGACAGACAAGTCATACGTTGAGGACTGCCCGTATACTGCCCTCCACAAATGGTCATCTAATCTTGTCTTGGAAACCGCGAGAGATGGAGCACCCATAACTTTGGGAGGCAAGCTGTTCCGTGGATTGATCCGCTCGAGCGTGGGGTTGGATTAGGAGACCTCCAAGCTCCCTTCCGACTCGGTTATTCTGTTATTGAATGGCGAAGGGAACAGATGCGCAAATGCTGGCCTGTCTTAAACGTTACGGTTAAACTTTAGATCGAGCCTCTGTTCCGATTTTCTGAGCCTGAAAATCGGCCCTGGAGTTTGGCGTCTCTTTTACCGCAATCACCTCCTCACCCTTTTCTGTCGTCGATAACAATTTTGGGCCCACGGATCTTAATAATACATTCAAAGGGTCCCCGAGGGGAAGGTTGCACGAGTTCCGGAGCCCTTCATCTTCCCACCGTCGGCGGGAACGAGACGACGCGCCGGGTCCTGTCGTACATCATTAACTCGCCGTCACGCCTGCGATCGCCGCCTTGTGTAAAGAGTTCCCGCGGCAGACAAATGCGAAATGACAGATTCCAGAGACAGATTGCGGAGACGGTGCCGTTCTCACGTCCGACAGGTCCCGACAGATGGGGGAGGCTGAACGGATTAAACAGATGGGCGGATGGCTGATTCGAAAGACGGAGAGGAAGGGGGTCTGAGCGACGGACGGGGAGATTCCTTTGGGGGGAAGGAAACACGCCTGGCCACAACCGTTATTGGGACAGTTGATGGATTTCTGGAGTCCTTGGTGTGGGATCAGTGGAAGTGCTTCCATAGGGGAGGCTGTAGGCGGTCCTCAATTTACAGCGGTTCATTTAATGACCGTTTGAAGTTACAACGACACTGGAAAAGTGACCTAAGACCGTTTTTCACACTTACGACGGTTGCTGCCTCCCCACCGTCACACAAATAAAATTCAGATACTCGGCAAATTGACTCCTATTTATGACGGTTGCAGTGTCCCAGGGTCACGCCATCCCCTTTTGCGACCTCCTCACGACTAAACCAGATTCGCTTAACGACGCTTAACGATTAAGTAACGGCGTTACTTAATGTAAAAACTGCAGCGATGTGCTTAACAGACACGTTAAAGAAAATAGGTAAAATGGGGCAAAATTCACTTAACCAAAGTCTCCCTTAACAGCATAAATTTTGGGCTCATTTGTGGTCGTAAATTGAGGATTAATGCCTGTAGCTTGATCACTGGGGAAGTCACCGGATTATTATTTTAGGAGGACGTTTGACTAGAAGAGAACCTTCGTAGCTCAGGGTTGAAATGAGGGGTCCTTGGTGGTCCCCGAGCCTGGTGGTTTTCTTGTAGACGTCTCATGACCCAACTAGGTAACACCATCAGTGCTTGAGAAGAAGGGGGTTTGCGGAGGAGGACAACTGTAGGGGCCTCTGGTGCTCTCTGAGCTTGCTTGTTGGCTTCCAGATGTTTCAAGACCCAACTAGGTAGCGGCTTCAGTCCTAGTAGGAGAGTGGAGTTTCATAAATGAAGGCAAAATATACGTGTCCCCAAGAACCTCGGGGTTATTATTGGTATAATTAATGATAATTATATCATTATATAATATATACAGGTAGTCCTCAACTTACAAAAGTTCATTTAGCGACTGTTCAAATTTACAATAGTACTAAAATGGGGGGGGGATTTATGACTATTTTTCACACTTATGACCTTTGCAGCATCCCCACCATCTCATAATCAAAATTTAGACACTTGGCAACCGGTTCCTATTTATGACGGTCGCAGGGTCCCCGGGGTCACGCTATCCCCTTTTGCGACCTTACGAGAAGCACAGCCAAGGGGAGAAGCCAGATTCACTTAACAACCGGGTTACTAACTTATCCGCTGCCGTGATTCACTTAAGGACGGAAGCAAGAAAGGCCGTAAAATGGGGCGAAGCCCACTTAACAAATGTCTCGCTTAACGACAGAAATGTTGGGCTCCGTTGTGGTTGTAAGTATATAAGGAATGAGTATATATCAGTGTTTCTCAACCTTGGAAGCTTGAAGATGGGTGGACTTCAACTCCCAGAATCCCCCAGCCAGCGCTGCTGGCTGGGGGATTCTGGGAGTTGAAGTCCACCCATCTTCAAGCTTCCAAGGTTGAGAAACACTGATATATATGGTTACAATGTACGTATAATTAAAGATAATTCTTGGTGTAATTGCCCTGCGCACAACATGGCAGAGCCTGGGGGCTCCCAGGATGGAGCCTGGGGGGGGGGTGGTCCCCAGATGTCTCATTGCCTCACATTCCGACGTTCCGACGATCCAAACACCGAACCCCAGGAACTGCCTTCTCCTGCATTTCGCCCCGACTCTTACTCCCATTAGTCTGGATGAAGCTTGCACTTTCCTTATATTGATGGTTGGAAATGCATCCGGTTTTGCTTCGGCTTCAAGTTTGATTGGTTTTTTTTTTTTTGCATTATGGATCTGGGAGGCTTGCAGATGGATGACTCTTCCTTACAACTAAATTGTGAATGATGTGCGCGTCTCCGCCCGAGAGGCCCTGCCTGCCATGCCTTCCCGCAGCCTGAGTTTGGTCACAGGTCTGGCTTAGTCCTACAGGCGGGCATTCTCTTGGTCAGGAAAGGCTGGGCCTGGGAATACGAGACCTGTCTTCGAGGGGTCTTCAGGGGTCTCCATAATTGCAACCCTGGATCAAAATACACAATGTAGAGTAGCAGAGCTGGAAGGGGCCTTGGAGATCTTCTAGTCCAACCCCAGGCAGGAGACCCTAGACCATTATAGACAAGTGGCTGTCCAGTTTCTTCTTTAAAACCTCCAGTGATGGAGCATCCACAACTTCTAGTGGCAAGCTGTTCCACTGGTCATTTGTTCTTACTGTTAGGAAGTTTCTCCTTAATTCCAGGTTGTTTCTCTCTTTGATTAATTTCCATCCATTGTCTTGCTTTCTAGTGTTTTCAGAATCAAAATCTTTTGTTATATCAACCAAAACTGGAGGCAGTATTCCAAGAGTGGTCTTACTAAGGCTTTGTAAAGTGGTATTAACACTTCACCTGACCTTGATCCTATCCCTCTGTTAAGGCAACCTAGGACTGTGTTGGCTTTTTTGGCAGCTGCCGCACAGCACAGCTGGCTCCTTTTTAAGGGATTGTCCAGCAGGACTCCAAGATCCCTCTCACAGTTACTACTATCAAGTCAGGTACCACCTATACCCATGATGGCTAACCTATGGCACGTCTGCCCCAGGTGGCATGCAGAGGGGGCACATGAGCCCTTGCGCTAAATCAGCTCTACCGCACATGTGTGTGCGCCTCCCGCCGGCCAGCTGATTTTTGGATCTCTGCCGTGCATGTGGGAGACGTGTGCGCATACCCATGCTGCCTTTCCCAGGAGTCTCCACGCAGCCCATTTTGGATGCCCGGTAAGTACAGGGCTCATGTGGAGCTTCTGGGAGGGCGAAAAATGGTCATACCGGAAATCTGGAAATGGGAAATCAGTTTCTGGACTCCGGAGTCTTTAGGGAGGACTGCTAGGCCCAAAATGGGGTGCTGGGGGGGGGCGGTGTTGCATGCACCTGCACAGGGGCAGGACAGGGTGGGGGGGATTGTATGTGCAGGTGGGTGGGGCGTGTGGGGGCATTGCATTATGGCCATGGGCAAACACATACATGCTATTGCAGGCATGGGTGCACTCTTGGCACCCAAGGAAAAAAAGGTTAGCCATCATTGACCTATACTATACCTGCGTATTTGGGTTTTCTTGCCCAAATGTAGAACCGGACTTTTTTCACCCTTTAATTTCAAGTGTTGAAGTTCCTGGTAATTAAGAAAAGGTTTTTTTTTATGTGTTGAAGTCATTTAGTGTGTAAGCTCAAACATACCATTCACGTAAGTCACGGACAAAAGTGCCGATCCGTCAGTCGGGGCAAAACCATATTCGGACTGGCAAAGAAAGGGTGATGGGCATTTTCACCCCCTGCGTTGGCTTGCGTGTAATTCTTGAATTACTGCTTTCATAAAAAGCTGCCGATTCGCCTCCAGCTCTCTTCCTAGCAGCGGGCCAGACTCCCAGATCGATTGGATCCATGGAGCGAAATCTCTTCCACGGCCATTATAAATATTGCTGTTGTGTGCACTGGCTTAATGGAGATATTTATTAAGGATGGGTAGCAGAGACAATCATGGGGACACACATTCCCTTGGCTTCTGGGAGGTTTTTGCTCTGGTGGATCAGGCCCAAGTCTAGGCGAGATCGGCAGGGATCCCTTTGATCTTAAAGCCACGGACGCCAGCCCTGGACGTGGTTCGTTCTTGGCTCGTGTAGCTTTCTCTGCGCAGAGTTCCAAGAGAAACAGAAGCGAGAATTTCAATGTTCTTTTTGTTTTTTAAAATTTAATTTATATGCCGCCCTTCTCCGGAGACTCAGGGTGGCTTATAATGCGTTAAGCAACATTTTAAAATGTTCATTATGTTGTAAGCTGTCCGGTGTCATTTGAAAAGAGATGGGCAGCAAATAAATTTCGTTAATAAAAAGAATAAGTAGTAAACAAGAATGGCAAGAACAAAATGATGTTTGGTAGAATTTAGCAAAGTGCTCTACGCTAGACTTGGGTTGCGGGAGAAAGTTTTACAACTAGCATAAGAAAGGGACTTACGGTGTAAACTTGAGGTCCTGAGGTTGGGTTTTCAGCTGCTCCCCTTTTGGCATTCCTTGATAAGAACGCAGATTTAATACAGATAGTCCTCAACCTATGACCACAGTTGTTAATTGAGACAGTGGTTAAGTGACTTTTGTTAAGTGAATCGTTGCAGTTGTTAAGTCAGTAACACCATTGTTAAGTCTTGCTTGTCAGAAAGGAGATCACATAAGCTAAATATGAACCAGTTGCCAGGCATCTGAATTCAACAGAATAATGGAGTTGGAAGGGGCCTTGGAGGTCTTCTAGTCCAACCCCCTGCTCAGGCAGGAAACCCTACACCATTTCAGACAAAAGACTGTCCAGTCTCTTCCTAAAAACTTTCTCCTTAGTTTTAAAGTTGCTCCTCTCCTTGGTTAGTGTCCATCCATTGCTTCTTGTCCTGCCTTCAGGTGCTTGGGAGAACAGGTTGATCCCTTTGTATCTTCTTCGTATCAGCCCCTGAAATATTGGATGATTGCTATCATGCCACCCCTTATCCTTCTCTTCTTTCAACTAGACAGACCCAATTCCAAAATAATTCCATATTCCAAAATATGTTTTATTTTGATCACGTGGCCACGGGGATGCTGCAATGGTCATACGTGTGACCAAACGGCCGTTGGTGTTGTAACTTTGGTCACTAAAGAAACAGTTGTAAGTCGAGGAATACCTGTATTTGATCTTGTTTGAGGCTCAAAGAGGCAGGAAGTTAAATTTGCCATTCCCTTTGTTGTTTGAGAACTGGACGTGTTCATCCTGATATTTTATGCAGCTGGGTCTCCACGATGCATTTTATTCCTCCCGTGCCTTTTATCCAATTTGTTCTAAACAAGAGAGACCCTAATTGAAATGGCTTCTGAGATGGGCTGTCCCTTAATATCTGCCCCGCAGCCAAGAAAATGTGATTATTTTGCTTAAACTTGGCAATAAATACTTTAAAAACACAGGTTGCTATTTCAAAGGGGTCGGCTTTATTGCTAATATAGAATAAACCATGAATTCTTATGTGACGTTTTAAAAAAGAGTTGTCCTGCCATTGCACGAAATAGTTTTTAAATATCTTCATAGCAATTCAGTTCTGAAGAATTGCAGGCAGCAGACGGAGAAAATAACGGCGGAAAGCGTTGGGGCTTTTAAACTGTGACAAATACGTAAGTCCTCAACTTACGACCACAATTGTGCCCAAAATTTATGTTCCTAACCGAGACGGTTGCTAAGTGAGTTTGGCCCCATTTTACGACTTCCTCACCAAATCTGGCTTCCCCGTTGACTTTGCTTGTCAAAAGAGGATCACGTGATCCTGGGACTCTGAGACCGTCATAAATACGAATCAGTCTGAATTTTGATCGTGGGACCACGGGGATGCTGCAGCGGTCGTAAGTGTGAAAAATGGCCATCAGTCGTTTTTTTTCCCAGCGCCGTGGTAATTTTGAAGAGTCACGAAACTAATGGTTGTAACTCGAGAACTTCCCATGCTTTGCAGCAAAAGATATATTTTGGGGGTGAGGTCTCGATACGGAGTGGTAACCCAGTGGATGGATAAATCATAAATCAATGGATGTTCAGAATTAATGACGAGAGAGACAGTCACTTGTTTGTGACGCAACAGAATGCGGAAGAGCCTTGGCGACGCTGCAGGTTTGCAGGTTAGTAGGATAACCCTCCAACAGGGAATAAAATTTGGGGAGTTATTGGGGAGAAATGAAAAGAACAAGTTAAAAAATGTTTAGGATGCATCCCGGGCCCTGGAAAATGAAGTGAAGGGAATCCGGAATAAATCCTTCAATATTGACGTCTTAAAATTTGGATTCAAAAATTGTATTTTGACAGAGTTTGTCAATGGTTTGTTTGTTTTTATTTAAATTGGTTAACCTTTTCAACTCCAGTGGATTTTTATGGAATAAACTTAGTGGCTATAGGACAGAGGTCTCCATATTTGGCAACGTTTAAGATTTGCAGCGCTGGCTGGGGAATTCTGGCAGTTGAAGTCCCCAAGTCGTAAAAGTTGCCAAATTTGGACACCCCTTGCTATAAGATAAGAGAGTACATCCTCTTTTGAAGCACTAACTGTTGAAAAATCAGAAAGCAAAGTTACTTTTTTCTCTATAGCCTCTCCTCTTTTTATCTGCGCCCTCCAATTTTCCTTTCTCCCCCTTCCGTCTTTTTTCCCTTTTAATTTCCGTTTTTTTGGGGTATTTTATCTTCGTTTGAAATTCAATAGTTCTATTTTTTAAAAAAAAGCAAAAACCCAGAGAAGGACTAAATGAACCCTTTTCTCCCACGGGGAGGAATTAAAAAGAATCCCTCAAGGTCCCGCGTTCACAAATGATCTTGACTTAGGAGAAAGAAAAAAAAAAATTAGCAACGATAGCTCCTGTTAATATTTCCTATTAATGTGGCTCCGTCCTTTGATCCTGCAAAGAATCCGGAAGCTTCCCCACTCCCCATTCTTGGGGAATAGAGTTGCCCCCCCCCCACACCCAATGTCCTTGACTTAGGTGTTGGATTAAAACCCATCATATTAAAAAAAAAAAAATCACCTCATTTTCAGGGCCTCCAGCTCAGATTTTTTTTTTTTAAACAAACGTACCAGCTCTTTTGTGCACCAAACGGCTGGCTCTGTACTCTGCAAATTGCTTTAATGGAATTAAGAGGATTTACCAGTGTCCACAGCCTGGAAATGCATGTGGATCTGACTGGCCAGGGCACCTGTCTTTCCGTGGCATTACCGCCCTTCGCTAAGCCCCGCTGGAATCCGTGCGGAAGTCCATTCGGCACGCGGAATTAGCCCCGCTGATTTGGCACTAAATTCCCCTCGAGCATCTGCAGCCGAAACCCATGGCTGCCGAGGCAAACCGTTCCGGGGCGCTCGGAGCCTCATAAAAAAAGCCTTTTCAAAAAAGTTTTCCAGGATGGCAGTTTCGGTGGTCTTCCAGCAGAGCGCAACGGGGACACCCCGCTCGGGCCCACCGGTGAGTGATGATGCTCCCTCGTAGGGGTTTATTACCTGTTAAACAGCACCAGCAGCTCTCGAGCATCAGAATCCTGCGATTGTCATAAACCTCTGGCATAAGCAGAAGGGTCCTTTCCCCCCCCCCGCCCGTTTTCCAAAGCGGAATTAAATGCTCTTCCTTGAACGAAAGGAGCAAGCCAACTTTGCGAGAGCGATATAAAATTAACCTCTGACTGCGCCGCTCCCTGGGAACATCTTGAGCAGCTTGCGGGCTAATCACCCCCTCTCTAATCCTTGGCTTTGCTTTCGCGCCGAAATTGGCTACTCTGTAATAGAGTCATCCTGGCTCTCTTCTTCCCTCCCAGCACCTGGGATTTGAGCTAGCGGTGGGTGGGTGGGTGGGGGGGCAGAAGGCGGAGGAGAAACCTGGATGCGCACCGTTGAGCCGAGCGGCAGCGTGGCACAAACGCCGTTCAGATGCCTCTGATGGAACCCAAAGCGCCAATTAAAGGGGATTTTTTTTCGCCGGGAGGGCTCGGAGGCGTGACGTGCTGTGCTGGCTTTATTGACCAGCACGGAGACAACTGCCTGAGACGAGCAGAGGCCTCTCTCTCTCTTCCAGAAACCTTCCTTCTTCCCACCTCCTGAAGCTTCGATGTGCAGGAGGAAGTGGGACGCCCCAAAAGTGATTTCTCCCCCCCCCCTCAAAAGGCAAGGGGATCTTCTTGGGGGTTTTTTTGAAAGGAAAATAAACCGAGAAAGTTCAGTTGTCTTTTTTGGAAAATGCGCCTTGATACTTGATGAAAGTATCGCCTAGATGATGGAGAATCTCAATGGACCAAGTGGGACGTCAGCATTTTTGGTCCCCTCTTCTAGTCTCTTACGGCTGGCGGTCTTCTCTTGGATCCCAAAAGATGTGCCAGCTAATTCCAAAGGTGCTTTTTTTCCCAAGAGGCAAGTGGACTTTCTCGTTTTTTTGGGAAGATGTTTTTCTTCTCCTCCGAGAAGCTTCTTCAACTCTGACGGGATGGAGGGGAATGGAAGGATTGATACTCCTTGCAGACACAGCTGGTCATTTGCATCCTTTTAGAGGGTCGTTGAGGCCACTTGGAGGTTAATCTCTGTCCTCAGGGTCACCCTGAGTGGTGCTGATGGGCGTGGAACTGCTAAAGGATTGTGTTGTACACAATAGATTATGTCCTATCTCTACCTCTCTGTTGAGAGAGAGAGAGCTGTTCGATTTGGACATATTTTCTTTGACCCTTCTTTCAAACCGGGTGATCCTGAGGACACAGGTAAACCTCCAAGTGGCCTCAATGACCATCTAAAACAATGTTTCTCAACCTTGGAAGCTTGAAGATGGGTGGACTTCAACTCCCAGAATCCCCCAGCCAGCAGCGCTGGCTGGGGGATTCTGGGAGTTGAAGTCCACCCATCTTCAAGCTTCCAAGGTTGAGAAGCACTGATCTAAAAGGATGCAAATGACCAACTGTAAGGAGAATAAGTCCCTTCATTCCCCACCATCCAATCAGAACTGAAGAAGCTTCCTGGATGAGAAGCGAAACGTCTTCAAAGCAAAATCAGAAAGTCCACTTGCCTCTTGGAAAAAAAAAAGAACCTTTGAAAAAAAAGGACCTGGAGGATGGAGAATCTCTACAGACATGAGCCAACTAATTTTTTTTTTAAAAAAACCCTCTTCTTTATATTTTAAACCCATGAATATATATGCAAGCATTCTTCCACTTACAGCCATTTCTTTAAGGGCCAAAGTTACCACAGCACTGAAAAAAAGCGACTTGTGACCCCTTTTCACACGACCTTTGCAGCCTCCCCAGGATTCCAAATTCTGACGCTTGGCAACTGACTCACATTGATGACGGTCGCAGAGTCCCCGGGTCACGTGATTTTTCCCTTTTGCTACCTTCTGACAAGCAAGGTCCACGGGGAAGCCAGATTCACTTAGCAACCATGTGACCAGCTGAACCACGCCACTGATTCGCTTCCCGACTGGGGCAAGAAAAAGCCCAAATGGGGCGAAATTCGTTTCAAAACGGTCTTGCTTGGCGGCGTAGAATTTGGGTTGAGCCGTCGTCGTCGGTTGAAGACTATCCCTGCTACTAAAACTCTCATTGTGTTTCTCTGATGAACCCGCAAGTTAGCCCAAAAGGCGGATTATATACCATGATCGTATTTGAATCGAGAGACCGAAAATCCGCTATCTTAAGGAATGCATAAAAAAATCTGGGACGTCACTGGAATTTGTTTGTTTGTTTGTTTGTTTGTTTGTTTGTTTGTTTGTTTGTTTATTTATTTATTTATTTATTTATTTATTTATTTATTTATTTATTTATTTATTTATTTATTTATTTTCTATACCTCCCTTCTCCCGAAGGACTCAAGGCGGTGCACAGCCAACCGTAAAACAAATCCAGTACAAAATTTAAAAGCATTTTAAACGACATATTAAACAATTTGGCCCTAATCTTTGAAAATAAACCCCAATTAAAAATCATGTCAAGCCAGCCCAGCTTGTTGGAATAATAGCGCCTTGAGGGCATGGCGAAAGATGCATAGGTCAGGGATCATCTGTATCGCCGGGGGCAATTTGTTCCAGAGGGCAGGTGCCCCCACAGAGAAGGCTCTCCCCCTGGGGGCCGCAAGTCGACACTGTTTGACCGACGGCACCCTGAGGAGTCCCTCTCTGTGGGAGCATATTGGCCGGTGGGAGGCTATCAGCGGCAGAAGGTGATCTCGTAAGTACCCGGGTCCTAAGCCACGGAGCGCTTTGAAGATGGTCACCACCACCTTGAATCGCACCTGGAAGACCACCGGGAGCCAGGGCAGCTCGCGCAGGAAGGGTGTTACATGGGTGCGCCGAGTCGCTCCCGTAATTGTCCGCGCGGCCACATTTTGGACCAGTTGGAGCCTCCGAGTGCTCTTCAAGGGGAGCCCCATGTAGAAAATGGAAATTTTCACAAAAGCAAAATGGGAAGACACTGGGGTGGGGCGGGGGGAGAAGAGAAGGGGAAAGAGAAGTGAGAAGAGGACAGGGAAAAAGAAAAAAGAAGAATCATTGACTTCCAACTCCCTCTGTTGCGGTAAAATAAAGCATTAACATCAAACCACAATTATTATTTTTTTTACTTTTTCATCATAATATAAACTAGCCATTTCTATAAAACCAATCAGATTTTTGGGAAAACCCAAAAATCAAAGTTTCGTTCCCTCACCACCTCAAGCATGAAGTGCAGAAGTGGTTTCCAAGTAGAAACAAAAGTACTTCTATTCTTTTCTTTGATCAAAACGGGTCAGTTTTAGCCATTTCTGCCGACTCCCATCGGCTTCTGTAGCCAGGAAGCCTTCACCGTTTAAGCCAATTTGATTTGCAAAGTCGTGGCCGTGGCGGGGTCCCCGCAGTCCCCGTGCTTGCGATTTCCGACGCTGCCTGCCGATTTCCCTCAAGGAAAGTCAATGGGGGAGACAGCAGGAAGTCGGAAGCCTCTCCCCCCCCTCTCCCATGGTTTTCCCCCACGCTTGAAAGAAGGGAGGCGTCTTGCCCCTCTTTTGATCAGCCCCCAAGATTGGGAGGACATGGGGCAAAAAAAGAAAAGAAAAGAAAAGAAAGAATAATTATAAAATGATAAAAAGAATAAAAACAATTCATTTTTGCATTTTACGTTGCTTACCGCTGGGCAAACGAACAGCGCTAGACATACATTTAATATTTATTTATTTATTTATTTATTTATTTATTATTTATTTATTTATTTATTAAATTTATATACCGCCCTTCTCCTAGTGGACTCAGGGCGGTGTACAGCCAAGAATAAAAAGCACTCCAATACAAAATTTAAAATATTAATAAAAGAATTAAATAATTTTGGCCCAATAAATTTAAAAAACCCAATAGGCAATTAAAATTTAAAACCCATAAAACTTTAAGCTTAAAAAAGAAATGAAATGAATGAAACCATCGCGGCGGTTTCTTCCGCGTTAGTCTGTTTTAAAAGTGAAAAAGGAAGAAAAAAATCTGTTCAAAAGAGAGCAATGCCCTGGAAGAATGAAAGGAAGGACGATTCCTGGATAGATAGGCTGTCTTCTGAAATGGAAACGACATCGTAAGATTTCCCGTGTGTTTATCTGGGAATATCTGGTGTGTTTATCTGGGAATTTTCAGGCATCGCTTCTTCTTAGACCAGAGTTTCTCAACCTTGGTAGCTTGAAGAGGGGTGGACTTCAACTCCCAGAATCCCCTAGCCAGCGCTGCTGGCTGGGGGATTCTGGGAGTTGAAGTCCACCCCTCTTCAAGCTTCCAAGGTTGAGAAACACTGTCTTAGACTGTTTGTTAAGAAAGGAATCCTTCACCAACAAGCAAACTCAAAGGGGGAGCCAGATTCACTGAACAACCGTGGAAAGAAAGGTCATAAAACGAGGAGGGGGTTGGACTGGAAGACCTCCGAGGTCCCTTCCGACTCTGTCATTCTATATTCTATTCTGTATTTCCTTCCCTCCCCATCCTCTTGTATCCAGGAGACTCGGGCTGGGGGGCTGGGGGGGGGGGCTGGGGCTGGGGGTGGAACTGCTGGATCTCCCGAGGAGGGACTTGCCCATCCGAGGAAGAGCCCACCGAGAGGAAATGAGCGCCACATTTGGAGCCACCAGCCTGCTCCACCTGCTGCGCGTGGGAATGGCTCCTCGGTGACTGTGGGGATAATGAGGTATGCCAGCGTGGGCAAGGGAGGGGAGGGGAACGCAGCCAAAGAGCTGGGGAGCATCCGGATGATGATGCGCTTTGCTGGACTGTGCAAGGCCTGCTTGTCGTTGGGGAGAACGGAGAAATGCGCACGGAGACAGTTTTCAGACTTTGGGAAAGATGCTTCCTCCTTCCCTCCCTCCCTCTCTCTCCGTCTCCCTCCCTCCCTCCCTTCTCACTGAGATGAGGCTGGAGATCGGAGTCCCCTAGAGTTGGGCAGCCAGTTTGGTCTCTCTCTCTCTCTCTACCTATCTCTATTTCCATCTCTATTTCCATCTCTATTTCCATCTCTATCTTATCCTTATCTTATCTTATCTTATCTTATCTATCATCTATCCCTATCATCAACCTATCTTCCTTCCTTCCTTCCTTCCTTCCTTCCTTCCTTCCTTCCTTCCTTCCTTCCTTCCTTCCTTCCTTTCCCTATCATCAATCTATTTCTTTCTATCTATCTATCTATCTATCTATCTATCTATCTATCTATCTATCTATCTATCATCTATCTATCTATCTATCTATCTATCTATCTATCTATCTATCTATCTATCTATCTATCTATCTATCTATCATCTATCTATCTATCATCTATCCCTACCATCAATCTTTCTTTCTTTCTTTCTTTCTTTCTTTCTTTCTTTCTTTCTTTCTTTCTTTCTTTCTTTCTTTCTTTCTTTCTTTCTTTCTTTCTTTCTTTCTTTCTTTCTTTCTTTCTTCCTTCCTTCCTTCCTTCCTTCCTTCCTTCCTTCCTTCCTTCCTTCCTTTCCCTATCATCAATCTATTTATTTATTTATTTATTTCTATCTATCTATCTATCTATCTATCTATCTATCTATCTATCTATCTATCTATCTATCTATCTATCTATCCGCCTGTCCATCCGCCCGCCCGTCTGTCCGTCCGTCCGTCCGTCCGTCCGTCTGTCCGTCTGTCCGTCCGTCTCCTGGTGATTGGCCCCAAATTACCCAGTTGGCTTTCATGCCTAAGGCAGAACTAGAACTCCCAGTCTCCTGGGGGTTGGCCCAAAGTCACCCATCCAGCTTTCATGCCTATTATTTTTATGAGCAAGTCAAAGATAGCAAAAACATCTAATACTTTTTCCTCCTATTGCCCCCACAACAACTACCCTGTGAGGTAGGTTGGCAGAGAGAAGGAGGGGGGGGGGCTGGTCCAAGGTCACCCAGCTGGTTTTCAAGCCTAAGGCGGGACTAGAACTCACCGCCTCCTGGTGATTGGTTAAAAGTCACCCAGCTGGCTTTCATGGCGAGGGCAGAACTAGAACTCACAGCCTCCTGGTGATGGGCCCAAAGGGCTTTTCTTGAGCTTCCAGAAAGAGGGCCGCTCTCTTTTCTTCCCTGTCCTTCCTTCCTTCCTGCCAAGCCTTGTCTGCTTTTATTGCGCCCCTTTAGGTCCACCCCGGCTCCTTTTCCAAACTCCCCGCCAAGGCTTCCAGTCCTTTGCCAGCCCCCTCTGTCTTCCCTCTCGGGCAGGCTCTTCCGGAATCGCGAAGGCAGCCCAGGAGCGGAAAAGCCCCACACTCAGCAATGTGCCCGAGCCTCTCCGGGTCCGTGCGAGCCCCCGAACGAGCCTCGGGCTGATAAATGATGCTCATATCCCATTCAGATATGATGCCAGCAGTTTCTTTGTGGTTTGCCTTCCATTGCGGTAGTAAAGTTTTTAATTAGGAAAGCTAATGAGATCGATTAGTCATTAGGCCTGACCTCTGGATCTCGGGCGAGGAGGCGCATGGTGTGCGCCGGGCTGATAACGGGGACGCTGGGGCATTGTTCGTAATAAAAGCAGAGAGCGTTTGAGTTGAGTGAAACGTGCCACGGGGAATACATCACGGCCGAGAAGGGGGGGGCGGGCGGGAGAAACATCGCAACCCCGGGAGCCTGTAATGAAGGGAATTAAACCAACATCCTATCTAAATAACATGATTATCTACACAAAAGCTCTCAGCCAGGAAGGGAGAAGGGAAATCGGAGCGCCGACAGACAGCCCTTCCGTGCCAGGAGCCCTGCGGCCTCGGTCGATGCAGGCCCTCCGGAAGAAAAGTCGGGGGGGGGGAGCGGCGGCCAGGAGGGCTTCCCCCAGGTGGGGGTTTGCGGGTTTTCCAGGTGGGATCCCGCAAGGTCTCCTTCCTGCTGGATCTCCACTTGGACCTCTCTGGAATGGAGTTCCTGCCTTGGCTGGCAAATGGAGAGAGTGGACGGGGGCGATTGAGTCTCTGAGTCACTACAGGTAGTTTTCGACTTGCAGCCACTCGTTTAGTGGCCGTTCGGAGTTACAACGGCACTGAAAGATCCAAGGCTGTTTTTCACCCTTGCAGCCGTAGTAGCCTCCCCGAGGTCAGCTGATCAAAATTTGGAGACTTGGAAACTGACATCAGTCTGACAAGCAAAGTCAATAGGGAAGCCAGATTCATTTAATGACCGTGTCACTAAGTTAACAACTGCAGTGAATCACTTAAAAAGTGCCCGGATTTCTTTTCTATATTTCTTTACTTTTCCTTCCCCCTCTTCTTTGTTTTCCACTACTTTGGTTTTTTTTTCTTTGTATTATATGTATATTATATATATTTTTTGTATTTTATATTTTTCTTAAAAAAAAACCCAATCAAAAAAAATATATTGGAACAAGCGCCCGAATTTTGAACACAGGGCCACGGGCATGTTGCAGGGGTCAAACCTCCCTTAATGACTTGCCTGCAGAAGTTGTGAATACTCCAACACTGGGGTTAACTGTATTTGTCCTTTATCGATAGATTGGATGGATGGATGGATGGATGGATGGATGGATGGATGGATGGATGGATGGATGGATAGATAGATAGATAGATAGATAGATAGATAGATAGATAGATAGATAGATAGATAGATAGATAGATAGATAGATAGATAGATAGATAGATAGATATGGCTCAGGACCTGGGTACCTACGGGACCGCCTTCTGCCACCGATAGCCTCCCACCGGCCAGTTCGCTCCCACAGAGAGGGACTCCTCAGAGTGCCATCGGCCAAGCAGTGTCGTCTGGCGACACCCAGGGGGAGAGCCTTCTCTGTGGGAGCCCCTGCCCTCTGGAACGAACTGCCCCCAGAAATACGCACGATCTCCGACCTCCGGGCTTTTCGCACCGCCCTTAAGACGCTGCTCTTCTGTCAGGCGGGGCTCTCTTTGTAACTGAGTTTTAAATTGGAGTTTTAACCGTGGGGTTTTAATTAGTGGCCGAAAATGTAATAATTTTAATAATTTTTAAATTTGTACTGATGTCTGTATTTTGTGTTTTTACCCGGCTGTACACCGCCCCGAGTCCCTCGGGAGAGGGGCGGTATAGAAATAAAATAAAATAAAATAATAATAATAGTAATAGTAATAGTAATAGTAATAGTAATAATAGTAATAATAATAATTATTAATAGATATAGCTCTATCTATCTATCTATCCATCCATCCATCCATCCATCCATCGATAGAGAGCGAGAGCGAGAGAGAGAGAGATACAGAGCGGGGGGGGGGTAGATGTACATAAAGTGATTGATCAATTACATATATAGATATGATATTAATATTAGATATCTATATGTATATCTATATTTATTATCTCTATCTCTCTTCCTCTCTCCGTAAATAGATAGCTATAGCTATAGCTATAGATAGACAGAGAGATAGAGAGAGAGAGAGAGAGAGAGAGAGAGAGAGAGAGAGAGACAGTCAAGAGAGAATAAATATCTATTCTTTCTCTCCCTCCCTTCTCCATAGAATGAGTGATAGATTACATATATAGATATGATATTAATATTAGATATCTATATGTATATCTATATTTATTATCACTATCTCTCTTCCTCTCTCCGTAAATAGATAGCTATAGCTATAGCTATAGATAGACAGAGAGATAGAGAGAGAGAGAGAGAGAGAGAGAGAGAGAGAGAGAGAGAGACAGTCAAGAGAGAATAAATATCTATACTTTCTCTCCCTCCCTTCTCCATAGAATGAGTGATAGATTACATATATAGATATGATATTAATATTAGATATCTATAGGTATCTACATATCTATATCTAGATAGGTAGGCAGGTAGGTAGGTAGGTAGATGGATGGATGGATAGATAGATAGATAGATAGATAGATAGATAGATAGATAGATAGATAGATAGATAGATAGATAGATAGATAGGACAGACAGACAGACAGACAGACAGACAGACAAACAGACAGACATATATTTTGTGGGCTTTGAAAGTCCGTTCAGGTAAAGAAGTCCAGGCCTGATAAACCCCACTGCAGAGGCTGCAAGGAAACCTGAGATAGCGAATCTGAAGGGCAGGACCTGCGTGTTGGGAGACAAAGCATTTTTTGTGAGTCACGTAGCTGAACAAAAACCCTTCAGGGGAACGGAGGGCTTGACGGAGGGTGACGTCGGAATAGATCCGAAGGGATGGCCCCGGCCCTGAAGTGAAGACTGCCCCTTGGCATAGAGAAGCTAGTCTGAAGCCACTTCTTTTCTCTTGCTTTAACCCGTGTTTCCAGACAGTTGTCTGGGTCAGGGGTCTCCAACCTGGGCCACTTTAAGACTTGCGGACTTCAACTCCCAGAATTCCTCAGCCAGCTTCGCTGATAGATTTCCCCTTATTTTGTGCCCTTTGAAATGGTCCAATGTAGCCGACGGGGGATATTAAACTTGCCTTCACTAAGCCTGGGAGAAGAAATTCAGGGGGAAAAAAAAAAGAAATATAGGGCATTCTTTTTTCCCACTTTTCCACCAATAATTGCAATAATTTCAAGGGAGGGGGAGCCGTCGTTTCAAACCGGCGCTAAAACGGGCAGACTGAAGTCTCGGCATGGCACGTCAGCTTTAATTATCTGGGCAGTTATAGCTGTACGTTATAAAAGTCGGGCAATTAGATGAATTCCTTAAAGCTGTTGGGGGAAAAGCTCTTGGCTAGCCAGACTGGAAAGAAAGAGAACCCAACAACTTGGCTGTTAATTGCAAGGAGCCTTCAGCAGGGAGGGAAAAAAACGGCATTTGTTATCACTTTGCAAAATATTGTTATTAAAGGATGAAATACATAAATCTGTTTGGGAGCCCAGAGAAGCTGCTTACAGCTGTTTTTCACACTCAACGACCGTCACACCATCCCCACGGTCACCTGATCGAAGTTTTTGACTCTTGGCCACTGGTTCATATTTATGACGGTCGCAGTGTCCTGACAAGCAAAGTCCATGGGGGAAGCCAGATTCATTTAACGACCGGGTTCCCAACTTAACAGCTGCAGTGATTTGGTTAACGACGGTGGCAAGAAATGTCATAAAATGGGGCAGAGCTCACGTAACAACCGTCTTACCTAGCAACAGAAATGTTGGGCTCGGTTGTGGTCGTAAGTCAAGGACTACCTCTATTGTCATCGTTGCTGCCATTTGGGTGGGTGAAGTGGCAACCCAAGCGGTCATCCTCCCCTGGTCTCCATTTGCTATGAGGGAGCTTTTCGGGGGGGTAGAGATGCCCCAGTGAAGTCCCCGTAGAGCTGAACCACGTGTCACGGATGACTCAAGCAAATGAGCCAAGCTGTATTTTGTCCGAGATGTTTCTTTTCCTTCTTCTTTTTCTCTGCGATGCTGCCCAGTTCTAAGCACTGGTGAGGCAGGAAGAGGAGGCCCACGAATGGTGTGTTCCCTTTCAGTCTCTCGCTGACACACGCGGCACACACCGCCTGATTCCCCGGACAGCCCAATTTCACACCCTGGCACCGTCCCCTCTGCTGAACATCTCATCTGGCAAATGCCGGCAAGTCCCTGTTCCACCAGGCATCCAGCACGAGTTCATTAAAAAGCATCACAAATGCCTTTCATATTTGAGTTAACAAACTGGACAATTGCAATGGTCTCTACATGGGACTCCCCTTGAGGAGCACCCGGAGGCTCCAACTGGTCCAGAATGCGGCCGCGCGGGGGATTATGGAAGCGACGGGGCGCTCCCATGTGACACCTCTTCTGTGCGAGCTGCACTGGCTCCCAGTGGTCTTCTGGGTGCGCTTCAAGGTGTTGGTGACCACCTTTAAAGCGCTCCATGGCTTAGGGCTGGGGTATTTGCGAGATTGCCTTCTGCCGCCAATAGCCTCCCACTGGCCAGTACACTCGCACAGAGAGAGCCTCCTCAGGGTGCCGTCGGCCAGACAATGTCGGCTGGCGACCCCCAGGGGGAGAGCCTTCTCTGTGGCGGCACCCGGCCTCTGGAACGACCTACCCCTGGAGATACGCACGATACCGGACCTCTGGACTTTTCATCGGGCCCTCAAAACTCACTTATTTCATCTAGCCTGGCTGATTTGATCCCATCCTTTTGGTTTTAATTCGTCATCGATTTTAATTGGGTTGTTTTAAATTGTAGGCCGAAATTATTTAATATCTTTTAAACTGTTTTAAATTTTGTATGCTATGTTTTATCTTGGCTGTTCACCGCCCTGAATCCAGCTGGAGAAGGGCGGTATAAAAATCAAATAAATAAATAAATAAATAAACCTCTGATGGAATTGCTTCCCTAGTGTGGCACCAGAATTCCCCAAACCAGGATCTCTTTGGGTTCTCCAAAGAGCATCCAGGTGCTGAATAAAGGGACGATGATGGTCCCTCTTCTTTTGCCACTCTGATTTTTCAAGCCGATGTGTCTTTTTCCTCTGCAGGTCCCAGCTTCGTCCTGGTCACCAGCCCAGCGGCCCACCGAGTGGTCAATACTCGCTACAGGCTGGTGAAGAAGTCGGCGGGGCCTCCGGTGACCCCTGCAGCCTCAGGTGCCAGCCCGGCTCACGGATGGAAGGCCAGGAGGCTTTCATCGTCCAGGTGAGGGTTGCAAAGCGATCTTGCCGCGAGTGTCTCAATTCAGAACGGGGGGCATTCGGAGGGGTGTTTTCATAGCGACACGAGAGGCCGGTCGTTCAATGGGAAATGCCCTCCCTTCCTCTCGCCAAGAAAATTCACACAACGTATCCAGGCAGCCCCCGACTTAACAACCACACTTGAGCCCAGAAATTCCCACGGCTATCAAAACTGGACTTTCTGCTTTTTCCTTGAAGACCTTCTGCTTTTCATCCAAGGAGCTTCTTCAGCTCTTGGCTGGATGGGGGGGAAACGGAAGGATTTAAGCATCCTTTTAGAGGGTCCTTGAGGCCACTTGGAGATTTGTCTGTGTCCTCAGGGTCACCTGAGTGGTGCAGATGGGTGTGGAGCCTTGTGTCATCTCGAACCCAGTCCTTTCAGCGGTTCCAAGAAGATGGCAAAAAAATCAGGTCATGTTCATGTCATGTGTTACGACCGTGAGGGCAGGCTCCATGACGGTCGTAACTCGAGAACTACCGGCACCTGTGTTTTTATCGGGGGCACTGTTTCCATTTTCAACCTGAGCCATGGCCTCTTTCCCAAAACCTTCCCAAGGTTGTCTCCATCTTATCATGACGGCTTGTGGCTAACCCGAGTTGTGGTCTCCGCTTTGAGGTTTGAGGAAGGATATTTGCAACTCTTTAGTACAGAGGTCTTCAAACTTGGCTGCTTTAAGACTTGTGGACTTCAGCTCCCAGAATTCTCCAGCCAGCATAGCTGGCTGGAGAATTCTGGGAACTGAAGTCCACAAGTTACAAGTTTGAAGACCTCTGTGTTAGTACATTAGAAACACACACAATGGATGATCAATAACTGTTTGTCAGTAATTAGTTTAAGGTGCCTGAATATATTATAAAGTTCTACAAACGAGGGCAGCAGCTGGCTTGAAAAGAGGGAAAATGATTTTTTTTTTTAAAAAAAAATCAGAATAAACTTCTTCAGTTACCGGGTGAAATAAAAGAAAATGCTGATAATCTTTTTTTTTTTTTGGGTGGGGTGGGGATGGGGAGGGGGTTAAAAAGAAAAAAGAGCTGATCATTCAGTATTTGTTCCTGTTTGAAAACAGTTTAAAAATTAGGAAGCAGATGCTTTCTCTGGGAACTTCTGTCACCAGCAATTTAGAAGCATTTGACGGTGTCAAAACAATTGCTATTTCAGGCGTTTAAAATGGAAGTCTCGCCCATTTACTACACCCTTCCTCAAAACAATGGATGATCCCTTTCCTAAAAATAGCAGAGTAGGCTGCCCTGCTTTCCACGTGGCGATGCCAAGCTTCCACTTACGAATTTTGCGTCGAGGAAAAGAGGAGTCGGCGAGACGAGGGGCTTAGGAAAATTATTATTTAGAATTATTGTGAAACGTGTGTGTCAGTTTGGCTGGAGAAAATCAGCTGCAATTCCGCTTTCTAGGAAAATACCGGCAACACTCGGCTTCCTACGGTGCATTTACAGGCGGTCCTTGACTTACGACCACAATTAAGCCCAACGTTCCTGTTTCTAAGCGAGACATTAAGTGAATTTGCCCCGTTTTTCGACTGTCCCTGCCAAGCGTGTTACGTTGGCCCATGGAATCCTTGGCACCAATTTAGCCCTTGATTTACGACCAACATTTCTATTGCTAAGCGGAGACAGTTATTAAGATAGTTTGGCCCCATTTTACGACCATTCCTGCCACAGTTGCTAAGCAAATCACTGCATTGATTAAGTGAGTCACATGGTTGTTAAGTGAATCCGTCTTCCCCGTTGACTTTGCTCATGAGACGGTCGCAAAAAGGGATCATGTGACACACACACACACACACACCCGGGACGTTGCAACCGTCATAAATATGAGCCAGTTGCTGAGCCTCTGAACTTTGATCACATGACCATGGCGATACTGCGATAGACGTAAGTGTGAAAAACGGTCATGTCACCTTTTTCAATGTCGTCGTAGCTTCGAATGGCCACTAAATGGATAGTTGTAAGTTGAGGACTGTCAGTATTTATAATGTTCATCATATTTGGAGAGTCTTTAAAATATAGTCCTGAGTCCTGTTGTTTCGCCTTCTGCCCAAAATCATGGCCTCTGATTCCAATATGTGTAGGTGGCCTTTTGCTTCTCAGTCTCCCTGGAGGTTCCTCCTTACCTCCTGAGATGTTGGAAGCCCAAGCAGAGCTGCCAAACAAGATCTTGCCTTCTACTCTCTAGTTGCCTCATCTGATGTCACCTAGCTGGACCATCTGCCTTCTTCCTGGTTGGGCTTGGTGTCCAAGGAGCTGGAGATGGGACATAAGCTCTCCCTACCCCTTTTGGTAGGCAGGTAGACTTCAGATTTCAGCTTGGTATTCCTCAGAGAAAGACCTATCAGAAATCTGGGAGACTTCACACCCCTATGGTTTATGTGGCTGAAGGCTTGTTGTGGTATAGATCAGGGTGGGCCCCTTGACCATCTGTGGACTTCAACTCCCAGAATTCCTGAGCCAGCCTTCTGGGAATTCTGGGAGTTGAAGTCCACAGGTGGTCAAGAGGCCATAGATGCCCACCCCTGCTGTAGACAGTAACGATGGCAGTAGTGATGATATTGATGCGATGATGGTGATGATGATGATTGTGATTTTGATCAGGGTTTTTCAAACTTGGCAATTTATGGACTTCTGGACTTCAACTCCCAGAATTCCTCAGTCGGACAGGTTTGGAGAGCCCTGATCTTGAGAATGGTTATGGTGATGGATATGATGACCATGATCTTGATTATTATGATGCTGACCGTGATCTTCATGATGATGATGATGATGGATATGATGACCATGATCTTGATGATGACCATGGTGATGGGATATGATGACCATGATCTTGATGAAGATCTTGATGATGGCTATGGTTACCATGATCTTGATGATGATCATGGTGATGGATATGATGACCATGATCTTCATGATGATCATGGTGCCGGTGAGAGTGATGCTGACCATCATCTTGATGATGATAGATATGATGACCGTGATCTTGATGATGATCATGGTGATGGGACATGAGACCATGATCTTCATGATGATCATGGTGACAGTGAGAGTGATGCTGACCATGATCTTGACGATGACGATGATGATGATGGATATTATGACCGTGATCTTGATGATGACCATGGTGACGGTGATGGATATGATGACCATGATCTTGATGATAATCATGGTGATGTGATTCCTCCTTGAAAAAATGGGCAAGTGGTTCCTGTCCTGGTCCTTTGATGGAGACGCTGGTAGGACAGGGATAGGAAGCACGGAGAAGGGCTGGATGGGGACCAAGAGATGAAGGCATCTCCAAGACATGTTGTCCTTCTCCAGCCCTGGAGGCGCCTTCCTTGCTGACCCCTTTCTCCCTATCTGGAGAGGTTGCATTTGCTCCACCACAAACTTTCCTGGAGACAGTAGACGGGAATATATTTTAAATTAATTTTACCGCACTTTTGTAATATTTTTGTTTTCCATAGATTGATGAGCGACCTGGGGGCTGTTTCTACAAATTTATGAAGATAATTTTCCCCCTCTTGATAAGGCGAAATTTACACCTGCTATTTCCCTATTAATTCACATGGCTAAGTGGATCTAATTTCCTCCCTTCCTCCTATCTAGTCTGTGTGGCCTTTCCTAATGCAATTTCCCCCCATCGCTAAATCACTGTGATCGGGAGTCGTGATCAAGTTAAATTAACTTAAATTAATTTACTTAATAAGAGCTCCAATGAGGTTAAGATTTATTGATTCGGCTTTCTTCTCTCCTCCTCTTCCTTTATTCCTTTGGGGATTTCTTTTTTCTTTTTTTTTTAAATTCCCTGTTTCTCTTGCTTTTATATCCCTCGGGGAGGCGGCTTGAGCTTCAACAGAAGCACCGTGAATTTGTGGGGTTTGCTAGTAGAGCCCCTTCTTTTTTTAAAAAAAAATACAGTTCTGATTTTATCTGCAGTGGGGAAATGGGGGGCTTTTAGTTGGGAACGTGAACAAAGAAACAGACAGGGTTAAGGGCTGCCTAGCGCCAACCTTGTGCCCTCTGGATACTGGGACACCAGTTTCCATAAACCCCAGCTTCCAGGAAAATATATGGGAGCCTAGACTGGTCTGTCTGGAAGGCCTTAGTTTGCAGAACAGAGTCCTAGTTCTTATATTTGCTCATTTCTTTCCTGCCTTTATTATTTTTATGAACAACTCAAGATAGCAAACATTCATTCATTCATTTGTATTTTTATACCGCCCTTCTCCCGAAGGACTCAGGGCAGTGTACACCCATGATAAAACAGTGACAACACAAAAAATTAAGAAAATCATTAAAATAATGGATAGCTGAGCAGACTAAAGCCTGTTATTAACATTCAGCTGCCTGCAATTACTGTAAGTTCGAATCTCACCAGGCTCAAGGTTGACTCAGCCTCCCATCCTTTCTAAGGTAGGTCAATTGAGGACCCAGTTTGTGGGGGCAATAAGCTGACTTTGTATAAATATATACAAAAGTATGAAGGCTATTGCTTAACGCATTGTAAGCCGCCCTGAGTCTCCGGAGAAGGGCGGCATATAAATCAAATTAAAAAAAGGAAGGAAGGAAGGAAGGAAGGAAGGAAGGAAGGAAGGAAGGAAGGAAGGAAGGAAGGAGGAAGGAGGGAGGGAGGGAGGGAGGAAGGAGGGAAGGAAGGAAGGAAGGACATTCAGCTGCCTGCAATTACTGTACGTTCGAATCTCCCCAGGCTCAAGGTTGACTCAGCCTCCCATCCTTTCTAAGGTGGGTAAATTGAGGACCCAGTTTGTGGGGGGCAATAAGCTGACTTTGTATAAATATATACAAAAGTATGAAGGCTATTGCTTAACGCATTGTAAGCCGCCCTGAGTCTCCGGAGAAGGGCGGCATATAAATCAAATTAAAAAAAGGAAGGAAGGAAGGAAGGAAGGAAGGAAGGAAGGAAGGAAGGAGGAAGGAGGGAGGGAGGAGGGAGGAAGGAGGGAAGGAAGGAAGGAAGGACATTCAGCTGCCTGCAATTACTGTACGTTCGAATCTCCCCAGGCTCAAGGTTGACTCAGCCTCCCATCCTTTCTAAGGTGGGTAAATTGAGGACCCAGTTTGTGGGGGGCAATAAGCTGACTTTGTATAAATATATACAAAAGTATGAAGGCTATTGCTTAACGCATTGTAAGCCGCCCTGAGTCTCCGGAGAAGGGCGGCATATAAATCAAATTAAAAAAAGGAAGGAAGGAAGGAAGGAAGGAAGGAAGGAAGGAAGGAGGAAGGAGGGAGGGAGGGAGGGAGGAAGGAGGGAAGGAAGGAAGGAAGGACATTCAGCTGCCTGCAATTACTGTACGTTCGAATCTCCCCAGGCTCAAGGTTGACTCAGCCTCCCATCCTTTCTAAGGTGGGTAAATTGAGGACCCAGTTTGTGGGGGCAATAAGCTGACTTTGTATAAAATATACAGAACTATGAAGGCTATTGCTTAACGCATTGTAAGCCGCCCTGAGTCTCCGGAGAAGGGCGGCATATAAACCAAATTAAAAAAAGAAAGGAAGGAAGGAAGGAAGGAAGGAAGGAAGGAAGGAAGGAAGGAAGGAAGGAAGGAAGGAAGGAAGGAAGAACATTTAGCTGCCTGCAATTACTGTAAGTTCGAATCTCCCCAGGCTCAAGGTTGACTCAGCCTTCCATCCTTTCTAAGGTAGGTCAATTGAGGACCCAGTTTGTGGGGGCAATAAGCTGACTTTGTATAAAAATATTCAAAAGTATGAAGGCTATCGCTTAACGCATTGTAAGCCGCCCTGAGTCTCCGGAGAAGGGCGGCATAGAAATCAAATTTTAAAAAAAATAAATAAAAAAAATTATATCTAATACTTATCTAACACATATCTAATACTTTGTCCTCCTCCTATTTTCCCCACAGCAACAACCCTGTGAGGTGGGTTGGCAGAGAGAGAGGGTGGGGGGATGTCTGGCCCAAAGCGAAGTCACCCAGCTGGCTTTCATGCCTAAGGGATGGGGACTAGAACTCCCCATCCCCTGGAGCTTGGCCCAAAGTCACCCTGACGGCTTTCATATTTAAATTTAAAATGAGCAAATAAGAATAAGTCTCCTTTTGCAATAGGCACAGGAGTCTACCTTCGGATTAGGGATAGAATTGGTGCACAGGCACAGATGCAGGCCCCTGTGCTCGGAGGCGTCAGAGCCAAACTTCTATTTGCCAGGAGTTCATGGCGTGAAGTAGGTGGGGAGGGTCACATCAGAGAGGGTGGGGTCACTTCGAAGGTGCTGGGTTTTCAGGTCAAGCCATTTCCCCCAGGAATGAAGTGCTGATTCCATCTCAGGCAGAGATGAAGCCTTGGACTGCTCTAAGCTGGTCCATCCTTTCTGTTTTCCTCTTCCTGGCTAAAGAAGGGAACTTCCTTCCTTCCTTCCTTCCTTCCTTCCTTCCTTCCTTCCTTCCTTCCTTCCTTCCTTCCTTCCTTCCTTCCTTTTTAAATTTGATTTATATGCCGCCCTTCTCCGGAGACTCAGGGCGGCTTACAGTGCGTTAAGCAATAGCCTTCATACTTTTGTATATTTATATTTATACAAAGTCAGCTTATTGCCCCCAACAAACTGGGTCCTTTCCTTCCCTCCTTCCTTCCTTCCTTCCTTCCTTCCTTCCTTCCTTCCTTCCTTCCTTCCTTCCTTCCTTCCTTCCTTCCTTCCTTCCTTCCTTCCTTCCTTGTCTAACCCCCTGCTTAGGCAGGAAATCCTACATCACTTCAGACAAATAGTTATCCAACCTCTTCTTAAAAACTTCCGGTGTTGGAACATTCACAACTTTTGGAGGCAAGTTGCGCCACTGACAAATTGTTCTAAAACAATTGATTCATTATTCCTTCCTCCTTCCCTCCCTGTGGTTGAACGTTGCTTGGGGGAAAGGTCACGGTGGGGGCCCTGCTCCCATCCTTCAGAGCCTTACCTTCCCCCCACCCCCTCCATTCCCCATCAAATTTCCCAAGGGGAGACTCAGGAGGGCTGATTTTTTCCCACCCTTGACTTTCTGTGGCATTGAGATCTAGGCAGCGCAATGTTTTCCTGCCATCTCTCATTTGCCATGTGCTGCTCTCTTTTCCACGGACCTTTTTCCAGGCTGATTTTGAGCACCTCCAGGAGAGGAAAAAGTCTGCACGTGACTCTCCATCGCATAAAATGGGCTGTTTATCCTGCCTGCCTGCCTGCCTGCTCTGATGGAACGGGCTTTCTTTTTCTCCTCCTCCGGGAAGATCAGAAACAGAGGCAGTGAGATAATCTGCCGTGAGTCGAGATGCCATATTGTCTGCATCTAAAGCGAGAATTACCTTTATTTCAGGCTTTAAATATGGTGTCGGCAAGCGCTTAACCGTCGATTGGCTGACCCTATTAAGATCGTTATTCTGATAGTTTAACTCCTTTGAAGAAGGCTTAAGAAAGACAAGGTAACTGCAGGCGTGTAGATAATTCCGCCTTCGAGCTCCGGTGAAGATCCGAGCACAATTGGGCATCTTCTCACGTTCCCCTTTGAGTAATACATCAAGAACTCAATAAAGGTCCTCTTGGATCAGATCTACAGGTAGTCCTCGGCTTGCGACGGCAGTGGAGCCAAAATGTATATTCTTAAGCAAGACAGTTAATGAGTTTTTTTTTGCCACGATCGTTAAATGAACCTGGCTTCCCCATTGAGTTGGCTTGTCGCAAAACGGGATGGCATGACCCCGGGACACTGCGACCGTCATAAATATGAATCAGTTGCCAAGGAATCTGCATTTTGATCACGTGACCACAGGGGATGCCTGCAATGGTCATAAGTCTGAAAAACATTCGCTTTTTTCAATACCCTTGTAACTTCAAACGATCACTAACTGAACTGTTGTAAGTGAGGACTATCTGAATTTATAGGTTCATAATATTTGAGAGCCTTCAAATATGCTGGAGTAATGTTGTGTGGACTTAACACAGCTGAGATTGTTAGATTGGAGGAAATCGATAGATACGATAGATGGAAAGTTTCCAGTGTAAAAATCACAACTAAGTATAAACTTATGAGAGATCCTTGTGCTCTCTGAGCTTGGTGGTTTTCTTGCAGACCTTGCCGGCCCTGATGATGTTCCCTAGTTGGGTAACGAAACGTCCGCAAAGACCTTTCTTGCTGTGATGATCTGGAAAGTGGCATGGAAACCACACAGCCAGAGAACACGTCTAACTCCCCTTTATTGCTCCACTTATTGCTCGGTCCCTACTTGGACTGAGATGCCCTACACCCAGTTACTCATGCGCTAGTCACCTACGTATTGACTACTGTACCACTCTCTACATGGGGCTGCCCTTGAGGGCCACTCGGAGGCTTCAGCTGGTGCAAAATGCAGCCGCGCGGGTTGTGATGGAAGAGTCCCGATACTCCCACGTTACACCTCTCCTGCGTGACTTGCATTGGTTGCCGGTTGCCCTCCGGGTGAGATTCAAGGTGCTGGTGATGACCTATAAAGCCCGGGATATTTGGCAGACCACCTGCAGCCAGCAACGATATCCCCATCGCCCGGTCTGCGCCCATAGAGAGGCCTGCTCAGGGTGCCGTCGGCTAGACAGTGTCAGCTGGCGGCCCTCAGGGGTAGAGCCTTCTCTGTGGATGCGCCCACCCTCTGGAATCACCTCCCCTTGGAGCTCCGGTTGGCGCCTGACCTTCTCACCTTCCGCCGCAAATTAAAAACTTGGTTATTCAAGTTCCCCAACCTGGACTGATGGAGTTTTAAGGATTTTAAATTTTATTAGGTTTTAGATTTTAACTTTGTATTGTGGCTTTATCCATTTTATTATTGTGAGCTGCTCTGAGTCCATTGGGAGATAGGGCGGCATATAAACCAAATAAAATCAATCAATAAATAAATAAACTTTGCCCCCCAAACGTCCCCACATTAACTACAAGTCCTGGAGCCAAGCTCTCGCATGCACCTTCAACAGCCTCTAACTGCGAGTAATCCAGTAAGGAAGGTGAGCAAAGCAGTAACCAAGGCAGAAGTCCAGTAAGTAAGGTTAACAAGCAGTCCAATGAGATAGGCAAACTGGACAAGGCATACAAGACAGAGCACAGTAATCTCCAAACGTCGGCAAGTGCACACGAGGCTCCACGGATTCAACACTTGTTCTCGACAATTGCCCCTCCCCACAGCGTCTCCTTAAGGCTCAGTCCCCAGGTGTGCCTTGGAAGAGGGGTGGGGCACTCTCCTCCCAAGTAGCTGGCTCAGTCTCTGCTGTTCTCGCCTTCTCTCCACTCTCCATGCTCGAGGATCAGGAGGGGGCGGTCCTTGCTCATCACCTGAGCTCTGTCTCTCATGCTCCCTGCTTAGCCTCTCTTGGTCCTCCTGCCCCTGTTCCTCCCTGTCTACAGGCCGTCCCCATCCTGAAAGGCCCTGGCCTGACTGGCTCTGCCCTTCCCCGTTTTCCTCCCCCTTCGCAGATTCACTTGCCAGGTAGTGACCCCAGGGGGATGCTGCAAAGATTGAAAAGTGTGAAAGCAATCATAAGTCCCTTTTGTCAGTGCCATTCTAATTTTGGTCACTAAACGAATGGTTGTAAAGTGGAGAACTACCTGTAAAGGGCTAACTACACCACTACTACCAGGTGTAATTCAGAGAGCTGGTGTTGACCTATATAGGCCAAGAGGGATACTTACAGGAACCTATTCGTTCCAAGGAAGCCCTCGGGACATTCCAGGAGTCCTTTCTGTGTGAGATCCTTGGGGAGGGGTTGGGGGGGTCACAAAGGAGGGTTTTTTTGTTAATACTCATCTTTTGAACAGTTCATTGCCAGAGAATTGGGGGGGGGATACAGACTCTCAAAAGGGGTGGGGAGGAGGAATACAATAGCAAAACCAAACTACGCAAGGCTACACAAAGAGGAAATATTGTGCATAAAAAGGGGGGAAAACTCAACAAACACGTACATAAATTGCCCCCTCCTGTTGAATACTCAATAAATATATTTCAGAATTAACAATTCCTTTGAATTCTTCTGAAGACAAGGGGTTTTAATATTTCGAATAAAAGTATTTTTAAAAAATTGAAATAGAAGAAGAAAAGAACTACTTTGAGGGGCATTTAAAAGTTGACACCTGCTCTTTAAAAAGGACAATTTGTATTCATTTAATTTTCTGGTTGATACGAGATTGATTGGCCGGGCTAATTTCAATTCATTGCAGTTTATTTGGGTCCTGGACTGAATAAATACGAGGTTTTCTGCCTGCTGATAATGATCTGTCTTGATTTGACTGCTGGAGACCCTCCGAATGGAGACCCTGCAAAAAGGATCCACGCAGATTTGCGAATACGTGTAGCTCAGGTGGAGGATGAGGGGGCAGGTTCATTCTCCGAGCTTGTGGGTCGGTTTCCGAAGGTTTCGTTGCCTGCATAGGTAACGTCTTCAGCGGAGTTTAGGGGATGTGATTGTCGGTGGGGGTCTTCTTTTGGGGTCAGTAGGTCTTGTGATGGAAGGGTCGCGTCAAGTGAGGGTCTAGTGATAGATCTTGTCAGGTGGGGGTCACGGGGTCTTGTGATGGGGAGGTCACGTCAGGTGAGGGTCTAGTGATGGGTCAGATGTGGGTTGCATCAAGTGAGGGTCTTGCAATGGGCCTTGTGATGGGTCAGGTGAGAGGTCTTGTGATAGGTTAGGTGTGGGTGTAGGTTGCATCAAGTGAGGGTCTAGTGAGGGGTCTTGTCAGGTGTGGGTTGCATCAGGTGGAGTGATGGGGAGGTCATGTCAGCTGAGGATCTTGTGAGAGGTCATATGTGGATCACATCAGGTGAAAGTGGATCTTGAGGAGGTCCACCCTCACCACGCTCGTGACCTCCGTTAAAACCTGGCCCTCCACAAGCCTCTCCCTCCACAGACCTATCGACCTACAAACCAGCCTACCAACCCCTCGGAATCCCAATCAAACCGCCCAACCAACCAGAGATGGCACCGACCCCCCCAACCCCTCCCAACCAGCGCTACACCAGCCAGTGATCGTAACCGTGAAAGGTCGTAACTGTGAAAAACGTCATAAGTCGCATTTCTCAGTGTCGTTGCAACATTGAATGAACTCAATGAAGTGTTGTAAGTCGGGGCCTGACCTGCACTTACCTGGAGTTTTTGTTTGTTTGCGGAAAAAAAGGCAAGGGGGTCTCAGAAGCCCTCTCCTCCTGCCCCCTTCCCAAGAAACCGGATTCCGCGGCACCCCATGGCCTGCTGAGCTTTGCTGTTGGGAGGGGCTCTGTGTGGGGAGAGGGAAAGTGGGGCTATTAAATGTTCCTGGAATTTATGAGCAGCGCAGCGGGAGGGGAGGGGAGGGGAGAGGGTGTCCCATCCTACAAGCAAGTGCTGAGAGGACAGAATCCTGCAGCCATGCATCACCGCAAGATGCATCTGGCGGTTTTTCTGCTGCCAAGGACTGCTTGAAGACAGCGAAGGGGCTGCCTTTTTCCAGTGCCCGGAAATGGGGGGGGCATCTCTATCATGTCACTCCTAGTCCTTCTTTTCATTAAACTAGACATACCCAATTCCTGCAACCGTTCTTGATATGTTTTAAACTCCAGTCGCTTAATCCTCTTTGTTGCTCTTCTCTGCACTCTTTCTAGAGTCTCCACATCTTTTGAAATTTTGGGGCCAAACTTTCCTCCCAACCCTTTCTCCTCCTTCCCAGTTCAGTCGACAAAAGAAATGAGAAAGCACAAAAAAATTTTTTGGTTGTAGCAGAGAAATTAGAAAACCTTTCCCATCCCATCTAAAAAACGGTCCTGCCACAGATTCTGCAAATGCTCATTTTGAAAATGTGTGTTTATGGTATTCCCATGCACGCATTCACACTTCTGTTTTAAAGATTTCTACATAAATTTTTATTAAGTATATATTTTGTAATACAAGCTAACGTAAAGTAAGAAAAAGAAGGAAATGAGAAAGCTTAAGTTGCAAGAAAGAAAGGAAAGAAAAATTGAAAAGAAAGAAAAAAGATATGGAGAAGCAGCTTCCAATCTTCTTAAGCAGTTATAACTACAATTATAAATTTACCTCTCTCTCTGTGGTTACCACATAACTCTCTTCTTTCTATAATCTATCCTCTCTAATCATCAAATCATAAATCATAAGTTCATTTTTTCTATTTCATGCAAAATAGCCTATAAGGGCTTTCCAGCCAGCAATAAAGGTAGATATTGTTTTTTCTCTGATCAAAGAAGTCAATTTTGCCAACTCAGCAAGTCCATCGTTTTCACCCACCGTCCCTCCGTTGTGGCAGAGCCAAATCTTTCCATCTTTGATTTTGTTTTAATCATCTGGATGTGTTTTGTAAAGGTTTAGAAATAAGGTTCTCTCTCTCTCTCTCTCTTCTGAAAGACTGTTTTAAACTAGTCTCCGAAATGACATCTCATTAACATGAAATTCATCTGCTGGAATAGGAAATGTTACTGAAGAGGGAGAGAAAAGGGGCTTCAATTTTAAAAAGGGTATTTTCTGTAGGAAACTTTTCTTAATCACTTCAGTGGGGAGGATTGAAGCGCTCAAGCTCCTGTGTTTCTGAGAAGTTATGATACATAGAGGAAAAACAATATAAAACACATAATAGGAAAAAGTGCAGAGAAGAGTAAAAAAGATGATTAGGGGATTGGGGGCTAAAACATACAATGAAAGTTTGCAGAAACTGGGCATATTTAGTCTAGAAAAACCTCTGTGCGGGTCAAGAAGCAACAGGGAGAACTGGACACGGAACCACTGATGGGTTCAAAATTGGGAAAGGAATCCGGCAAGGCTGTATACTGTCGCCCTGCCTATTTAACTTACATGCAGAGGACATCATGAGAAAGTCGGGGCTGGATGACTCAAAAGTTGGAATTAAGATTGCTGGAGAAATATCAACAACCTCAGATATGCCGATGATACCCACTCTAATGGCAGAAAGCAAAGAGAACTAAAGAGCCTCTTGATGCGGGTGAAGGAGGAGAGTGCAAAAGTTGGCTTGAAACTCAACATTAAAAAAAACTAAGATGATGGCATCCGGCCCTCTCAATTCTTGGCAAATAGATGGAGAAGAAATAGTGACCGATTTTACTTTCCTGGGTTCCAAGATGACCACAGATGGGGACTGCAGCCAAGAAATTAAAAGACGCTTGCTCCTGGGGAGGAAAGTTATGACAAATCTAGACAGCCTACTAAAAAGCAGAGATATCACCCTGCCAACAAAAGTGCATATAGTCAAGGCGATGGTGTTCCAGTTGCAATGGATGGCTGTGAAAGTTGGACCATAAGGAAGGCTGAGTGCCAAAGAATGGAGGCCTTTGAACTCTGGTGCTGGAGAAGATTCCTGTGAGTCCCTTGGACTGCAAGGCCATCCAACCGGTCAGTCCTAGAGGAGCTCAACCCTGACTGCTCTTTAGAAGGCCAGATCCTGAAGAGGAAACTCAAATGCTTTGGCCACCTAATGAGAAGGAAGAAGAGCCTCATGCTGGGAACGATGGAGGGCAAAAGAAGAAGGGGACGGCAGAGAATGAGGTGGCTGGGTGGAGTCACTGAAGCGGTCAGTATGAGCTTAAATGGACTCCAGAGGCTGGTAGAGGACAGGAAGGCCTGGAGGAATGTTATCATGGGGTTGCAATGGGTCAGACACGACTTTGTCTCTACTAACAACAAAGTCTAGAGAAAAGGACTAGAGGTGACATGATAGCAGTTTTCGAGATTTGAGGGGCTGCCCCAAAGAAGAGGGGGTCCACCCTTTTCCAAAGCACCTGAAGGCAGGACAAGAAGGAACGAATAGAAACTAATCAAGGAGAGAAGCAACTTGGGAAATAAGGAGAAATTCTATGACATAGCTTCTGTGATTCTAGCCTAATATTAATTTGAGTTAATTGGTGATTGAAGATGTAATAGTGACATGAAAGAGGAGGAGAAGCAGAAGGAGGAGAGGAGGAGGAGGAGGAAGAAGAGGAGGAGGAGGAGGAGAAGCAGCATTTAGACTACAACAATAACAACCACTTTGGCCTTTCAGCTTGGCCATGCTGTAGGTCAAATTCTTGCCTTGCGTTGTTCCAAAGCGCCATCCAGGGCATTGCCTGCCCCACAGTGACACTAGTGGATCTAAAGCGTGGAAGGCGGCCTGACCCTAACCCTCTACAACTCCAGCCTCCCAACGGAGGAATTTGGGGAGGGGGCAATTGCAGCCAGGTTCCCTTTGCCCTCCAGGGAGCAGCTACAGTAATTGAGCTCTACTTTGGAGGAACTAATGAAAACCAAATCAAGCCGGGACTCCGAGGTTAACCACCAGCTTTAAATGCATATGAAAATACTTAAGAATAATGGGATTTTCCTTTTTTAATTTTGGTTAATGGAGGAGTGGAAATTTTTGAATTGATCCTATTAAAAATAAAACTGTCACTTGCGGACCTGGGAAACAATTATGGGTTATTTAGTTGACAGGATATCTGATGTTCATCTTGGCCCCAGCCTTTCTCCAGGCTCTCCC